>JBAMJV010001968.1:0-135944 GCA_037951105.1 Echinarachnius parma | reverse complement strand
ACAATGCTTGTTTATAGTTCGTTTTGTAAATTATCTGTTCTGTAGAAAATAAATCGTAGCAGTTTCGTACATTATATGGTATTTGGTTTGATATTGGTAAGTTTTGGAATGGAAATGCATAAAATTCTTTGATAATTCTCACTTTTATGGGAAAATCTTCGGCAAGTTTCACATCAACTGCATTTGATCTTCAGAGTCAAATTCGGTGAAGCAAGTGCAGTAAGTGTTGATGATTTTTGTAAATTCCTAATAAATTCACACTCTAGAGAGTAGATAGTATAGCTGGTTACTAATTTTGGCAAGTCTGTTTTCAATAATCCAGCAAAATAAAACAATCCGTGGTTGAGCTCGTTATATAAAACAAATAATACTACGGTCTTAATACTATTGGCTTTCATCGTCTGAATGCAGCTAATATCGTCTTACTCTCGGGCTATGTTAGCTGTGCTTTGCGCACTCGGCTTACGCCTCGTGCGCAACGCACAGCTAACATAGCCCTCGCGTGCGATGCATTTAAACAACGCACTCTAGACCGTGTATTATTTGTATAACAGCACGTGCCACTGAATGCATTGATTATGGTTTGCGAAACAATTAATGCTGTTTGAAATTCTTTCAATTTGATTTGTATTTATGGCACATGTGATTAAATGCATTAATTGCAATTGTAAAACAGTGCAATTTGAAATTTCTCAATACTCAATAATGATATTACTTTTGCGAATTTTGAATATGACAATTATATATTTAATTTGTGCTTACTCAACCATGAATCAATGATTACCTCTTATTATTACACAATGTTTTCCTATAAACTACCATGGAAATATTTGGGCGAGACGGGATCTTTAATCGATTCTTGTTTATGAAATTATATGAGCAGTTGTTTAGTGGGGGAGGGTTACAGTCTTCTTGTGTTACGTTTAGATATTGAAAACACGAATTTAATCGGATTTTATTTTATTTTATCAGCAGTGTCTTATTAATATCTTTCTCAACATTTTTCTTAATACAACATAGATATGGCATTATGTACAATTTCTGCTCGGAGTCCCAAAGTTACAATAAAACAAAACTCCGTGACAGATTTTCTGTGGTTATATATTTTGAAAGCAAACGTACTCTGCTCCAAATACTTATATCAAATGCGTCACAAGTTGCAAATTTAATATGAATTTAACCACGCGCAGTCATCCTTCACATTAATTGGGGGAAACCCGACATTGTTATACAGCATTTAAGTGAGAAAATAATGCTGGTTCATTTGCTTAATAACAACCAATACATGACTATAAGTATACATTATACTGCCAGTATTACTACAAAATCATCACGCAATGTGCACGATAAAATTATATTTTAGTGCTCGTCTCCTATATATTTCTAAGACCAACAGCGCAGTGCAGAGATGAACAGTTGGAAACAATGGTGTTTTATAATCATGTCACATAAGCTTCCAAAGATATATTGATCCGGCAATTTGACCCACTTTAAATGTTAACCTCCCCTAAAAAAAACCTGCAAACAAGCAAAAACAAACGAACAAAATATCTCTTGTTACAGTATGGAAAATGTCATCAGGGGTCACCAATAATCAATCAAAGAATAACTAACTAACCAACCGACTAATTAAATAACAAACTTTATAAGTTACTAACTAAATAAATTCAATACGAATGTTTGCATCATTATTCTGTCACTATCATGCAGATGGCCACCACGCGACGCCATCGCAACTAACTGCGCATTGGAACTGCGACGTGGCAATAAACCGTGGAGTAGATGTAAAGAGAGGCAGCGAGATTTACGACTACAAAACGCCGGCGCACCCCGTCAGTAAACCGGCGCTGCGCCGTCCAATCAGCGGTCTGAGCTCGCCACCAGCATCATGCGCGTTATGGGGTGGCGGCGCCACACAGGTGTTACTTGCGGACGGTAGATGGGACGGTGCGCCGTCACGGCTCGTCGAAGTCGGCCCGACGGGTTGGGGTCTCCGGAATAAAAGCCGGGAATATCAAGGTAAATATTTGTTGCCTCATATTAAAATCTCATCACTGTATATTTATACAATACCCACATGATCAAAATAATTTATTTTTTAATCAATGCAATTACTCTTTTCTTTCCAAGTAATTTGTAAAATTGCATATCATAGCCGATATCCCCAGTTTTGAAATACTTAGTTTTACTGGTATTTTAAATAGTTTTCCTTTCTGGAATAATATCTTGCACTAGAAATATATTACTGAACGAAATAAAACGAAAGAATAGATAGTTACAAGTCTAATATGCCATTTTCCATGTTAATAAGAAGGGGGTATTGCATGCATCTTTTGAGGGGTGGTACTTAAATTTTTACCGTTTTAATCCATAAATTAATCAATTAACATACATGTATTATCATATGGTTCTGCCTTACAATAAAACTACAATACAAACGTACTCAATAAAGCAAAATATAGTTCCTTAAATCATTGAGTGGCACATCCCCCCCCCCCCCCCCCCCCCCCTGCCCCTCTCAACTACGCCATGGCACCTAGCAAATCTGCGTAGCGCTGGCTACACCTCTAGTGGGTAGTCTATATGATACACATCTAAAGAGTATCCCAACAAACATAGTCGGCGCATCCGTCACCCCTCATGATTGGTAATGGGCGTTACTTGATGACACGCAGATATGCGAGACACTTTGAAATCCCTCCACTCGATCGAACCAGGTTAGCTGTGACAGGCGAGTGCAGATCAAGAAGAGACCTGCAACTTGAACTCGGCATCGAATGAAGGCATTAACCTTCCTAGCACCGAGTTATCAAAATACTATACGGGGTTATACACACATATTAACCCATAATAATGGGAGGGGGTCCTGAAATCTAACTCTATTTTGGAGGGTATACCGGGAGGGTGTTTCACAAATAAATATTTTGTCATTATTACACATTTTTATGCTGGTATTATATTCCCAAAATTTTGCACAAAATTTTGCCAAATTCTTGCCAAGTTCGTATATAATTTGGCCAACATTTCGCCAAATTTCGGCAAAAATGTCACTATAATGCCACCATAAAAAATTTGACATAATGACAAAATATTTATTTGTGAAACGCCCTCCTGGTTTCCCTTATAACGTAATACGATCACGCTTCCAAACCAAAGACAGAACGAAACACTTTTGTTTTGTTTAATTGAAAACGTGGATTATTGGCTAAAACACCTGTCTCTTCCCCCAAAAGAATTCATGAAGCTGCTATGATATGAAAATGACACGAGGGGGTTTAAGCACCATTTACTAATTACCACGTAATTAAATACTAGTATCAGCCTAGCTGTTATATCTGACCAAACTTAAAGGTATACAACTATTCGCGTCACACGTTTAGTGCCAAGAAATTGTATGAACCATTAATCCCCCTTTTCCTACAGATGTATACTTTGGCTTTGAATGTATATACAAAGCTGTTTTACACCAGAGTTCCTTTTTACATTATACTGCTCATTGTTACCTATAATTATTCACAGTAAAAAGAGGCGTGGATATGAAATCTGTGGGGGTAAACAAGATTGCTAACGGCTAAACGAATCAGGAGAACCCTCTAATGATGATACTAATAATTATGTAGATTACAAAAACAAAAAAATGTTCCAGCCAACACGAATTTATAACCGAAATATTTACACACTGTCATGTGCTGAGTTTTCTACTGGGCTGCGCGTTTTGGCCATTGGCGTATAGTTTACAACTAAATTACTTGATCATGTTGATGTTCATCAGATCAATGATGTATCACAGCAATTGGAGCGGCCAACAAGCATAGCATGCCAGCCCCAGGAGTCACCGATAGTTAGATTACCGAACTCGATAGGAAACGAAAACAAATCGTCACTAATATTGGTTACATCGATACATGCGAATTAGGATACATCACGCGAGCATTATTATTAGGGTATGGTGTCGAGGGAGCTGGGGGAAGGCGAGGTGGGGTGCACCACTGATCTCAAATAGTATGGATCTGCTGACAAAATGGCGTTTTGGCACAGCCACGTACAGCAATACCTTTTAATTATGATTCATTAATTTTGGAACGTTGGCCTAAACATAGCTATTTACTCCTGAACATTGACACCAGCTGTAATTACAAACAAACACTAGAACATTGGGATGTGGTACACGACTTATATAGTTTAGCGGCATCAACACTTTACGCAGAAAACTAGAAGACTTATAGAAAGGGGAATAATTATATCGATATTCTTGGAGAGATCCGTGGGGTGTTATTGTCAACTTGGTGAGCCAATGCGAAGGATGAAAGGTCAATAGACCAATAAGTGAGATCGCTTCATCACTTGAGATGGAAGGAATGTCGATGTATATTGTCATCACGTGACATTATGATAACAGGGTTACTATCAAGCCACAAGTCCGAGGAAACAAGATTCTTAATGCGTGATTATCGTGGGAAATTATTAACATGAGCCTAAAATTATAAATGACCAAGCTGCAGAGCCTGGATTAAGACTATTGCATGACAGTTTGGCACCCCTGATGATAAGCAGACGGCGCCTTCGATTTCAAAAAGTTTTATAAAGCTGTTTTTTCTGATGTATGTGAAAAACACCTACCAGTTAATTTCGATACTCTATATAATTTATACACAATCTTTATTTTGTGCCTAACCGGTTATTAGCATTCCTTATAGCCTTACATTCATATCAAAACCACCCGCTCATTCGATAATGGAGTGGATTATCAGTCAGTTAATTCAACAAGAGTTATGTAACGACGTTTATGAGTCTTATCATACATTCATATTGCCACAATAATTATAATCACTTTATAGATAATGGTACCTGCCTTATTCGTAAGGCTCCACGATTATGAGTTCAAACTAGATACATGCAGTAACATTGGTGACTATAAGAAAATGCCGGTGGTATCCTATTTTCCTATTCGACAGGATGTTATTCGATTTTTACAACGGATCCAGAAAATAAGGATAAATGTTATAATGCAACTGGATCTAATATAATAATAGCGCAAATCTAAATCCCGCAAAATAATAATCATCAAAACAACCGTTATTATTGTTTATTATTAACAAACATGACAGAACGGGGCATGTTCCGCACCACTTTAATCATAAGTTTTGTTTTATTGCACATAATCAGGAAATAACAAAAATCAATTCAGTGGAACCTCTTTTATAACCAGCTATGTTATAATAAGGATACCTGATTTAGCGAGATAATTTCACAGATCCAGATATCTGATATAACGAGGTAAATTCAACGGACCAAATGTGCTCGTCATTATGAGGTTTCACTGTATACACATATTTAGCAAATAGAGTATTCTTTTGCCGTAATTGCCTTTGAAAGACAATTCATTGACAAATCAAATAAAACAAAACAACTTACACGTTCACCCTTTTAACGGGTGCAACTTTTCACTTTAGTAAAGTTCAGAACAGTTACAAAAAGAAAAGTAATGTAAAAAAGAAACAAATAAACACAGTGAACGCGGACAGATATACATGCAGGTGTCATCAGTTAAACACACATTTTGTTTTATTGAAACATAATTATATGGAGTTTATATAGTACAATATCAAAGTCTTAATGTAATTCATTAAGACCCTTTTTTTAAATAGTAAAAATGTACGGACAGAACAAAAAAATATTTTTTATCCTGCGGTATAAAACAAAAGGAATTAGACGTAGCGCTTTAGTAGCTTTTCAAACTTGTCTTCTTTACCGTACACGCTTTCGACTGAGTACAGACTCGGTAAATGATAAACACAAAAGAACTTCAGATTGATTGATTGATTTTTTATTTATTCCAACACAGTCAAATTACTAGTTTTCATTGCCTTGCCATTGGGGCCATGAATAACCTTCAATAGATATGCGGCATTTACAAAGTATAATCAATGCATAACATGCAACAAAATAGTAGTAAAAAGAATATAATAGTGATTGCACAATTATATACAAAGGAGGAAAAAAAGGCAAAAAAACCCCACAATTTTTTGCTTAAAATTAGATTTTTTACTTCACTTCATTTGTACATTAAAGGGGTAGTTCAGTTTTGGTAGAGAGGGCGCTGCACAACACAAACTTTTTTGTGAGGTAATGAAAAACTGAGTGTCCAATGTGAAAGAACATGCAATTTTAATGGCAGAATAAACTTTATTTGGTCAAAATCGATTACAAAATGGCTGAAATATCAATAAATATATCCGATCGTAATAAATTTGGGCCCCAAATTTATTCGATGATTTTTGTTTTGTTTTAAATGGTTACACTTTTCAAAAGCGGTTTTATATAGTTGTTGATGATCTCTCTATTTAATCAGTGTTTTAATGGCTCTTTTTTTAATAACAGGCTTTTTACTTACCGGTAGTCGTTTGTAATTTTGTATACCTTTCGAGCATGGTGGAGTTATAACTATTAGTTTGCAATGTTAATGTGCAGGTTTTGGCTACTAAAGTTCAGCCTTACCAAAACTGTACTACCTACTCCTTTAATCTACTATTCCTTTACCAACCTAGATCTCGCGCCACATCACAACCCCTACCAGTTGGTCCGTAACGCCGAACTCGGCAACGCGCATCCGCCATATGCGCTGCGGACAGCACTTCCACCCGCCCATCACCATCACCCTACACTGCCGCGGTCCTACCACCACATGCATCCTGTCGTCCATGTCCAGTCATCGCGACCGCCACACTTCCAGAACGGCGGTGACCCTGGCGTCAAAGCGCACAATTTGGGTGTCAACGGCGGGATACTAAGCTGTGGCAGCGGTGGGATAGGCGCACTCGGTAGCGGCGGGCACAAGAGAAAGAGGTCCTGGTCGCGAGCCGTCTTCACGAGTCTGCAGAGAAAGGGCCTGGAGAAACGCTTCGAGATACAGAAATACGTGAATAAGCCAGAGAGACGCCAACTTGCTTCGGCACTCGGCCTTTCGGATGCACAGGTAAAAAATAGAAAAAGGAGAAAGAAGAAATTGACCCCCCCCCCCCCCCCCCAAAAAAAGGGGGGGGGGGCTTTTATTCAACATGAACATTGTTTTACTCTATGATATGAAACTAATAATTGAAACTAGAAACATTAAATCACATCATTAATATAACATGACTAATGTAAAATGCGCGGAGTATTGTATTTTGTGTCACAAACAAGTGTTAATTACCTGCAAATATAACACTATTCTCTTCCAAAAAGATAAGTTATCTTATGAAGGGAATTGTGCATGAATTATAAGGATTTAAGTATAGAGTTTCTGTTTCAACACCTACATAATAGAAACCAATTTGTCATTACGAGATTTGGCAACATTACTTTCAATGAGAATGCAGTGTTGAGTAGATTTGAAGAAAAAAAGACAACAGAAATCGAGTTCGCCCTAACCCTAGATTTCTGAGCGAAACAAAAACAAGTTGTGTTTAAAGGGGCCCTGCAAACCAAATGCATGTTGACTTCTGTTCATCTGTATTAGTGTACACATTCAATATTTGTAAACGGTTTGACCTAAATATGTTTTGTATATTTTTAAACATGTTATCATTTATTTTTCTTCATGTTGCTTAGCCCCACCTCCTAAAAACCCCTCCAGAGTAAATTCTATTGTTGACCTGGTGTGACATCATCTGTCAATCACTGGTCAGCTACCATGAGATTAACAAAAGATGAAAGTACAAAAAGAACATCCACACAAAAGCATGCCATGCGTAACCTCCATGCAATAGCTAAAACAGTGCTTTTCTTCTGACATAGCAACAACTATTGAAATTGAAGTTGTGTGAGCTGGTATTCTATTCAACCGTGTGATGCTATTGTGATTAGGCACTCAGCTTGGGTGAAGGTAACTTCTTTGTAACTGAGTAGTGAATGGCTGATGATGTCACAACAGGTCAACAATAGAATTCTACTCTGGAAAGGTTTTCAGAAATGGGGGCTTCACAATATGGAGAAAATAATTACTAAAATGTTTTAAAATAAACAAAATATGTTTGGGTCAAATGGTTTACAAATAGTTGATGTGTACACTAATAGAGATGAACAGAAGATAACATGCGTTTAGTTTGCCTGGCCACTTTAATGTAATTTGATCAAACCCTTCATTTCATTTAAAATTCATATAATCTAAAAATTAATGTTGACCTACATTTAGTTTGTCTGCGTGATAGAGCGATAGAGTTTGTCTGCGTGATAGAGTTAAAACCGCGAGAGTGGCTATTTTGTCATGTGTGCATGCACTCAAATAAAGAAAGGCGAAACTGGTATTTAATAGTCGATTGAGTTATTAGAGGCAAACTGTACTTCTTTATTAATCGAAATTCTTTATTAATCAAAATTACCATACCGTAGATGTTTTGTTTTGGTCAAATTATAGGGGGCACGTAGTTACGCCACTACCACTGCCATTCATAGCCATACTCTGTCCTACCAACAGTATGCGGCAAGCTGTTTTACCATGAGAGTCGAGATATTAATCTATTCGAATTTGTTTTGATTTCAGGTCAAGGTGTGGTTCCAGAACAGACGGATGAAGTGGCGACACAGCCAGCAGTTCAAACGATCACCGCACCAGGAGCAACAACATCCAACTCAACAGCAAGACCAAGAAACGGAACAACCCGAGGAAAATGCCTTTAATTCGGACAGTGACGAATCGAGCATCAGACTGAGTAGTACGACGCCTGATATAAAACTAGGGAACGGTGACGCTACTTTTGAAGTCGGCGCCATTTTCATCGCAAATGCAGACGACAGCGGCGCTGATAATAATGCCAGTTGTGACGACGATGTTGATGACTCTCAGAAATGATTTTTTTTATTTTTATGAACAAGGGATCAAAAAAAAATAAGCCACCTCTTTCAAGGGTAAACGATTTAAACTGTAAAAACAGCAGAGTAGACTCGATAAACAATACGAGTTCTGATAACAAAACAGGGAACGGTGACGCTACTTTTGAAAACAGCGCCAACTGCAGAAGACAGCAGCGCCAATTATAATTCCAGCGGTGACGATGATGGTGAAGATGTCTGTCAGAAATTATGTCAAGGGAACAAAAACAAAAAAAACGGCTCTTTCAAGGGTAAACGATTTAAACTGTAAAGACAGCAGGCAGGCAGGGCAGACTCGAGAATTAGGCTCACTTGATAACACGAGTTCTGATAACAAAACAGGGAACGGTGACGCAGTGCTGATGCCAGTGGTGACGACGATGGTGAAGATGACTGTCAGAAATAATGTCTTTTATAAACAAGGGAACCAACAACAAAAAACCCGCCTCTTTCAAGGGCAAACAATTTAAACTGTAAAGACATCAGAATAGACTCGATAATTCGATTCGCTTGATAACACGAGTTCTGATAGCAAAACAGCAAACGGTGACGCTACTTTTGAAATCGGCGCCATTTTCATCGCAACTGCCGAAGACAGTAGCGCTGATGCCAGTAGTGACGATGGTGAAGATGACTGTCAGAAATAATGTCTTTTATAAACAAGGGAACAAAACAAAAAGAAGCCGCCTCTTTCAAGGGTAAATGATTTAAACTGTACAGACATCAGAATAGACTCGATAATTAGATTCGCTTGATAACACGAGTTCTGATAACAAAACAGGGAACGGTGACGCTACATTTGAAATCGGCGCCATTTTCATGGCAACTGCAGAAGACAGCAGCGCTGATTATAATTCCAGCGGTGACGATGATGGTGAAGATGTCTGTCAGAAATGATGTCAAGGGAACAAAAACAAAAAAACGGCTCTTTCAAGGGTAAACGATTTAAACTGTAAAGACAGCAGGCAGACTCGAGAATTAGGCTCACTTGATAACACGAGTTCTGATAACAAAACAGGGAACGGTGACGCTACTTTTGAATTCGGCGCCATTTTCATCGCAACTGCCGAAGACAGCAGCGCTGATTATAATGTCAGTGGTGACGACGATGGTGAAGATGACTGTCAGAAATTATGTTTTTTATAAGCAAGGGAACCCCCCAAAAAGTCGCCTCTTTCAAGGGTTAAATATTTAAACTGTAAAGACAGCAGAGTAGACTCGAGAATTAGACTCACTTGGTAATACGAGTTCTGATAGCAAAACAGGGAACGGTGACGCTACTTTTGAAATCGGCGCCATTTTCATCGCAAATGCAGAAGTCAGCAGAGCTGATTATAATCATGATAATGGCAGTGCGTGGTGACGATGATGGCGATGGTCTTTCTCATAAATGATTTCTTTTACGAACGATAAGACCAATACAAGAAGCAGAAGATCAACCGCTTCCAAGGGAAGACGTTACTCAGTATACAGTGATGACGACTTGAAAATCAGACTTGAAAATCAGACTCCATAATACGAGGTCTGATAGCAAAACAGGGAGTTGTGACGAGACTTTTTAAAACTACGTCATTTTTATATCAAATGAAGACAATATCAGTGTCCATGACAGAAATTAAATGAACACGGTGTTGATTATGATGGCTCTAAGAAATTAATTTCTTTATCAAAAAGACCAATGGAAGGGACTTTTTTTTAAGAGGGAAAACGTTTTAAAGTTTTTAACAGTTCTGGTAAAACTGAATTTTAGTTGCTAAAACTTGTATGCTATCATACGAAACTAATAGTGATACTTCAACTATGCTTGAATGGTAGAAAGACATCTTAATGGCTAGGATGTTTGTTTGTTTTCATTTAAATAAAAGCCATTAACGCAAGAGGGCGCCCTTCAGTCACCTGAACGTTTTAACCATGTTTTAAAGCCTAAATTGTGAATGTGATTTTTTGGTTTAAATAATGATTCAAGAGAGATTATCAAAACAAAACTTGGTATATTTTCAAAAAAGTGTAGGCTTTATAAATATTTTCGTTAAATGTGGGCCCATATTTATTATTCCAATGACATATTTATGGATATTTCTGCTGTTTCATAACCGATTTTGATCGAGAAAAAAAGAAGCTATTTTGTCTTTAAAATCACGTTTTTTCCCCACATATTATACTTTTAATTATTACCTCCCCCAAAAAATTGTTTCCTGAAGCGCCCTCTCAACCAACCTGTATTATCTCTTTAAACTCGGTGATTAAGAATCGAGAATTAAGACTCGTTATAGAAATGGGACAGTGGCATTTCGGAAATGGCATTATTTTCATTGGATAAGTCAAAAAATAATCCATGGCGATGATGATAATTCGCAGATATAGTGTTCACATTACCACTCTCAAACGCTATTGTCACTTTTATAGACTTAAGCCCTCTGCAGATAGAGCCGACTCGACCCGATCCGACTGGTTTTCAGTGCCTCGCGACACACATTTTGCCAGTCGAGAGACAGTCGGATGTAAGTCGGGGCCGATTCAACACGATGAATCGGCTCCGTCCGACCGGGCCCGACTCTAGCCTGATTGAAACCAGTCGGATCGGGTCGAGTCGGCTCTGTCTGCAGAGGGCTTTACCCATTATAAATGATCGCGCAAAAAATAATTCGTGTACCCGACTGTATATTTCGCTGCATCTCGCCCCAAACATGATAGGGGTCGTATAACCATGGATGGGATGGTACAGTTTTGGTCAAACTGAATGTTAGTAACTAAAACTTGCACCATATCATAAAAAACTATTACCGTGCTTATATTTCCACATGCCTGAAAGGTAGACAAACTTACAAACGGCTAAATTATAATGTTGTTATCGTTCAAAAACGGACGTTAAAACACAAGAGGGCGCTCTCTAAAAACATCGGTTTCAACCATTTTTTTAAATAGCAAATTGTGAATCTAATGTGTTGGTAAAATAATGATTCAATAGACATCATTAACAACTATTTGAAAACCTCTGTGGTATATTTTCGAAAAAAAGTCTAGGCACTATACAGATTTTTTCTTAAATTGTCTAATAAATGTCCAATCGGATATATATATATTTATTTATATTTCAGCACTTTCTGAACCGATTTTGATCAAATAAAGTTGATTCTGTCATTAAAATTGTGTGCTCTTTCAAATTTACACTCAGTTTTTCAGCTCACACAAATATATTTCTTGAAGTGCCCTCTATACCAAAACTAAACTATCCCTTTCACGCAGGATATGACATTCATATTGCCTCGTCTGAGGATTTGACATAAAACAAATACATCAAGGATTATCCTATTAAAGGTAAAAGGTGATGGGTAGTTATAATTTATACCATTTAAACTTTAATGACATCATTAATTTTATTTCTGAATATTACTTTACTTTGGAAGGACGCCGAGAATGAAGTGAAACTAAGTATAAACATTGCAATTTCCTTTACTGTATTAAAATGTAAGAATTTACAAATAAGTACAATTTATGAGCCCATCAAAAGTTATGATATAGTACTTGACATCCATTCTACACTCCATAAATCCATCCATTCAATGATATCGAAGATTATGAGTGGTAGATGGAATGTATATATTATTAGGCCTGTAAACTGTATCGTCCATTTTGTGTGCCTTAATCAAATATTTTATTTCCTATGACGTTGCGATACCTTTTTAAACTTCTAAGTCTCAACAACGTGCATATCTATATAATAAAAATCTTCGTTTATATTTCTGACACTACTCGTACTTTATGTGTGTTTTGTATAGTATGCTGTCGCGGTCTTTACCATTTTAGGGGCCCAGTGATCAACGTCAGAGTGAAAATAAGTTCCTTATCGTAATGCATTTTTCATGAACAAAAATGAATGAACATAATTATATTGGATACGGCTGACGTTATATCATTATATAAATACTTATCTATATGCAATTGAATTCGAGTGATGACATTATAATGCTTTTAGAAAGACAAAGGTCTAACAAAGTGTGTCGGAAGAGGGGATCATGAAACATAAATTACGTTTCTATCACACATGTTTACACTGACACCATGTACCGTTCTGACTGATATGTGTTTATTTCGGTGCCTTCAACGATCAACTAACATTGCAGTTGGGATTTATGCGCTTTACGCATGACATCGAGTGCAATTGAGCGGAATTAGTTTCTACTTTTCTCGTAATTTATCGGTCATGTAATCAATCCGTGATATTCTCGAGTACAAGGGCAGGAATATTTCACATTATCATGCAAAAGGTCTTGTAATTCATAATACTATCAACGTGATGTTCACTGAATAGTGATATATTCCATGCCTCTCATTAAATAAGTAAAACTATTAATAATTACTAAGCAGAAAATGTGTCACTTGCTGATTTAGCCAATATCTTCACCAGACAGATTTCTTAATATATGTTGCACTGTTTACCGCTCATTCATCCCCAAACATATTCTACAAAATTATGAACATTCCGTCTCTATCACGAATTCGTCCCTGGGAACGCGCGAAGCGCGCAAGCAAGGCATGGATGTTTAGAATAGAGAGACAAATCAAGAAAAGTTAAGAATAAATGTAAAAATAAAAGTGAAAACTATATTACCACTGCTAATGCTATATATTATCATTATTTACTACTACTACTATTATTACTACTACTACTACTACTCTACTACTACTATTACTTATTCTACTATTCAACTACATAATTGCTAACAATAATACATGTAATAATCATAATAATAAGAATAATAATAAGTAATAGAAAAATAAAGATAATGCTAATTATATACGTTATAATATCACCGACAGATATAAAAAATATCATCATCCAAATTAACGGAATAATATGTACTTACTATTATGTATAGTACTTACAGTTCAACAATAAATCTAAATAACTTAATGGGTAAAATTATCCGATATCTATGTCATTCTTTTTTATCTAATTTTTGGAGTACCTGTATAATATTACACAAGTCACCTCGACGCCTCTGTAATTTGCTGGTACTTTTCAATTACCAGAATAACAATAAATATACATATTTTAATACGGATTTAATTCCACAAAAAAATTAATCATGACTACAATATAATTTTTTTTTTTAACAAAATCCGCTTTTATTACAGAGTAAAACAACATTATTACTTATCAATGTTGATATCAAGATATGATTGGCAGGTTATTCCCTTCGTAACCGCTGAGAGCAGACAATGATTTTCAACATTTTGGCGTCGGGAAAATATCCGTGTGCGTACTGTAGTATTATTGTACATGTTTCCTTCATTGTCACGAAACGATAAACATGAAAGCAAAGAAGTGAAAAACAACTCCAACAAATCGTAGTATAAGATGCAGGTAGGCATGATCATTATTTCCCCGACAATTTACGCATCAGATTCATGGTCTTCGTCTATTTTTTCACAGCAATAAAAGATAATGGTCACTCGACCAAACAGTTCAATCTCCCTATAAATGAGATACATTACACTACGGTACCCGTCAATTATGATTCACTATCCAATAACAACTCATTGGGTTATAATTATCATCACCATTACACAGTCGAGTGAATTGGAAGAAAAACAACTCGATTAAATTTTACTACTACTAGTAATCCGTGTTTCCCGTAATCAGAAGTATCGCATTGCATGCAAGGATATTGTGGTAATTAGAAAGTGCAAACAAGCGCCAATCACGAATGTGAATTCAATGATTGATGTATCGATCAATATGCTATCGAAGTCAATAAACTTTAAATAAACAATTGACCATTACAAATTGAGATTGCGTAATAGATACTAGGCCTATATAAACAAAACATCTTTTCGAGGTAAAATCCTTATCGCACTAAAAAATATAAAACAACTAAATTCAAAAGGCTGGACAATATCTAATAAAGAACGCAGCAAACGAACGACAAATCTTCGAGCAAAATAGCGGTGATTTCGGATGTATAATATATGCCTTGTGAAATTATCACGAACGTATATATATGCTGATTACAAAGTTTGATTGGTTGCCTATAATATTGACGGGGGTTCATTGAATATGAGCTCCATAAATTGATAATTCACATATTTCGGGGAGATGTAGACTGTCATTGTATTATGGATATACATAATATTTAGCAAGAATAACAAACAGTCGACAAATGTATACATTATATAACAAGTTTAATGGTCTATTCCTCGACCAAATTGATTTTCATTTTCTGTTAACCCCTTGACCACGGGAACCGAGTAAGTTGTGTACAAACTCTATGGGGATTTCATAAACTCGTTCCCTACGAATACAATACATTCATGATAGAATTTCGAGAAAAAAATGGCTTGATGGCCCATTATATGGAATGTCAGTGTAGACCCCGCAGCAATGCCCCCCCCCCCCCCCCCACCCCACCCCCAAAAGGCAAAGCAAGTTTATCGCAACAGCATCTTTAAACCATGCTACAATATGTTTCCCAAATCGTGTCAGACGAAAACAGTGATGTGACCGGTATAGGCCAATACTCAATTTTCACAACCCCCCTCCAACCGCCCTCAAAAGGTGACGCCCCCCCCCCCCCCGTCCCGGCTATACAGCCTTATAAACACTACTTTACACACCTAATGTCAGTGCTACAGTATATCCACGCGGTGTCGAGTCCCTAATCTTTGGTATAATAACGTGATACTGTTCGACTGTCGATTCGTATTTGCGACGGGCACGTTAGAGACACCACATGCACGTTTATTACATAAATCAGGACCTATATCATATCAAGGCGATGTTCCCAGAGCCAGAACGGCGAAATCATAACGAGCCATCGTCACGCCATGAGCGACAATCACCTCTTCAACGCTCATTTGAGCACTGTCAGCAACATACGCATGGCTGAGTGAATTTCAGGGGATAGATCGAGTAATTACCACCCCCTCTCCCCATTTGATTCATTGCACCCCCCCCCCCCCACCCCCACCCACCCGACCCCCGTCTTGCGAGGAACTATAATTTATAAAGAATTACATAACGCCATTTGTTTTTATTTGGAGGCACCACTTGCTTCTTCGTCTTAACGGAAATCCTTTGCCCACATGCACCCTTGGATACGCCACTACTCATGTAGTTGTCAATCATGATACCTACCATCTCCCCAAAGAATCGCGATTCTTCCTATCGCGACATTTTAAAGGGATCTATAGTATACTTTGTTGACATGTGCAAAAAAGTGATGGTTACTAAAAATGTGTATTGTTGTTATCTGATATGTCCAGAGTAGTGTGTGAATATTTCACGTTAAATGGATATCATTATGGCCAATGAGCAGTGCTGTAGTCGAGTCCGGACTCGGACTCGCTTTTGATGGTCTCGTGACTCGGACTCGGAGCCGAGTCCCTATGTAAAACATATGGGAACATGCTATTTCGTTGGGGACTCACTCGGAACTTGTGGACTCGACTACAGCACTGCCAATGAGCAAAAGTGCTAAGTACTATTCGCACTGGCTTTGTATACAGTAATAACTTTCCAGTGCATAATTACAAATCCGAAGACTTCAACCTAAATATCTTTTTTACAAAAGTGAAATTCGAAAACCCGAAACCTGTTCCATGCTTCTATTGGTAATACGAATACAACGAGGTATGAGAGAACCACTTTTGACTCTGCCCCATATTCGGGTGTCATGCACATTCCATGATAAAATATCCATAACAAATGTCATATATCAATATAAAGGTAGGAAAACAAGGTTTCCAATGATGCCAAATTTATGAACGGAAATAAAGATATGAACGCTCAAACTTGAATTGCGGATCTTTTTGTGAGGGGTTTAGTTATAACATGATCATTAATTTTAGAACTTACTTTATAGAGCTTCTCAATGACAATAGCCTACATTGCTTTCACGACCGTCGTCCTGTCCCTATACACCCCATGTTTTTGTCCATGCATGAGCATACGGACGCATTTTTGCCCCGTTACATCTCTCCCGTTTTTCACCCGACAGGCAGAGCAAATTAAAATGCATAAATTAATACATTGTTAAAAACTGTCTAATTTTCGTCCGCGTATGACATGATTTTGCCCGAAAACGTCATGCTTTTGCCTGAATATGATCCGAGTTTGCTTTTACCTGAATAATTATGATCCGAGTTTGTTTTTTAACTGTATATATCGCAGTTGTCAAAACTGTTGGGGGAGGGGGGCTGCAGCCTCCCTGTAGCCCCCGCCTCTATACGCCTATGCTCATGTTGAGAAAAAGGATGGGCTCATACATCCGGAAGTATACAATAATCAATATCAAAATAACCATTTTCAACTTCAGAATGCACCATCAAACATAAAACTGTGTTTAAACGGGTCTCATGTGACATGGAATCTGAGTTTAAAATAAATAATGTACAATTATAAAATGCATCGATATAGACTGTAAGTCCGTGCGTATTTAAACCATTTTATAAAAAAAATACAAAGAAATATTTATAGGATGAATAGAAACTTATTTTGTACAATTCCCCATTCACTGATTCTTAGAAGGTTCGGGCATAATACCATAAACCAACATATACGAACATTAAATTTGTTTTATTTGTTTACCAAAAACTGTCAATATCACTCGGTGATATATATTCAGGCTCAATGCAGGTGGAGATATAGCACTGTAGAAGGGGTAGAGGGCACCACAACAGCGATTGATTTATACATTTATTTTCAAAACAAACATAGAATTTTTCACAGAGGGTGTGTGTGTGTGTGTGTGTGTGTGGGGGGGGGGGGGGGGGGTATAGGAGTAAGTAGGGGCAAGTACCACTTTGTACGCCCCTTGGCTGCGCCACTGAGCCTTGACATGTTGAAATGATCCTCATCATGCATGGAGATCGGTAACTGATCATCGACCTATAAAATGACAAGCGCACAAAGGTAATCTATATTTATCACCCATTCATGTCTCCGGGGTCTTGGTTACACTTATCGCCTGCGGGCATTCGCAAATGGACACAATTATGGCCAATGGAATTCATTATCGCACAACGATCTCGCGCAATTTGAAACAAATCCATGTTATTTCTCACAGCAAATATTTAAATGAAGGGTGACAAACTTCGCCACCTCCTCTGCCATGTCTGCACGCGCGAGGACAACGCGATTCGAGTCAAATCAAATTGAACTTGTCGGCAAAGTTTGTAACCCTATTCAGGACCAATCACTCCCAGCGAGTTTAGTGGGCTGCGCGGGATCATCATGTCACCAATAATTGATTCTTTAAATATTTGTGTCTCGATATCTTCGCCCGATCAGCTTATCGCCCGAGGGTATCCGAGATATTGAATTATGAGGTTTTATGGCGCTGTCAAGCTGCGAGCATTTCAATGTCACTACTGAGAGGAGATACAGCTCTGAGACATCTACTCTTTCGCCCCCTCACGTCATGTATTCAAGTAAACCACCCCCCCTCCCCACGATAAAATATCCCCCCCCCCCCAATAACCCGTTTGATTTCACGTCTTCAAATAATACTCCCTTTGAGCAACTTCTTTGATATCTCCCTCCAAGTTCATGTATAATATTCCTTTTAATGCGACCATCATTTTATTTCTTTCGCCCCCTCCCTTCAGACAAATGGTATCCTTTCGTATATATCACATATTCATGTCATGATCCCCGTTTTTGCCTTTCTTGAAGATCCCTTTCCTTGACATTGGATAAAGCTACTTCTAGCTTACTTATAATATGCTAATGATGTGGAAAACGCTTTTAGGGAAAGGGACAGGGAATGTGGTTGCATTGGCGTACTAGCCAGGTTCAACCAAAATGTGGTGGGTGGTGGCTAAGGAATCGAACGAGGGCACAATCTGCGCCGAAAGTTATGGATTCCTTTTCCACATAGGTAAGCATTTCATTGGGGGGGGGGGGGGGGGGGGGCAAAGTATTAAACATTGCACACCTTGCTACCTATTTTTGCCACTAGTTTCTTCATGATTATGACTAGAACAGAGTGATGAAGGGGGAATATCTGGCGTAGTTGCAGTGTTGGGGTACTAGCTAGGTAGCCGTTTGACAAGGCCTAGCACCCAATTGGCAGGAACGACTGGTACAGGCGACTATCATAGGAGCAGCAGCTGCAGCCCGACTATTCTTTTACCAGTCGTTTCTGACGTTCAGACACGAGGCCTTGTCAAAGGCTGTTTGGGGGCAGAACTGTCTAATTATGTGAAACAAGTCTACAAACCTTACATTATGCCATACATGAAACGAAATTAAAATTAAATGACATTGTCAGGTATTAAAAATATCCTTTATAACTTGAGGAAATGAGCCTTATATTATGTCATATTTTAAAAGTAATTACAATTAAATTAACGATGGGGATTCAAAAGAGTCTACCACTGTGAATTGAAGAGATTTAAAAATAAAATATAACAAAATACACTCACACATGTACGACTTTGATCTGCCTGAAGTGCCAGTCATTTTAATAGCCATTACAAGATCACTTAAAAGCAACTAAGCTACACATGCAAAACACGAAATATACATTTTAAAGCAAAGTTATGATGCAGAACATTTAACGACCACTATAGGCTGTAATTCAAGTATCATCAAATCGGGTCCTAGGTTTTTGTTTTGGTGCTACATGTACAATATTAATGTAGCGAACATCAGACAGGATCATGAATATTTGATGGGCCATCGTTTAGAAATACATACATCATCATTTACATGAAACATACAGCCTGTGCACCTTTATCCAAAATCAGTATCTACTATGTAGACAAACTGTTCAACCTCAGATTGTACATTATGTTACATAAAGTGTGATCAATCATAAATCATTATTTTAAAATCCTGAACAAAACTTGCTTGTCAGTAAGTAAAAGGAGATTTCTGCATTGAATTCAAAGGAATCAACACTTACCCATTTTGCCATTGGCCAGGTAGTCAATCATATAATTTCTTCTCATTTTTGTTTTTATTCTCAATTTTCGGTTGCCAAAAAATTACTAGCCCCGAGTTTCAATTTGAGATTTCTAAACTGATTCCTTTGTAAATACATTCCATTTGTTGATAAAAAGTGGGAATATAGGTGAAGCTTGACATACAAGATTTTCTTATTCTGTCATTCCCAGTTTGAAAATCTACCACCAAAGTAGAACTATCATTATATCACTATGCCTGAAGTAAAATTGTACTGCATCCGGACCAGCAAGCCAGTTTTAGTGTCAAGCCTTCATACTAGTGGAAACAAATATGAGGGCTCAGAACTATTTAAGCCCCCCAAATTCTTCTAAGAGACCCCGTGTCAATTTGCAGATTTCAATGCAAAATGATTTTCAGAGTGCTACAAACTGAAACGTTTGAAAAGTAGCCCCTGAAAATAAAGTAGTATTTTTCCCCCCATGATGCAGACATCACTTTTTTAACACATTGGGTTGGTGACCTCATTCGCTATGCCAACTGGGCCAAGTACTATCTAACATGATAAATATTGTATTAATTACGACAATTTTCGTAGTGTATACATACAGATTTCATTCATGTTTTATGATAACAACCCAAGAAACCAGGTAACTGTGAAGTGTAGTTCTTCATTGATCATAATTTGGCATACCTATCCGGCATTCTCTTCAAAGACGTGCCCACGACTTGGCATGCATAACTAACAGAACCGATGCGCTATACAAATTGCTTTGAACATGGGTTCTTTTAGTCATGCATACCAAGTCGTGGGCACGTCTTCGAAGAGAATGCCTACATATCCTAACTGGGCCTATTGCAAGCTTCTCTATTAAAATTGATCCATTAGACGATTTTTCCAAAAGTGATATTTGAGACTTCAATCATATACAAATGTTGTAAGATTCTTCTGAATGATGTGTGATAATTTCAAAGAAAAATAACAGTTTACCGAGTGAAAAGGTGAAAAATCAATGTAACATGTTTTCATCTTTACCCACTGATTTTGACAAAGTTAATGGATCACCTTGAGAGCAAACTTTTTAAACTGCACAGTTTAAATACACATGTATTATATTTCTTACTCCATACATGAGCATAAAGTTTTCATTAAGTGCAACACAAACAAATTCTTATCATAATAAGTTTCTTCAATTTGCTTTAAATAAGCAACAACTATGGAACATCTGTCAATTGAGTTCGAGATAACTTGATTGAACAAGTTCAACTATAATATTAACAAAATCAAAATGTTACTTACTATTCAAAACAACCGATAGCTTACGTTGGACATACTTCTGCTTTTAAGTGTTGAACATGTAACTTTTCCTCAGCCAGTAAAGCAAAATTTACAAATACAATAAACACATTTTATACAGAGCTGAAAGTGCAGTTCTCTTACATAAGTAAAACCTCCGTTACAGCATTACAACGTGAATAAAATACTGTGCATATATCAAAACAATGCACTAATTTTAAACAAGAGTACATGTACAAAAATAGGTTACATAACTGGTGAAGATACATTAGAACATTATGGCTGAATGCTCATTATATAGAGGAAATATAACCCTAGAGCAGCTGAGTTCATGGACCAAATAAGTACACTACTACAAAAAGCTTAATATTATGCAATTTAACCCGGGATTAGATCTAATCCACTATTAAGAATTCAAGCCTTGCAGATTTGCAGGACACCTAGGCACACGGGCAACATTTTGCTATGATGCTGACATCCCTATTACATGTAATACAATTTCAAATTTCTCGGAAGAAGGGGTGCTGCAGCCCCTCTTGCCCCCCCCCCCCCCCCCACCACCCAATGCTTGTCTCCGACTTGAACGCCTATTTCCCCACACATTATTCATGTCTACTGTACACTTCATTATGTCATTTTTAAGAGTTTAACTTTTACATCACAAATGTATATATCATAGAAGTTCTCTTTCAAAACAGAGAATACATTCACTTAATGTGAACAAATAAGAATGATCAAAATAGTCAATGTGCCAGATCCAGAGGCACTGAGCGTCCACTGTGACATTTTACAAATGTGCTTTTTATATCATCAGAATGGCAAAAATTACAATATAACTTCAAGTGCATCATACATACACATGTATACAAAGAAAACATAAAATATTAGTTTGACACCAATTATCATATGGATAGTTAATAGAAAATTCAAATTTTTTTCAAAAATGTAATACTAAGTATGACTTGCATGTTGTGTATAAATGCTCCTTTTTTCGTACACATTTTACAGAAAGTTGGTTATAACCTTAACATAGTTCTACATACACTCACATATATATCAACTTATCAACTGCATTAAATTGTATCTTACAAACTTTACACAAAAAATAGCTTTTAAAATCAATGATCAATTTTCTTCATGTTCATAATTCTTTGAAGGAAATGCCCTAATCACAATCTATTTCTTCATTTCTTATCAGTCTTTCTAATTTCTTAATCATTTTGGTTAATGTTTATTTTCATGAGCATCACATAACAGACACTTGTTATTAACCAAAATATGAAGACTTGTAAATATACTTTTTTAAAATTACAGTATACTACTTGGCTGCCATTTTCTAAAGATGTTGCCCACAGATTTAAAGGGAAAGTAAAGTTCTGGTTTATGGCACTACAATAAAATCAAATTCTGAAAATATTTATTGAATGTGTTTTTCTTTTTATTTACTAATTTTGATAATACTTCCAGGTGTCTTAATTGCACCCTCTTGCATTAACAGCTGATTTTCAAATGAAAACAGCCTCATAAACGTTGCTGTTAAGATATGTTTTTTTAATAATTAAGGCATGGTTGAATGATGACTATTAGTCACTAAAATTCAGTTTAACCTGAACTCCTCATTCCCTTTAGAACCTTATAATCATTATATTTTAAAGCTGAGAATATTATCCTCTACATTTAATAGTAGTACATAAGGCTCATGACTGTCCAGCAAAGTTTTGTTTTTCTGACTTTTCTCAATACAGAGGCATTTGAATCCTTGCTTATAAATCACCTACAATTCAAATTGGTTCATCAATTAAATCTGTATTACTACTACTACTACTGCTACTACTTCTCACCATCTGAAAAGGTGAGATTGAGGTCACAGTGCAATGTCAATTATGTCATGAATCCTTATCCATCATTAAAGAACTGCATATACATATACATACACAAATTTAATCACATAGACCACTCAAACGTGAGACGAGGAATTAATTAGCAGAGCAATCTGAATTCTGAACTTAATTACCGTAATATGAAAATACAACAAATTTTCAGGCATTTAAAGTGCATGAATCAAATGGAAACTAAAAAATACTGTACTTTATACACAACTCAGGTGATGTCCACTAAACCATATCCACTGATCGATGAATTAATACAATTATACTGTGAACTAATCAGGCATTCCAATAGACATAAAAATACTTAACTTTACACACAATTCATGGTATATCCACGATAGATCCACTGATGAACACTTGGATGAACGGATGAATGAACTCCAGTCTTGAGCACCTCATCTTCTTCATCATCGTTGATTTCACTGTTGTAATGTTGCTCCAGTTAGAACTTGATCCCGCTGTACATTGTATGGAACCACTGTACTGTATCTACAGTTAATACAAACATTCAACTAACAGTAATTCACTTTTTTTTTAAAACAAAGAAAGTGTATTGTACACTACAAAGTCTTGTCATTACTATTTACAGGTGAACATATAGGCCTTCCCCTATGACATTCCAGCGCAGATTCTAGAAGCTTTGATGGGCCCTGAAAATTGACAGAATAGGAAACAGAGATATATAAAAGTTATTCAGTGTCAAATCATTTTCATTTCCAGGTCTGTATGTCCTGGGCCCCGTTGCAGAAAGAGATACAATCGATTGTAAGTTGCAATTAATCGTAAGTCAGATCACGTGTTCTAGATGCGCAAATGTGATTGGCTGAAACGCGTAAATTTTCTGACTTACGATCAATTGTAACTTTCAATCTATTGTATCTCTTTCTGCAACAGGGCCCATGTTTGCTTACAATGTTACACATTTCAAAGAGTAGAAAATACTTTTCATGATAGTTCTAAGCTAGATCAAGAGCCATTATTCATTATATGATGAAAGGTCTCATAAATCAGGAATAAGAGTTTAGACTTGGGCGCACAGCTTTGAACAAAATACAATGTCTCCCATGGAAAGGCAAATAAACGATTAGGGTTCATGAAAATAAAACATTGGTTTAAGATATTGTTACAACCTTAAACGGGTCCAGACAACTTTGAAAGTCAAATTTTGGATCCCTTTGACAAAAGGATGCAACATTTGACTTCCAGAAGTTCTTTTGCAATTTTCCATGGAGAATCAAAATAGGATAAGAGTTTCTCTTTGAATATATGCATTTAAAAGAAAATCTTACTCCAAAATCCTCAATGGGGAAAGTCCCCACAAAATTTGCCCTGAACACTGTCTGCTTTTACACAAAAGGCAGTTTGCATTTATCTGTAAAGGTAGATGCAACTTCCGCCTTTAATGACATCACTTGTCCACGCCCCTGCAATCATACAGTTTAAGGGATGGGGCTTGGCAAGTCACACGAAGGCTTTTAAACTTGTGGAAACATGTCATTTTCTCTTAGTGCAGGCTTGAACATTAACCAAAAAGAATCCTTGGTTTGCAGAGCATTTTGCAGGAGTTAAAACATAATTCTAAAAATAATTTGGTTTCCGAAAAGTAATCTTTCAAACTAATGTTAGTACATGTATCTAGGTAAGCTAAGAAACCTATCGAGCAATCAGCACTTGATTTGTATACATGTAGTTTATTGATTCTTGTTTGATTCTCATAACATGCAAAACCATTTAAGCAATGAAAATGAGAACATTTTCCTTGTTTCTCCTTGTCATTGCTTTTAATCATGACTTTGCAATTAATCGCAACTCTTTATGCAACACCCCCTCGTACCAAATAAAATATCAATGAAGTATTGAAATATGTTAAAGAGTTTTAGCACAAACAAAAAATAATCATAAAACACCGACACAAAAATTCAGTTTCACTCTCTATAGGAAATCAGTTTTTCCTTGGCTCATCACAATTGAAACCTCTTAAATGAATCTTGAAATCAAGAGAGATTTCTTTTTATTGCCTGCTTTAGGTCCTTAAAACGATCAAATGCTAAGAGGAAACTAAATGTGAGTTTCATGTACAAGTAATTCATCATAAATCTATTCATCGAAAGACCGACCCTCAATCGGTGAGATTATCACATCTTCATTAGTTTATTACAGAGCTAAGAGCTATCTTAGATATGGCCAAACCCTTCAGAATGTGGATAAATCAAGGTAATGTTTTTTATTGTCTTCTTTATGTCCTAAAGAACACTCGATTCTATCTATCAGAGGAAACTAAATATAAATAAGTTATAGTAGTCACGAATCTAAGCTCAGTGTCAATCTGTGGAAATACAGCAAATCAGCTCTTCATTCGGTCATAAAATTATGGCTTATGACAAAAGCCTAATGACCCTTGATACAATTTACAAGAGATATTTCCTTTTATAATATCCTTCAAAATAATGTTCTAGCAATTTGCTTGATTAAAATGCAGTCACAAGGGGGGGGCACTCAAATTATTTTTTGACGGGGGTGTGCCTCACGGAACTCTGAAATGGGGGTCTTGAGCTGACTACAAGCACAAAATATAGGGTCTTTGAAGCTACAAAAACCCTGAAACGGGAGTTAAAGGGCAATGCAACTCAAGAATAGAGTTTATCCTACTTGATATATCGTAATATGCCTTTTTATTATATATAACATAACTCCGACTCAGATTTCTGCTTTGGGAGAAATATGTAAAAACTCTATCGGGTTTACCACTATTCATGCGAACACTGGAGGCCGCCATTATTAGGTGTGTGCGGACTTATGGTCAGTGATATGCACTTATGCATTTCAATAGCTTCTATTGAAACCATTGTCTGAATACTTGTATATGCTTTGACGAGTCTGTAAATCAGTGAAAAGCTTTTTGTTCGGCCCGTAGCACACTCGTCATAGTTTGCAAAGCATGTCGGGCAATTACAAGAACATGGCCGCTCCCATCACCTTTTGCCGCCGTAAGAATTCGTAAAATGTGGGTATGTTCACGTAAGGATTTCATGGGATCCAGGAGGCCAAAATTGCCAAGTTATGTATCAAATAAAATGTCTGTTCACCCTCTAAACGATAATAATAGCCGAAAGCCATAGTTTCATTGCCCTTTAAGGGGTCTAAGGAGCAGACTAAAACTACAAAATACATGGACTTGGAGCTACCAAAGACCTACAGAAACCCTCAAAGGGTGGTCCAAGGAGCTGACTAGAAGAAGAATAATGGACTTGGCGCTACTCGACTACCTAGCCAAGTCATTCCGGGGGTCTATGGAGCGGCAATTTTAGAAAATCGGGTATCTTGAGAGCGGCAATTGGGTGTGAAAACGGGGGTCTTGTAAGCGGCACATACCACTCTTACATTATACATGAGTGCCCCCCCCCCCCCCCCCCCCCCCCGGGAGGTGCGCACAATGGCAGTGCATACTTTACTCAAGGTTATTATTGTATGCACTTAAAAAGACAAAGCAATTAATCCATTCCCCTCCAGTTTCTGAAATCCACATAGCCTTTGTACACTACACACCCGGTTCCCATAGTCAAGTGGTTAAGCGTCTTTGGCGTATCATCACAAATCTTGCTCGTGTTCAGGGATAGGGATAGTATTAAAGAACTGAACTCCATTATTCAACATTTTTGGAGCCGTTTGGTCATGTTTATTTTTGGTTAGTGCCCTGCCCTGCCCTGCATTATCTCATGGATGGTGTTAAGCCCTCTGCAGACAGAGCCGACCCGACCCGACCCGATCCGACTGGTTTTCATTCGGATCGGTTCAGTTTTCAGTGTCTTGCGAAACACATTTTGCCAGTCGAAAGACAGCCGGACGCTAGTTGGGGCCGATTCAACACGATGAATCGGATCCAACCAACTTTATTTTTAAGCAAAATAAAGATATGTGATATTTGTCCCGTAGCTCTGTGGGTGTGGGGGACATGTCAAGTGCCTGCCAATAATTGGACGAAAAACAAACAAAACATAATAATGCGAATATCCTTTTTAAAAGAAATACAAAGAGTTTGCCCCCCCCCCCTCCCAATAATTTGCCAAAATTAGTAATACATGCACACATTTACTTGCCCTACTCTCTTGGGTAACCTAAAGCAGGGCTCGACACTAGCATTTTCCCTGCTTGCCCTGGGCAAGTCAAATTGCATAAATTGTCTAGTTTGCTTGCCCAATTGGGCAACTACAGTAGTTATCAACTTTGAGAGAAAAACGTAATTTCATACATTTGTAAATCTCATCTAAAAGTGCCAGGGCAAGTACATTTTCTGTTCGGGCAAGTCAAATTTGAAAAGTTATGATTTTCCTTGCCCAAATGGGCCAGTAGAGGAAAAAGTTGGTGTGGAGGCTTGCCTAAAGTTACCAAATTTTCATTATTTCCTTTGATTTGGGCCACTAAAATTTGACGAGTCTTGATTTTACTTGCCTGAAAAGCCCATTATAAATAAAAGTTCATGTATTGTATTAATCAATTTTAGTCAATTTATACTAGTAAACGAATAACTCATATCAGGCAGCGAAAGTCTCTCACCAGATTTGTTAGTGGATTTCTTCTTTCCTAAACTGAAGCCCAATTAGACCTAACCCTCAAACTCAATAAAATTGCAAACCCACTTTTTGTTTGATTCGAAAATGCAGTAAAGTAGTTCAACCAACCCCAATATTGTATGAAACCAACCATTTCAAAATACGAAGAAGTACATGTATGCAAACAAGTAGTTTATGTTGCTAGTTTTAAATTCCTGACAGAAAATTTCAATCCAAAATAGAAGAAATTCTAATGCCACCCCAATATTACAGGAGATCCCTATTTCTTGACCCCAGACTGCCCAACAGTCTGACCATACACAAACTCTTCCCCCCCCCCCCCCCCCCGCCCCTTCAAACTGGTTTGGTTGAGAAAAGGATGAGTGTTAAATCACTTTTTAAACTTGAGGGACAATCATGTTTGAGAGCCATGTAGAGACCAAATGTGGCTCTCTTAAAATATTTATATTATGTAAACATTTGGCATCACATACAAAAGTCAAAAGGCCTTAACATACAAGATACATTTAGCCAAATACCTACTCACTCTCACCAGACAAGTTTATGTTGGAAGTTATGATACAATTCCATATTTAATTTGTATTTAGCAACAGCTATTAATGTACATTTATATACATCTGATGATCTATATAAAGTTGTTTGTTGGAAGTTTTAATGCTTTTTGATAAAGGAAACATGATTTTTTTTTTTGTAAGAGCTTAAAATAAAGCCCTACCTAATATCTACCGGTAATGGCTCGGTAATACTACCGAGCATGGTGGCTTAGCGGTTAGAGTGTCCGCCTCACGCACGGGAGGTCCCGGGTTCGAACCCAGACCGGGTCATACCAAAGACTTTAAAAATGGTACCTTCTGCCTTCTAGCCAGACACTCGGCATTTATAGAATGGAGAAGGGAAAGTTAATCACACGAGTTACCAGAGGACTGGCCCCCTTCTGTAGCTATCGCTACATTTAGTAGACGTGTGGCCTAGGGCTATTGAAACGGAGATAGGCGCCGCCTTTATGTGCCAACATTGGTACGGGAAGGTCTTTAACTTTTTTTTTAATAACCCACTTTCTCTTGAAAGTTCACAAACTGCGGTTCATTTTCATTTGCATATCCGCTACACACCAAGGTGAAGGCTGCTAATTATGCTGGCAGTCATCAAAATGGACAGTAATCTAGTGTTTTCCAATCTGAAATTAGTTTTCCTCTTGGAAGATTATATTACGGCAAAATCTGTTTCAAAAACAGAAACAGATCTACTCGTAAATGAGAATATTTTGATGGTACTTGACTTCAGTATATTGATTATTTTCAAATAAAGCCTTTTCATCCTTACAGTTGCCGACTACCTGCAACTACGTGTAAGCTTGATTCCCTTTAAAAAAAAACTTTACCTACAGTACATGAACATAACACATTAGGCTTTATACCTCTTCAGTTATTTACATATGTATCCATATTATCAAGGTCTAGGTCTAATTTTAAACTTAAATTGGCAATTACCCAGACAAGGACAAAGGATGATTAGAGGAATATCAGTGAAAATCTGGTCACAATTAGTAAAGAAATGAGAAAGTTTGATCTATTTATATGTGCTCTATAAATGTTCGGGTTCGAACCCCTTAGAAACACCATTTTCTTTATTCCTTTTTTCATCTATTTAACTACTATCAAAAATCTTATTTGTAACATTTGATTAACTAAACCTAACACAAAAAGTACGTCCCCCTAAACAACTGCTCATAATTTCATAATCAAGAATTGTTTCAAGATTTCATCTTGCTAAAAATATTTGTATGGTAATTAGGAAAACAATGGGTAAACATAGGAGGTAAGCATTGCTTCTTGGTTGAGTAAGCACAAATTAAAATAAAAATGGTCGTAATTCAAAATGTGAAAAATTAGTATCATCATTGTACTTTATTGAGTATTGAAAAATGTCAAATTAACTGTTTTACAATGGCAATACTTTTATTCATATTGCAAAACAGTGTAATTTCATGCATTTAACCATGTGTGCCATTACAAATCTCAAAATGGATGCTATTTCAAGCAGCATTGTTTCGCAAACCATAATAATACATTCAACCACAATTGTTATTTCACAATTCACAAGATCTTGTGCATGCTGAATACAGGCATGCACAAGTTCTTGTGATTTTTTAAATTGGGTCATTTTGTCTTTGATCTATAATCAGTCAACCGTAAAGAGATGGATGTCTCTGATTTTCACACAAAATGTACTTAATTGTAGAAATATTTGTTTAATGACAGAATAGTCAGAAGCTCCTTGGTTTAGAAATTATGAGGGGTTTTTTAAAAGGGGACTTAATTTTTGTGGAATATTTAGATCACGGCTCATTTTTTCCATGCATTTTCTTTAAAAGGACAGGGTTAACTCAATTACATTTAAAAATGGGAAAATTAGTAACATTTGGGGTGGAATTCACAAAGGAGGTTTGTGTAAACCATGGTTTAAACCATTTGTAAGCTGATGGAGAAAGAATGTAAACTCCTTACTTGTTAACAATGGTGATGGTATACACATTTACTAAAGGCACCAAATAAATATTTGTCTTCTCACATGGTGAAATTTGCTGGCTATCAAGCGGTTTCACGGTTTCACGGTTGGATCTGTTGATAAGCTCCTATAGGAACATCACTCAACTGAGGTGTGATAGAGGTCAACTGGAGGAGACCGCTTCAATCAAGCTTGCTGTTGTTTAATTTATGTTTAAAAGTCTTGGAGTCTTTAATTGATATCAATGAGTAGGGTAATGTGTTCCAGTCACGTGCCGTGTTTGGAAAAAATGTCTTCTGGAAGCAGTTGGTTCTTGAGAATGGTACACTTAGTGAGAGTGGGTTGTGGTTCCGCGTTGATGTAGCGTTTTGGTCTCGTTTGTTGAAACAGAGATGGCCCTCCAAAGGTAGATCTACGTTATTATGGATGATCTTGTGCATCATGACGAGTCTGTTTGCACGCCTTCTGTCCTGGAGTAGTGGGAAATCCAGGGACTTCAGCATCGCTGTAACTGAGCTCTCACGGTTGTAATCGTTAAGGATGAACCTAGCAGCTCGTCTCTGGACAGCCTCCAACTTCTGTATGTTGTTCTTTGTATGAGGATCCCAGACAGTGCTACAGTACTCGATGTGGGGGAGAACCAAACTCTTGTAGGCCTGGACCTTCAATTTCTGTGGGGCAGCTCCTAGATTACGCCGAAGAAATCCAATCATTCCATTGGCTTTGGAGACTGCTTTGTCGACTTGGGTATTCCATTTTAAGTCCGAAGACAGGGTGATTCCTAGGTATTTATGATTGTTGGAGCCTTGAAGCGTGTGCCCTGAAAGCTTGTATGAGAAATCTATTGTGGTTTTACGTCGAGTGAATCGTAGTACGCTACACTTGTCAGGTTTGAATGACATAAGCCATTTAGATGACCACTTCTCGAGGATCTTCAGGTCCGTTTGGAGAGTTCCACAGTCATCCGATGAGGATATGGGATTGAAGACCACACAGTCGTCTGCAAACAAGCTGACTCTGCATTTAATTCCGTCCGGAAGGTCGTTAACGTACATCAAGAAAAGAAGTGGGCCGAGAACTGTGCCCTGAGGCACTCCTGATAGAACCTCTGCTGGTTTGGATGATGTTCCTTGGATAACAACAGTCTGTTGTCTTTTAGTGAGAAATGAGGAAATCCATTGGTGGAGTGATCCGTTAATACCGTATTGGCTGAGTTTGTGGAGTAATCGGCGATGTGGGACTGTGTCGAAAGCTTTAGCAAAGTCCAGGATCACTGCGTCTACCTGGTTGGTGTGTTCATTTGCCTCCCAGATTCGATGAACGGTGGTGAGCAATTGAGTCTCACAGGATCGTCTGGCCCTAAATCCATGTTGAGCATTGCTTAAGGCGTTGAACTTGTCAATATGATTAATGACATGACTGTATATTACATGTTCCAGGACCTTGCAGCAGACCGATGTCAACGATACAGGCCGGTAATTAGCAGGATCTGTGCGGCTTCCTTTCTTGAATACAGCAGTAACATTTGCACTAGTCCATGCAGCTGGGAGCTTCCCTGATGAAATACTCTGATTAAATAACCGTGTCAGCACTGGAGCAATTTCCGATGCACAATTCTTGAGGACAAATGGGTGAATACCATCCGGTCCAGGAGCCTTGTGAGGAGAGAGCTGACTAAGAAGCTTCAATACCCCGTCTGCATGGACTATGAGGTCTGGTACATTTGGTAATTTGTTACCATTCAACTTGGGTAGACTAGATGAGGTATGGCGTTTCTCTTTAGTGAAGACAGATTTGTACTGGTTGCTAAGGGCTTCCGCCTTGTCAAGGGCTGAGGTGACAAGCTGGTTTCCGTTCCAGAGGGCAGCAATACCGCTCGAGGTACGACGACGGTTCTTGATGAATGACCAAAAACGCTTTTGGTCATTACAGAGAGAGTCAAACACAGTTGTGGTGAGGTACTCATGCTCTGCCTTCCGAAGGCATTTCTGGACTTGCTTCCTGAGCGAGCGGTAGTGGTCCCAGCTTCTGTGGCTATTGGTGGCTTTAGCTCTGTAGAAGGCTCTCTGCTTTCTGCGTGTCAGCCTCTTTAACGAGTTAGTCATCCAAGGCAGGTTGAACCTTGAGCTCTTGAACGAAGTTGGAATGTATTCTTCTGTTGCATTGATCACAGCCGTGTGGAATGACTTCCAGTTCTTTTCAAGAGAGTTGTTGTCAGCATCCGCCATGAAAGCATTGGCGAAGTCCTTCAATTTAGCTTTCATACCGGTTATGTCAGCCTTGGTGAATTTGAAGATTCTTCGACGTGCAGCTTTCTGAGTGGTTGGCTTCAGGTCAACATCAGCAGTCAAGATGAAATGGTCAGAAATTCCAGGGTGTGTGACTACTGGAGCAAAAGCATCGGGATTGGTAGTGAGCAGTAGTTGAAGGATGTTCCTTACAGAGTGAACTCTTGTTTGATGGTTATGATTAATCTCAGTAGCTAATTGGGTAAGTGAGGAGTTGCCAATTAAATCTAGTAGAGATGAGGTGACATCTTCGGCGTAGTTACATTGCCCAGATGGCTTCCGAGTTGGAATAGACCAGTCGATATCTGGAACATTGAAATCGCCTCCTAACCATATGCAGGGGTTATTCTTTGAGTTGATTTTCAGCAGGGATTCATGAAGCCTCTTCAGTGGTTCAGCTCCAAGTTTAGGTTGTCTATAAAAGACACCGACAAACACCGGTTTCATGTTGACAATTTGAATTTTAATCCATAACAACTCTGTGTCTACGTCGTATTCAGGGGCGTGAGTAGCAATGATGTCGTTGCGTACAGCAATGAGGACTCCGCCTCCTCTACCCTGGCGGTCTTTCCTAAATAATGTGTAGTTGCATTGTGCAGGCAGGAGTTCACTATCCCCAACTTCAGGGGACAACCATGTTTCGGTCCCTAACACAAACAGTCATGTCATTAGAAATTAGAAATTGGTTTACTTGTCTACGAGCATTACTCCATAGATGTAGTAGACCATGGTTTAAACCATGGTTTACACAAACCTCCTTTGTGAATCCGGGCCTTGATTTACAAAACAATTACTGGTTGCTCATGAGTTAGGTCACAATTGGTAACATTTTTAAAGAAGTTCAACAGTCATAACTTTCTTAGGACTTTACCGATTTTGCTCAAAATTCACTGATGAATTAATATTCATTCATCTCCTCTCATTGACAATGAACTTACACACAGGGTAGACATCCCCTTTGAGATAAAAGGCTGTAGAAGTCTTTGACTATCTCTTTCAAATCGTCTACGGTATATTTCTACATGCTGAACTATTTGTAATGTATTTAGAGTTTGCTATATTTATACACCATCATAGTGTGCTTATCAAAATCTTCCCAAACTAAATGTGGGTCTTAGATAAGTTCTCATAGAATGAACAGCTCAAATCATACATGTACCACTACACATACTTTATAAAAACAAAATAAACATCCAATTTGAATAAGGGACAAGCTTCCTCACCAAAAACTTGTTAAACATATGGCACGCATCGTAAAAGTTTGTCATTCTTACCTCAAGATGAAATCAATTACACTAATTTCTTCCGGCTAGATGTACTTCGTTCGGTTGAGAGCCTTGTCCGCAAAGTCGTCGTCGGTGATCTTGGCCCAGTCGGTGGCGGTCTGGCCGATGACGAAACCAAGCGCACGCTTTCGCTCCTGATCACGACGCTCCTCGATATCCGCCCAGCGAACCTGGTGATCAGAGAGAAAATGACAAATGCCCTGGCGTGAGAACAATTCTACGATGATTTGATGTCCCAAGAGCACTCTTTCATGCTCTACAGAGTCCACAATTAATTACACTGTAATTTCAATGAACCGACATACAAGGATCCAATCTTGCCCCTCCCCCTCCATCCAGAGAGAAAATATTATTGAATACAAATATGCAGAAGAAACTGAAGTTTATAAATTTTTGTTTTAAAAGAATTTTTACCAACTACTGTTCTATTATTGTTTAAAATTATGACCTTTAAATATATGTGACCGCTTACACCAAAACCCACATAAAGTCGCGGTATATGATTCTCCGCTACGAGCCAAAGTATGTAATTTTTGCTGAAAAATCAAATTTTAAAACTTTACTTTACCTGAAAGCATAATCTTTCCTCTATTGACTGTTTCAAATTTTGAGTCTTAAAACGAAGCCAAAGTTGAGTTAATGGATTCAATGGATAGCTCCTCCGCACTACGTGCCTGAGTGACCCTAATCTTTAGAGCCTCTTTTCTCCTTATTCTGTAAAACTAGACCTTCCCACTCTCCTACATTTAATCGCTTTGTTGAATAGGTTCGGAGTGTCCAAATTTGATGAGTTATATAGCATTTTAAAGCTTAGAGTCTACTCTTTCCAGCTAGATAAAAAAAAATCCAAATTCATGTTTGTCAACTTTTTGGGGGTTTTGGGAGTAAGCGGTCACATATATAGTGTTCTCCTCTTCTATTATAGATCTCAACAAATGCTGCAACAGGCCCGGGTGATTTGCCTTGCTTCAGTGCTTTAACTACTGTACCAGCAGGTAACAGCAAGTACTGATGCAGTATTCGCAGAACACTCTTATCGCAGAAAATCACAGTGAGGTCATTGCATGATGTGAAACTGGCTTAATTGGCCCAACTCTGATAGGGATTAAAAAGTTGGCCAACTACTACATTTTAACGACTTTCCAACCATCAAATTTACTAATCAATCAATCAATACATTAACAAAAGAACATTTTATAATACAAATGGCACTGACAAAAATGTGCAATATATTCATGTTATCGCCTATCTGAAAAAAATCATGGAAGGGCCCCTTTTGTCAAAATGTTGTCTCTTCTGCTGTTGCTATAAACATGCAGTTTAACAAAAAAAAGGACGATAATTTTATAAAGATAGGAAAAAGCCATATGAAGGCAGTCTCCCACGATAAGCTTAAAACTATAAGCTTGCAACAAAACCCTGAAAACAGATTTTGGTACACACAAGAAAATGACTGTCCCCTAGCTAAATGTAATACAGCAAACGGAATTTGAACATGACCTAGATTGGAAGCAACCAAGTCCCAAATGCTAGCCAAGGTCCGGTAGGCTACAACCAGGTCTGGTTGGCTACAACCCGGTCTTTTTTTGCAAATCTGTGATAACATGAATAATCATATTCACAAAGTTGTTTATATCTGGAAAACACATACATGTAGGTGGTGAAAAGACTTTCAAGTACAAAAAATATAAAAAAACATGTAAATATTTCAAAATGTACATACGTATATGAACATTGGAATTATATAACAGAATACCGCAACAACTAACTGTTATTATGGTATATGCAGAAGTATATTATTTTCATGTTGGTAAGAGCATGACTGAACTTTTACAATACAAATCCAGCCGTTTAAAATATATCATTACCGTATAAATTTCATCCATTTGTTGATTGACCAGGATTTCTGCATTCCAGTTGTTCGAACTACAGCAACTGATATTCACGCTAGCGCTTTTTTTTATAACGAACAGTTAAGACTTTTTAACTGTGAACGCGCAAGACGAAGTAAGCACTATTTTATGTCTCAATAATTTGCTATTTTTTCACGAATTGTGCTAATTAAGGAGCTGTTTAGTTGAAAAGGCAGACCTGTGTCTTACTTGTTCAACTTTCCTTTTTTTTCTTTCTTTCTTCACTTTTATTTCTTCACCAACTGCCAAGGTGTCACATCCTTTACATAGAGTACATTTACAACCATGTTGAACATATTGCACATGTATACTGGATGCTCACAAAGTTATCATTCCAACTAATTTAAGACATTGATAACTCTGCCAGATATGGAACTACTCTCTATCAAATGATGAGATAGATACTATATAGCTCCAAAATGTGATACTAAAAACTGTTCACTTGATACATTCATATTTGTGTCTTAAACCATTCAGGACTGGTCCCGAAAATACTCGGGATTGGGTCTATGGAGATTAAATGCAATAGCAACAATCAATCAGTCCTGAATGGGTTAAAAGGCATGCGACTAAGATGGCACATTTTCCCGTTTATATATGTAGCCCTAGGCCACGCAGCTACGGAAAGTGATGTGCATTTATCTACCAGTATTCTATTCTGCATGAAGAAACCCTAACCCTAGATCATCCCATCCCCTAAACAAAAGATACCACTATTAAACAGATCTATGCTAGTGGTTCTAATTCATATGCTTACATATTTGTGAAAGAAGGTGTGCTGCTTACTATCACGTGGTCAGAAAAAACAATGATATAGTTCTGTCTGGACTTTCTGCAGGCTAGTCTAAGAACGCAAGTCAATTCTTTACTGCTTCATTGTTATGTTGTTTACATCTACTGTAGGTATTATTTTGTCAGTGTCTCACTTATCTAAATAACCGAGCAGTAGCTTTCATTAATTTAACATTTCAATGTCTGCAGCTTACATTAATGGCCCGGTCAGATATCAACGGATAGCGGAAACAAATTTGCGAAATGAAATTATCCGGTGATGAAAGTCGTCTCCATTGCTTTATAGACAAAACATAGAACAACGTACATCACCGGACAAGGAACGGACAAGAAACGCATACGAACGGAGACGAACGGATGGAAAATTTAGCTCTCCGTTTGACGGATGGAAAATTTAGCTCTCCGTTTGACGTCCGTTTACGCAATCCGTTGATATGTGACCGGGCTATAAATACCGAGCAGTAGCTTTCATTAATTTAAAATTTCAATGTCTGCAGCTTACATTTAGCAGTTAAACACTTCCTAGATCTAAACCCCTCACAAAAAAATTCTGCAATTCAAGTTTGAGTGTTGATATCTATCTTGTTATTAAATGATCCTACTCGACTTAGATATAATAACAAGCCTGAGCATTCCCCTTCTCACTGATGAATCATTTGTAATGATAATGTAATTTTTGAAAATGCAGTAGACCTGAATATGGAGCCATGTTAAAAGCGGAATGTTGCAAAATATAACGCCATTGTCGATGTGAATTTTCTGTTTGTTTGGAGATTAGCTGTGTTATGACATGGTGTTGAGGCGGTCACACAACAACAATGCATTTTGCAACATTTCAATCTTTACCTAGTCCCATATTCAGGTGTTAATGCACATTCCATAATTATATTGTATAACCATTACAAATGGGGTATCAATTTTAATGGGAATAAATTTCTTAGTTGTACATTTTTACCCAAAATCTCATCAGTGGCACAAATTTAGTTCAGTTAAAAAACAAGACAGACAGAAATGACCAATTACCAGTTAAACCATTTCACACCGTTGAAATATGACTAGCCCATTGTTATGCTAATCGTTTATCTTCATTATATGCGCATTAAGACATACATGTAGGATTGCTTGCATTTCATGTGAAATGTAATTTAACAAGTCACCAGTCATCATCCTTTTGATCTTGGATCAAAAGGAGATTTTGGGTGGAATTCACAAAGGAGGTTTGTAGGAGGTTTGTACAAACCATGGTTTGACCATGGTCTACATCTATAGAATGCAATTTGTAAACTGATAGAGAAAGAATGTAAACTCCTTGTTAACTCCTTGTTAACAATGTTGATTTACAATTTACTTGTATACAAGCAGCATTCCATAGATGTAAACCATGGTTTGTACAAACCTCCTTTGTTAATTCCACCTAATGTTACTGGTGAACTGTTATCTTTTCACAGGATAGTCAAGAGACCCTTTGCCAGGAATGCCAGAAGCATAGGGATGAGAAGAAACAATTAGCATATCTCGGGTGGCACATGACAGCCAGCAATGGGCTATTCAAATTCCACAGTTATAAAATAGTTTATGTGGTTTACTGGTAATTTTTTTTTTTTAGGCTGGACTAAAGTTGTGCAACTAATGAGAATCTGGGCCATAATGTCCAAGACATCCCCTGCCAGCAGGAAAATACCTCTAGACTATTTCTTTTTCCTGCCAGGGAACTTGGGAAGATCCACGAAGGGTGCTTTTTACTTGCAATATAAAGTACATTTTAATTTGGCATGTTACTGTTACCTTTTATCAATTTGAATCCGGTGCCGATAAAAAAAAAATCAATCTTTTTAAAAATGTACTATTTAGATCTAGATTATATTTTTTCATAGATAAAACAAAATTTGTGTAGATATCAACAAACCTAATTTCAAAGTATTAGTACTTCAAAATCCAAGACATCATTTTGCAGCACGTGTCCCATATATCTCGTGATCTCTTTTAATAGAGCTGTCCTATTTATCAAGATATCTTTCATCAGTACAACATATCCCAATCTCCCTGAAAGAAAAAAAACATTAGACACTTTTTAAACTGAAAAATACAGAAGTACCTTGTACACATAAGGCACAGAAAAAAAAAACCTGGCAACTTACCCTCTTCTAAGCTGTTGGGCAGGTCCAAAGCCAGTCTCATTGACATCCAGTGCGAAGGTTATTAACCCGTTCCGTTTGAAATTCTGAAATCCCCATAGACTTTGTACATAGCCCACCAGGTTCCCGTTGGAAAGTGGTTAGAGTCTATACATACACCTAACTTATTTCCATCAATTTCCCCAACATTTACTGTAGATTCCTCAAGCAAGCAGGCAGTATCAACCTGATGCATGGCGGAGGAACTTGCTCTAGTCTAAACTGGGTAGCTAGGGTGGCGTGTGGCCATTGTACACACTTCAAGATCTAGCGTGGAAGTTTACATCTAGATACAGTCAAACCCGCCTTTCCATAACCATCCATAAGATACTGAAGAGCTTGTAATGCGCAGGGCCCATATTCATATTATATTCAATTACATGTAGTTCCAACTTCCATTCAAAGAAAACTTTAGATGATAAAGCTACATATGCAACAAGCTACCCTCTTAGCTGCCAACTAAGGTTACCCAGATAACCATAGTTAGTGACTAGGAGCAATGTTGTGTTGCTTACTTTAATGGCACTATCATGTAAAATAGACTTGGGATGAAAATAAGCTAGCTTGTGAGGTTTTATCAATACTGGCCCTCATCTTTTTAAAGTTTACTTTACATGCATCTTACCTTAAAGCGAAGAAATTCAACACAGATGATGAATGGTCTTTATAGACCAGTGTCTAATGGCAACTTGCGCAGGTTTGACTGTATTGTTTCACTAGTCTATAGATATTCTATTAGCCTATCGAAACTCTCTTTAGTAAAACGAGTGCACATTTTACAACACTTTACAAACCTTGTCTGAAATACATTCTTAAATAGATAAGTAGATAAATACGTAAATAGATACAGCTAAATAAATAGAAAATAAAATAAAAACATGAATAAGTAAATAAAAATAAACAAATAAATAAACAAACAAATAAATAAATAATTACAGAATAAATAAATAAGCCAATAAACAAGTACAAAAATATATAAAAACCAATATAGTATTCATGTTAAACTTACCCTCAATTGACCGGGTAGAGCAGGTTTTGTAACGACATCAAACTCATCATCCATAGACATGTAGTCCTGCATAGACTGGTACTGCTCCTTCTTCTTGTACTTCCGGATACCGTCCAGGGCATCTAGGTACAGGTGACCAGAAATGGGACAAATTTAATATAATTTCTACAATAAATCAAATATGGTTTCAAATAATAGTGGGTTGAATTTATTCAGCGCATAATGCAAGCTGGCGCTTTACATAATAATCATCCCAGTGATAGAATACCATGTCATTTGATTTCAGAGACAACAAAATCCTGACAAATTATTGACACTATAAAACATTAAATTGTGGAATTTGTACACTATCTTGCTGAATCCTAGGTAACAGCAACTTTTTATAATGAACTGCATTATTCTGTTGCCTAGCTGGAAAAGAAAAATTGGCATGAACAACATTTCAAAATGGAATGAAATATGTCTGAGAAAACTTACCTAGTTTGGCCTCAGTAGCCTGGTCCCACTTGCTCTTTGTCAGGGACTAAATGAGAGAGAGAAAAATGGGGAAATCTCTAGCAATTGCCTGAAAAGCTGCAAACTTTATGGTATCTGATTTGTCATATTTAAAAAAACATATTCACTATGTGCCCATTTCATCTGTAAATAGATGCTAACTGCACATTATTGAATTCAAACATAGAGGAAACTGATGTTCATTGATTGAAAATGAGCAAAGAAAAATAGGCTTTGCCTGGAATCAAACCCGAGACCTCCGGATTGCTAGACCGGTGCTCAACCCATCAAGCCACGTAAACTCTTGAAAGGGGGACGTTCCCATGAAACCCTTTTCATAACTTGATTATTTACATACAAAGATTGAAAGGACATAGAACATAACAAAAATGACTTAAATGTGGCTTGGAAAAGAGTGCTTTTCAAACGTGTACGATATTCAAATGCAGTGCAATACTTTTAGAAATACTACAAGCAAAGCTTCAGTTTACCGTAATTCTGAGTATTTCAAAAATATATTTCATAAATACATTTAGACTGAATAAGAAAGAACTGTGCATTCATCCCCATAAAAATGCATTCCATATCGTAACAACCCAGTAGAAAACAACAGCTTTCCTCTTGCTCTGTCATATTCTTTTATAGAAATCAGACATTTAACTTGGATTGTTACATCATATCAAGAGTGTAAATAACCCCCTCCCCCACCACCCCCCCCCCCCCACACACACAAACAAAAAAGAGAAAGGAATTATGTAGTCTAAATAGGGTTATCTTGTAATTCCACTTCGGCGAAACTTCCAGTGAAACTTCAGAAAAATGCTCTGACTGTTCATACACAAATACACAAGAATAGAAAAATAGGGGAAAATTCTCTAGAAAATAAATGACGCTCAAAAATCAACCCTTGTCGTTACGTTACCATGCCCAGATACTGTCTGGATGTGTACATCCTACATCAGTGCAGTGTGCAGACCAATCGACCAATCGTATTGCGGTGTCGCAGGCAATACAAGATGTTCTACGTACATCAATTCGTAGTGGTTATGTAGTGGCCCCAGTAAGGAACTTTTTGCCCCTTTCCTCAACGGGGAGAATTCTTGGCAAATGCGCTACTTTTCTCATGCTGTGCATTACATGAGCTTCAATATATATCATTTGTTTTCTACGACATTAATGTATGCATTCATTTCATTATCTTCAGCATATCCTGACCATTGACCAATGCCACTTTATTTCTGCGATTCACTGCCACTTTTGTTAAATTTGTACATGCCAGATGTATCGCACCTCTACACCTTTTCTGTGTATTGCTAGTGCCACCCAATACCATTTGAAAGGTACAAGTTAATGGCCAGGGTACCAACACTTATAGCAGTAGTAACGCACAATTTGCGTTTACTCCGTTATACACCCAAAATCCATAATTACACAATACTAGAATAGTTATTTTAAGGGTTAATCTCTAGCCTAGCAAAACCCACTCATACATACATTATCATATTATTGTGTGCCATAGGCAATGCATAGCCAATGCATGCTTGGTGTTTGATCGACTTCCAACACAAGCATCATCAATATACAGCCGGTAATTGTACATATAGCGTATAAATGGTCTTATGCTTTTATGACTATTTATATTGTAGTTGTGGCATAACCTATAATATAAATATTGAATTAAGTATGGTTAATTGTCTTGTTGCTAAAATGTCATCACAATAGCATTGTGATGAGTGCGCTGTGTGCATATTCTCACTTTATAGGTGGATGTACAGAGCTGATTTTTCCAAGAAATTCACACAAATGAATGGGGAGATTTTGCCATCCGGGGAAGCTTGTTTAAAGAAAACTTCTATCTTGCAATCTAGACAAGCAATTGATGACCCAGTTTTAACAACATTGTGTGCTTAGACCTGTTCCCTACTGAAATTTGCAATCCTCATAGAGTTAGTACAGTGCCTACCAGGTTCCCGTAGGCAATTGGTTAAAATTGTACGAAAAGAGTTGCCGTAAGGGAATCTAAAATATTAGCGTTCACAGTCAAACACTTACAACTTATTTACTCAAGAAGCACTTGGCTGAATGGAAGTGAAAGTCTGTATATCAAGGTGGCATTGAATATTACAGCACTATTACCTTCCTAACATAATGCACTTCAAAATAAATTAATCAAAAGTTTCATGTCTTTGTGAGCTCAAGTACATTTTAAAGACACGATTTTATGATTTCAAGAGTTTACGACCTGGGAAAAGGCTTTAATAAATCTATTATTAAACTAAAAGAAACAATATATTGACAAGTCATTGAATATAATAAAAACTAAAATTACCTTAAAATAATCTTTAAACTTCTATTACATTCACAATGCTTGAAACATTTGTTTGTGTTGTAAGCATTTAGATACTGACAATAAGTATTTTAATCTAATTAATGACCATCACCACAATAGAGAGGAAACTCAATACCTTTCATCCTTTGATGATTTTATGACACTCACATCAAAACTAGTTGACCGTACATATTAATTTTCCTAGATTTGAAACTACTTAAACTGCAATTGAAAGTAAAATAACTCATCTGTGATTTTTTTATTTCTCCCACCCACTTATTAAAACATTAACCACATTCATACATGGACTATAATTATTCGCAATGATACAATTGCATTCTTCAGAGAAAGGTGCATGATTTCATAAATGAGAAATAATCTAGGTTACTTTGACCAATCAAATTGTACAATGAGAAGATTTTTTTTTTCAACAAAAATATAATTAGTTTGAGACTATGACATCTAGGTTTCGGTTTATAGGTAATCTGGAGTATGTAGTTCAATATAATAAATAACTCTTGTTTGTTCTGGAAGATTAATTTTTTAGTCTGGAACAGTAACAATTAAAAACAAATTGTACACAAAAATTGCAGGAGACCACATTCACAAACATTACTAGCATGAATGTGGGACTAAACATTTACATTTAGGATTTCACGAGATTCATTTTTAATCTCTCCACCAGAAGTCAATATTACCTTGAATCAAGACAATGGTCAAGACAATTTAAAAACCAAGGGATTTCTTTCATCAATAGTCTAGATTTATACCTAGATAGTTCATGCCATTCCAGTAACCAGTTCAGAATTGTTTGATTCACAAACCAAACTTTTCATTAGAAAATAATAAGTATTGAAAGAAAAGTATTCCTCATTTTACATTTTACATCTACTAGTCATTCTTTAGATCTAAAGGCAGGATCACATAGTCAAACCTGTCTAAGAGGCCACCTGCCTATAGCAACCAACCTGCCTATAGTGGCTACCAGGAGATTCCCTACCAAGGCAACGAATGTAATACAGTAACAAGGCAAACAAAATACAGAAAGCAGCGGCAAGTGATTGTGAAGCCGAAGCTTTCACACATCCCAGCGATGTGGCCGGCTTATATTTATTCAATACTCACACAATTCTGAACCTGTTAACAAAGCCTTGGTCTCTTTCAAGCTGAATTCCTCTGCAGTCCTGACCACACTCAGTTTTGCCATTAAAATGCAATTCTTTGACATGAATATGTCAAGCTTCAACCCACAAGGATTTCATACTGGCAAACTTTCATTGGCTCCTATTACAAGGTTTTTTTTTCAAGCCATATGATTCCTATTATGTATGTCTAACTTGTCATTCCATACCAGAGAAATTGGTCAATGAGTAAATCATGCATATGTTTGTATGCACTGTGAGCGACATTTATTTATGCAATGATAGGCTCAATGAGAAGACTCAGAGCGCAAGTGATTACTGTATACAGGATCATATGCGCGCACGCACCGTAGTGGCACATGGCCACTAGTACTAAAATATTTCTCCCTCCTGTAGAGGTATCCTCTCCCCCCTTCCACATTTCTCCATCCCACGATTCTCACCTCCTCCTGGTCCTCCTGCTCCTGCTCATCTTGAGCTTGCTCCTGCTGGTTCATCAGGTCCTCTGTGGAAGGACCCGCCGTCTCATCCTCCATCTCAACCTGGTGGATGGAAAAACAAAATATGCACTTAACTATAAATCCAACTATCAATCCAGCAGACATAATGCAGTTTCTCCACTCCTAAAGGAGCATTCCAACAATCCTCTACGAAAGGACCTGTCTCATCCTCCAATTCAAACTGTTCTAAAGAGATGGGGACAAAATACAATGAAGGCATTAAACTATTAATCCAGCAGACAAAATGCAGCTTCCCACTTCCAAGGAAGCATACAATCCAGTACTCTGTGGAAGGTCTGGTTTCATTCTCCTTTTCAACCTTGCGGCAAAAAACACAATTTTAACATACAACGCATTAAAATACATGTATCAATCCAGTTTTCCATTCCCAAGGGAGTATTCTATCTAGTTGCCTAAGGATAGGGGCAAATATTGCTAAGGAACCATACTAAGTACACATTTACAATCATGACTCAAGAGCAGCAAATAGAAAACAGTCCTCAAAAGGTTGCTCCTTTATTTCTTCCTCCCTTTTTTCCCCCTCAAATTCTCCCATATTTCTGGTCACTGGACCTTTTGGTATTTTTTCTGACCCGTTGAATTACCATATGTGACCTTACACCACAAAACGACCAATAAGTCGGGGAAAAATGATTTTGCTGATTTTCATATAACATTAAAATAGAAGCCATTACCTTTAAAATGGTATATAATTTGTCATATTTGGACTAAGCAAACCCTTTTAAAATGAATGCCAAAGATATGGAATATGGCTGAAGCATTTTTAAAATAAGGGAGAAACGGGCCGCTTAAAAGATCAGTGTCTATTCAAGCGCTGTAATAAGATCACATTTATTAAATGAAAAATTAATATTTAAATCTGATTTCCGACTCTCAAAATTTCCCAGAAGGTAGATTAAAGTGACACAGGTAAAGTGTCTAACTCCACGAAAAATACTTGGAGCTTCCTCGTTTCTCTTCTGCCGTGTTGTTTAGCAGTTTTTTCAAATGTCCCTTTTGTATGAAGATAATTATCATTGAAAATTTCAAAAGCGTTAGCTAACGAACGGTATTGATAAAAAGTACAATTGACGTCACTGAATACGTCCTGCCAGCGCGCGTGAGAAATTTTCCCGAACCACTGAACTTTGAGCCTAGTGTGCGCAAATTCCAGGAATTCCGTACCGTCTGTAGCTGTATACACGGGTGCGGATATCATCAAGATCAAACGGATGATTTTTACTGCAACAAATCTACAACAGACCATCAGTATTCAGTGATAAAATATGAACTCAATATTCATCTTTTCACTAGGTAAACATTGTTCATTTTCTTTCAAACTTTCACAAATCTTTCAATTGTATTTTACAATGATATTGATATAGGATTGAAGTCTCAAATGTCAGTTTGTGCAATATCTGACACTTTACACGGATCACTTTAAGATATGCTTATTCAGGAAATACCAAAATCCTAAATATCATCTTTTGAACAAAATTTGACCATTTTAGCTAATAAAAGAGAAACTACCACAGCGACATAAAAGTCGTTTTGTGGTGTAAGGTCACATATATGGTTAATTCATGGTTCACCAGGTTCTTGTATGCTACATGATAGAGTAATACTTTACCTCTTCTATAGCTGCGTCCTGCAAGAGAGCTGTGATGTCCAGCTTACTAAACTTCTTGGGGGCAAACTCCCAGTGCTCAATGATCTGAAAGAAACAAAGTACATATATCATTAATCAGTTATCTACTCATAGAACTCTATGATCAATTACAGAAGGTTCTTTCATATCATTTTCGGGCATTTAACAGCACTTTACTGACTGGGAAATTTCATCATATTAGGAATAATTATACACCAACAGGTTCAGTAAAATGGTAAACCTTTAATATATGTAATAAATGCAGTAAAACACGTCTTTACAGATCATCATGGATAAACATAATCGGGTTTTATGATCAGGTAAAATTGTATTCACATTGCTTTGTAGGGATTGAAGGTTAGTGGTCTTGCTAAGGAGTTGGTCTTTATAGACAGGGGGTCACAAGCATCGATATACACACTGGATATAGCACGCTGCACACTGCCGAATGCGAGACATTGAAGCCGCCGCAAATATTTAAAAGTACACCCAATACAAAAGGTGCTCTATTCACCCGCGTAAATCGATTCACGCGGGTGAATGGAGCACTTTTGTATTGGGTGTACTTTTCACACTGTCGCTGGCTTCATGAAGAGGGCGCTGTTGCTATATCCAGTATTTTTATATCGATGGTCACAAGAGCAGGTTTGAATGTATTTGAATATTCCTTGGAATATTGTACATAATCACTATTATTTAAGAAAGGTTGTTAATGTAATATTAGTAAATTTCTTCCAAGTAATCATAATTTATCTTCTGCTCAATGTTATTAATAGCAAATGATTTATTTTGCATAATGATGAAAATTCATAATTTTGACATTTAGATTCTCACAAACAATAGTTTTGTTTTTCGGATTTATATGTTTTTTAATGTCCTTTAATTTTTTTAAATCATGCATTGATTGTTTGTTTAAATACAGTATGGTTGCATATATTTTTAATCACGATTGTTAGTGGGAGTGTCGTGGTATATTAATTACGCAACCCTTTGCAAAATGTTGGGTATCTATTTAATATCACAAAACGGTACCAAAACATATGATTATGTGTTGTTCTTTGCCTGGTGGTCCCCTTTAAATTGCACTATTGTAACTTTTTATTTGCCTATGATGCATGTGCAATTCAGTATTATACTGCCAGACAAGCAAAATAAAACCATTTTAATTAAATTAAATTCAATTCAGATCAATTCCTTACTTTTCGGATGTCCTGCTCTCCCCGCTTGTGGTTATCTCGCTGAACACACACTCCAAGCTCCACAAGCAGCTCTGCAATGTACACCTGTCAGTAGCAAATTCAATTGTCACAAATTAGTATGAAATATAATTATACATGAATTAAGTGCACCAGTAAAGAGCATCATCAAATCACAGAGGAATCATTTTATCATTGATTTTTCAAAGACTTTAATTATATGTTCCTTTAAGAGCTATATTTTGTAGATTTGTAATTATTTGATTTTTTCATTTTAGGCCTGCACTATACAGAGTGGTCCAAAAAAAACGAAACGGGGCACTTCCCAAAATATAGTAACAAAATGATTATGTCCATCGGTTAGGGTGTCTTTCCCAATGAAAAAAATACCAAGAACAGTCATTTTGGTCGTGCAGTTTTTGTTGAAGGGTGCTGTGAATGACACCATGTCAGGTTCCCATTTTTGTCATTTTTTACCAAGTCAGTGTCTGATAAATCGCACTTACTGCCCGTCATAGCATCGAACAACGAGCAATACGCACGTCATTGTTAGTGTGCATTCAGCTGTGTGCCGAGAGAATTGGCATAGTTGTTCGATACTATGACGGGCAGTAAGTCCGATTTATCAGGCACTGACTTGGTAAAAATTTACAAAAATGGGAACCTGACATGGTGTCGCTCACAGCGCCCTAAAACAAAAACTACACAACTAAAATGACTGTTCTTGGTATCGTTTTTCATTGGAAAAGACACCCTATCCGATGGACATAATCATTTTGTTACTATATTTTGGGAAGTGCCCCGTTCCGTTTTTTGGGGGCCACCCTGTATACAAACATTATTTGGTCACATTCATGAAGGAATACTACAGACCTAAATAAATAAATATGCACTTATAATAATCTTTTTATTTCATTACTGATAACCATCGATTTAAAAAAACAATACTGTGAACAGGTTTATATTGATTTTTCCTTAAGAAATCCCAATTATTATCCCATTACTAGTTTTAATCTTACCTCAAAACGATTGCTCCTGGCATACTGCCAGAAGGGCTCCACCTTGGACACTTTGTCATTGACCGCATCGACGATGATGAAGTCAAAGAAGCCATCGTCTATCGTCTTCTTGAAGGTCTTGAGGAGGCTGCCATGGTAGATTGCCTCCATGCTGTCCTCGTACTCGTACTCCTGGTACTGGAGAAAATATCATGTGGAACGTTCAGCGAGGCCTAATCACTATCATTGTTTGGATTTAGGCATATAAGCATGTATTACCTGCCAAGTTATCCCTGACTCCTGACGACCGATAGTCAACCTATTCAAAACGTCGAGCCCCTCCTACCATCCACCCTCTCCTCGCAATACCAACAGTCCTTTCCAGGACTACACCAACAGTCCTTTCTAGGACTACCAACAGTCCTTTCTAGGACTACCACAGTCCTTTTTAGGACTATCCTAGAGAGAATACAATCAGTCCTTTTCAGGACTCACCAATCCTTCACTCTCACATGGTGCTACCGCAAACCACGCGTATTATAAGTTATCCCTAGTTAGCAACTAAATAACATACTTACTTACTTACTTACTTGATGCATACTTAGCCAGAACATCTTAAATAGACTTAGAATAGAACAAATCTAGTTTGGTTTTATGTGTTTGGGCCCAAGCCACTAGCAAATGCAAGTTTCTATGGAACACTGGGATACGTAGGGTAAGTAAGTACACATCCTGACACTGTAATCAACCCATGGTATTAAGTACTAGGGTTTATTATTCAGTAACCTTCCTTGGCAAGTGAGGGACATTTAAAGGGGCCAAATTGTCCCCATATCATTCAACCCATTCCCTAAGAGTTTCTGAAATCTACGTAGACTTTGTACACGACCCACTAGGTTCCCGTACACGACCCACTAGGTTCCCGTAGTCAAGGGGTTAATGTATTCTTTACATCAGTATTTACCCGTGATTTGACCATCCTTCCCGTTTCCGGATCCTTCTCCATTTTCTCCTTCTCGCTCATGAAGTAGTCGTCGAGGCAGAGCATCCGTGGGCTCGGGCCACCGTTGCGAATCTCCCTCTCCTATACACACGACACAAATCATATTGTTATATCCAATCTACATGTAGGTTATTGTTATAAAAATTACCCTCTATTACATGTACATGCCATTAGACATGCTTTTCAATATTTACAATATCATCAAGCACTTTAAATCCTATCCAACGGCCATTCGTATACAATGATTGTCAGCCTTCCTACTTTCTTTCCAAGTGATCTGTCCTACATCAGTGCACATCCCCTCCTCCTACAGAGACAGAAATTATGTTGTCTCATCTGTTATTGAAATGGAAATGACCCTCTACGATATGTAATTCAAAATGTTTGTTATCAATTTCATTAAATCCAACCAAATGGACAATAGTGTATAATGACCTACATTCCTACATTCTTTCTAAGTGACCTATCCTAAAAATCAACCAAGTCACAATTTCTAGCTCACTGCCATTAAATAAATGCTTAATTCGATTATCACTTCATGTCTCTTAGCTCCTTAATATTTGTACAATAGTAAACTTTCCTAGTCCTGTGCCAATACTTTTAAATACAATTAAATTGTTTGATTATAATTTGATATGAGATTCTTGTTTATAACTACTCATAATTTTATAAAAGAGGAAAAGTTAAGCAACTGAATGCAAGTCCCATTTTTGTGGTAACAGTTATAAATGTTTTGAATATGAAAGTAACTTATCCACTTCTTCTCTCCCTTCTTATTTCTCTTCAAATTAATTAATCCCAAGTTGTAGTTAAACCAGCTTCTTTTTTACATTAAAAAAAATGTTTTAGGCACAATATATTTCCGTAGCATTTTCATTGTTACTGATATGCAAGTCGGTATAAAAAAAACACAAAGTGGATCCTGAGAATGTGAATGACATCAAAAGTGTGCTAACCCATTTCTTTGTAAAATTTTGAACACAGGAAACTCAGTTCCTGAAAGCAGTGGGTTAAGTCTTTCACTCACTGTGAAAATACAATATCACTCTACTTTGTTATATATGTCAGATAAAGTTAGCACTAGGCAATATCTTCAAATTGTCCTTCAAGGTCTCCTTCTACTCTTAAAAATAGCAAATAACAACATGATAAAGAAGTTACATAAACTATTACATGAACCTCTTGATTTTACTCACCCCTCTGAAGTGAAATTTTACATGTATACAAAAAGATGATCTCTCTCTGTCTATCACACCACCCGTCAGAATTCTTTAATCGGTAAGCTATGTTCCTTCTATAAAACTAGCATTCTCTGCAGCGCACGTCTTCACACGGTCATTTCCTTTTAACAAGCGTATTGAAAGCCGAGATCGCATACCCACCTTCAGCAACTCAAACACAACAAAAATGCCATTGTGCATTTCTGCAAGTTGAGCAGTACTACAGAAGCTACGATCCATCTGCAAATTTTGCTTTGCAGGATTGTCTATACCCCGCAAAAAAAAAAGCAGCAACAATTTGCTGCAAATGCTCAATATTTATGCACACGCTTGCTGTTTCAATGTAGGTAAACCATGACTTCATCATACAGAGTAAAAGTCTACAAGATGAAAGCCACAAACCAAAGAACACAAGGACAAAAATTGACTTTCTTTCATAAAACAATTCTCGCTTAAAATAATGTTCACACACAAAAATAATAAATACAAAATACACACAACCATACAAACAGGAAATATTCATCACACATCTGTCAATGGAAAAACAATTCTTTGTTGATTTTTGTTACTTCTTTCCGATGTAAAGGAGAAATGTAGTGACCTAAAGTGTAGAAGAAAAGGAAGAAAATGTCCCAGGAATGCCAAGGCAGGGCCAGAAGCTTACCTTGATGAGTTTAGCGATGTAACTCTTGCCACTGCCTGGTGGGCCCCTGAGGATCACACAGATCTTGGAGGCCCGCTTAGCCCTGTTGGGCTGGTCAAGCACGTCTGTCACCGCCACAACCTCACGCTTCTTGGGCTTAGATGGTTGGGGCGGGGGCGGTGGCGTCTGTTGCGGGGAGTCCCTGCGAGGCGAGTCCCGATAGTCTTCCACTAACCGCTGTTTACTGGACCTGTCAAAGAGCAAAAGAAAGCAAATTTAACCGATCAACAACAAAAATGCATGCATGCTAAGTCCTGATAAATCTTCCACCATAGTAGTTTACTCACTTTAATGAACCTATAAATAAGAAACGGTTTTATATTCTTTGACAAACTGCGATTCACTGGACCAATGGAAAAGCAAATACAAAAGGTTATAACCCATTCAGGAATCCTTGTGTGGTTACTTCTAATAAACTTCCCCCAAGCATGGATTAATGGACCATTTTTGAACAAATAGTTTATATCATATTTAAACCAGAGCAAAATTTATTTGACTAAATGCAGCGAGAACAAAAAAAGAGGTATCCCTATCACAATGGTCAAAGAGATAAACACAAGTGCCAGGGATTTTACAGCTCTATGGTATTTGCGTGTAACGTATGGTGCAAAAAAATACAACCTTGGCAGTCAAGGAGTTAAGGTACATTTGAAGCAAACATTAAATTACCGAATTTATAATGGTGATTTGGTTGGCATTGCCTCCTTTCAGGAACCCATTTCATAACCACATTCTAAGTGTGCAGTCAAACTGAAGGCGCTCACGAGGCGTTCACCGTGCGCTCCCTGACTTAGAAAATGTTCACCAAAGTGCAGTGACATCGCCAAAAATTGTGAAACCCATGACACCAGGTAGTTTTCAGTACGCTCTTGACTCGCTTACTAAGCTCTCACTGTGTCATCGCGGTTAGGTGTGACATCATAACAATGATGAACAATAAACTCTGTTGCCAATGTGTCACATGTGTCATTTTCACTGCAAGTCGCCTCTCGCTTCCATACTTAGGCCATGAAAAATAAATTGTTGGCGAGAATTGTTGACCCTAAAGATTTTTTCTGATTTTATTTTATTTTTTTTTATTAAAAAAAAAAAATCCTGCAAAAAATAAACAAACAAAAAACCCTACCTACCTACCCTAATTTTTGGTTGCCCGTTACTCCAATCCATCAATTATTTTTTTGTTGGCCTTATTAATGCGCTGGGGGGTCGCAGTTCAGTGTGACAGGGGTATTTAAAACACTCACCTCTCTGACTTGTCGTCTCTTCCTCTCTTACTCCTCCTGTCCCTGTCCCTGTCCCTGTCTCCACCCTGCTTCTGCTGGTGCGTGTAGCTATCACTCGTCGGGGGTGGAGGAGGAGCAGCTGACCTCGTCGGGGGTGGAGGAGGAGCAGCTGACCACGTCGGCTCAAATGGCTTCTCTGGTTCGGGGGGTGGGGGCGGTGCCGCTTGCGGCGGGGGTGGCGGAGGGGGTGGCTGCTGGAACTGGCTCGCCAGCTGTTGCGGCTGCTGCTGCTGCTGCTGCAGTTGGTATTGGTCTTGCTGCATGGTGTACTGGCCCTGCTGGGGGAACTGACCCTGACCGGGGAGGTTGAATGGCAGCTCCTGGGTGGGTGCTGCTTGCTGCTGCTCCATCTGGTATGAAGGCTGTTGGAGCTGCAGCTCCGGCCGTCTGCTCATGACCGGCTCCTCATACTGGTTGGACGGCAGCTGCTGGGATGAACTAGGCTCATCGAGTTGCATGGGAGCTTCTGAATAGTGTACACAAAAATATAACAAGTTAGTCGAGACTTCCAAAAAAGCATCCATCTACTTTGTTGCCGAGGCTGGACGGGCTGGACGGCGCCTGCTATGATGGACCAGGGTCATCGGGCTGCATGGGAGTTTCTGAATAGGGAGCAGAAACAAAAATGAGTAAAGAATCCCCATACAAAAGGGGACCAGGGAAGTGCTTTGTATTGTACCTCCTTGCATCTGGTCGAGGGAGGCTCTTCATAATGCCCGGCAGGCTGATGCCCGGAGGGTGAAGACAGCTCTTAGATAATAACCAGACAGCTCACTGGAGCTTCTGAATATTGGAGGGAAAAAAACGAGTAAAGATTTTTTTTTTTTAAATAGAAAAGAACGGGAGTTGCTAATGTTGCTGGACAAGTCTCATCAGTCGAGTACTAACTTTTTAGAAAGAGCACAGAAAGAAAATTGGCAAAAATCATCAAGAAACAACACGACAAAGCAGATTATAGACTCTCTCTCTCTCTATCTAGAAGCTCCTGAAGATTAGACAAAAAGTAAATGTCATTTACCATAAAGCTCATCATGAAACCACAAGAAAAAAAAATAACTAGAACAAAATTTCCCAAAGGGTAAAACAATTAATTAAGTACAATTTGCACACTTGGTAAGGGGAGGCATCAAAATTATCACTGCCGTCCTACCACAGGATCCTGCTTGGAACGGTTTTGTGCGCAGTTGTAAATTGCGCGCTCTTGAAACTCGTTCCAAGTAGGAGCCCGCAGCGTCCCGCTCAGCTAGTGCGCGCTAAATGCATGTTTTGTTCTCGCGCGATGACGCATTGCTCCCTTGCGGCCAGAACGCATTTCAGGACATTGTTCACGAGCGGGCCTCTGCGGGATCCCGCTGCCTCCCGCTATATATATAATTTTGACGCCTTCCCTATTCTTGTCATCAATTTAAGAGCGATTGTTCTTCTGGTTACCTTTCCTGAACCTCCTGCAGTGAAGTCTTTCCATCAACAGGAAGGAAAGGAAATCCTATTGATAAACATTGTTCTAGCAGCCACCCCCCCCCCCTCCCCAGAAAGAAAAACAACAACAACACACAACAAAACAATTCACTTTACATAGTAGCTATATCAATTATAGAAATAAACCTTTTTGCCTTGTAGTCCAGTACATGCAAGTTTAACAAAATATAATGGCAGGAAACCTGGGGGTGTATTCTGAAAACGATTTTAAGTTCAAATTGATTTTATCTACGTCATATCTACGTCACTAAAATATATTTTAGCAAATCGCTATTCCTTAAGTACAGTTGAATATTTCAGTGACGTAGATATGACGTAGATACAATAAATTTTAACTCAAAATCGCTTTCAGAATACACCCCCAGAATCTTCTAGCCCCAATCAAGGAACAACATCAAACAAAGTTTCCAATTATGGCCAGTGGAATTAAGCATCATTGCATTTTGGTGGCCCAAAGCTTATTTTTAGTGGCCCCAGTCCTAATTTCGAACTCTGCTGTGGTTTTACAAACTAAACGCTAGAGTGTACATACCATTGATTTGAGGTCCAGGGTTCTGCCTGTATTCGTCCACAATATCATGAACCTCCTGAAGCAACGTCTGTCCATCGATGACCCGTACGTTTGGCTGGATGGTATTCCCGTGCCCATAGTCTACCACATCGATGACCACGGCATCACTCAAAAGCAGCGACCCAGGTTCTACATTATAAGAAAATAAGCATTAGCATAATAATATTGATCTCCTAACAATAATTATCAATAAACAAATTGCATTACAAATCACAAGACCGTACAATAATTTAAGCACTAAGTTGGCTTTAGCCCATGCAGCCTTGATCAAGCACTCAAACCTTTCACGGAATAAATTCCAGCCTAGTGTGCAATCCATTTATTACACCTGGGTAGTGGGTACCCAGTACACGTTTGCTAAGGGAAATATACAGAAACAATATTAAAGCAATACCCAAGGCCAAGCACAAAACTTGTTAAACGTAAGGCCTTTGTCCAACATTTTCCCCGAATAAAATGGACTTTACTTTCAGACTTTTGACAAATAAAATCCCGTTCTAGGACCGATAAAAACTATGAATATTACTTGTTTTCATTTGTTCTTCATTTTCCTGGACTTTTACTTTACCTCTTGTCTCGACATCATAGGGGGGCCTCAATTCTGTAGCATGGTCATACTCAAATACAATGGGTTCTGGTCTGGGAGATGGGGAACGTTCTTTCACTGAAGGCCTGGATATAAATAAGAACAAATTAAAGGCATGAACGTATAAATGCTGTTTAAAGAATAAATTAAACAATCAGCAATCCTTAAATTAATTTAATAAGCACAACATTTGAGATCCTACCCACATCATGCATAAATCAGAATATCATGTGAACCACCATGCAATAGACCGCTTCTGTAATGTATGCAAATAATATGCGTATGACGTCAGACTCCCCGTCGGCAAGCTTAACAAAAGTAACCATGTCTTAGTTACTATTGTTAAGCTTGACGACGGGGAGTCTGACGTCATGCGCATATTATTTGCATACATTACAGAAGCGGTCTATTCTGTTTCAATCAAATTTGTGTATACTGTAGAGCATAACTGCACTATAAAAATTATGTATTCCTGTTTTTTTTTCCAAATCAGATTAGACTTCCCTTGTAATAATTAGAATCCTCTGTCATGTCTAGGACAGACTAGGAAAATAAAGGCAATGTCCTCAAGAGCTCCTCCCCATGAATATATTAACACAAATGTGGCTCCACTTGTGGACAGAAGTAGAGGGACAAAGAAAAAAAAATCTTTACCTATCCACCGAGGTTTCCCGGGGGGGATTCACAGGTGCCGGCGACTCTCTGAGTGGATCCCTTCCCTCGGTCCGTAGTGGATCACTTGGGAATGATCTGGGTGGTGGAAGATACTCCGTTCTAGGTCTTTCAGATTCCGGGTAGTAGTTTTCTCTCCTCCGGTACTGCTCAGGTCCTCTAGATCGGTCTTGGCTGTAAGGGGACCTAGATCTCTCCGTGCCAAGGTGTTTCTCTATGATGGTTTCCTTGAGCTTTATATCATCTGGCGCACGGACCAGTGTATCGTAAATTAACTCTCGCAGCTTGTCGAAGGCTTCAGTACTTGGCTGCTTCTCTGGTTCCCGCCTGCCTTTTCCTCCATCTCTGTTATCTCTAGTATCCCTGTTGTCCCTATAATCTCTATTGTCTCTATTATCTCGGTTGTCTCTATAGTCTCTATTGTCTCTATTATCTCTATTGTCTCTATAATCTCTGTTATAAGACTTGCCTCCTCTGCCTCCCCTACCTCCTCTAGTATTCCTATCATAATATTTCCCTTCTCTATCATCTCTTTTGTTTTTATAATTTTGAGAACCATATCCAGAACCATATCTATCATCCCGTCTGTCCCTCCGATCAGGAGAATCTTGTTTTCTTCTGTCTGGCGATCTGTTACTTTTGCTTCTCGATGGGGAGCGCGATTCTTTCCTTCTTGGAGTTGGGGTACGTTTTCTATCCGGAGACCTGGAGTTTCTTTTCTTTCGCTTGTCTGGGGAACGCGATCTGGAATGTGATCGATTTTTGCGCTTTTCTGGGGACTTTTTCCTCCTTTCTGGGGACTTTTGGCGGTAAGCCCTTGGCGGAGAAGGTGCGGCTGGGCGCAGCGTCTCATCTCGACCTATGGGATCCCTCTTGTCATCTTTATTTCGTCGTGATGTGATGTCCTGAAGAAAAACACATGGCGTTATAATGACAGCTGCTGTAATAGTTTTTTTTTTTACATTATTCCATTGACTTTGGAAACCTAGAAGGAAATTGGTAAGGTATTTACAAACTACAAAAATTAGAAAAACTATGGCAAGTTATGTGGGGTGTACCTATATTTTAGAGAACAGGACATATTACTGTATTGGATATTCGTAGTATACAGAGATAACGGACACAAAGCCCATTTTCAACTCTTTTCGTATCATGTCAAGCATTTGTTACTATTGTGTTTGATATGTGGATGCAAAACAATTTTCATTTCTTAACATACAAAAATATAGATGTTCATGCCAGAATTAATATCAACTACATGACAGTGGCATTATGAAAATTGATTTACACAGAAAGCAAGTTAAAATGACCTGTAAACGTATTCTACATATTCCACGCATTTACATTCATAACCCATTCATAATTCAAGATAATAGTATACTAACCTTTTTGGAGTCTGCTCTAGCCTCGTCTTCTTCTTCTTCTTCTGCAGCTTTTCTGTAGCTCCGCAGAGCAGCTTTCATATCCTTACAGAATACTGCAGGACCTGAAGCGTTCTTCTTGAAGAGCTCTCCTATAGATGATGGTGTCGGTGACTTTGTATCCATTAAGTCCGCTGGTAGTATGAGTGTTCTGCGCATGGCAACTCTTGCTGATACTTCTTCCTCCGGAGATTCCTCTGACTTTTGCTTTGTTAGTGTCTTTTTCTTTTGCTCTTTCTTTCCAACGGCAACCTCTTTCTGTTCATCTTTAGGCTCTTCTTTTGGCTCAACTTTGCTAACTTTGGTTTCAATCCCAGGAGGTTTTAATTCTGGTTCCGACATTTTTATGTCATCTTTTTTTGTTTGAAGAACATCCTTTTTATCCAATACAGATATTTTTGCTATATCTGTTGTGGATCCAGTTTGTGTTTCATCCTCCTTTATAAGTTTGATGTTCTTGAGTTCATTGAACTTAATTTTCTGTTCCTTCTTTTCATTTTTCACAGACTCTAATGTGTCATAACCAGAAAGTGGACTAGGAATAAGTGTCTGTTTGACTGAAACAAACGAACTCGAACCACCAGTGTCTGTAACCATACCAGTGATAGGTATTGTCCGTCCAAATTGCCATGAGTGCTGTGTCAATCCTCTGCTTGGTGGAGGAGGGAAAAGGGGTTTATTCTGTTTGCTTGCAAACACAAGAGGCTTATCCTGTTCGCTTTCAGGTTGACTTGGCTCTTCTTCTTTCACTTTTGCTTGATTCAATTCTGGCTGCTCTGGCTGCATTCCAGGAGGATGCTCTGGCTCCATTCCAGGAGGATATGTTGCCTCCATTCCTGGTGGTAACACATCAGCTGGAGGAAAGGAACTTCTAACTTGAGGTTTTTCTGGCGATCCCATTCCAGGAGGCAAAGGTTCTCCCAACTGTTTTGCTGCAGTGTGTTCAAACCCTGGTGGTCCGCTCATAATGCCTGGAGGTAGTTCATCCTCTCCTGGAGGAGCAACATCAAATCCAGGAGCAAAATTTCTTGTATAGCCAGGATTTCCAAAATCACTTCCAGGTGGCCCTGGTGGAGGCTTCACTACTGCATCAGGAATTCCACTTTCATCTCCTGGTGGACGCAATTCCTCACCGGGGGGCCCTTTACCTATTCCCGGAGGTCTAGTACTACTGCCAAATGGACTTCTTTGCATTCCAGTGCCTGCAGGACCCATATCCATTCCTGGTGGTCCTATATCCATTCCTGGTGGCCCCACATCCATTCCTGGTGGTCCTACATCCATTCCCGGTAGCCCCACATCCATTCCCGGTGGCAAAACATCCATTCCCGGTGGCCCAACATCCATTCCCGGTGGCCCTAAATCCATTCCCGGTGGCCCCACATCCATTCCTGGTGGCCCCATGTCCATTCCCGGTGGACCAAAATCCATTCCTGGAGGTCCTCTATCCATTCCATACGTTCCCCTTTCCATCCCTGGTGGACCTTTTTCCTTTCTTGTGGGACCTCTGTTGATTCCTGGGGGACCCATACCCATTCCTGGAGGACCCCTACTTATTTCTTTTGCACCACTCTCCATTCCTGGGGGACCACTATCCATTCCTGGGGGACCTCTATCCATTCCTGGGGGACCTCTATCCATTCCTGGGGGACCTCTATCCATTCCTGGGGGACCTCTATCCATTCCCGGTGGACCTCTATCCATTCCAGGGGGACCTCTATCCATTCCTGGAGGACCTCTATCCATTCCTGGGGGACCTCTATCCATTCCTGGGGGACCTCTATCCATTCCTGGGGGACCTCGATCTTTTCCTGATGGACCCCTATCCATTCCCCGTCGCCCTTTATCCATTCCTGGGAGACCTCTTTCCATTCCTGGGGGAACTCTATCCATTCCTGGGGGACCTCTATCCATTCCTGGGGGACCTCTATCCATTCCTGGGGGACCTCTATCCATTCCTGGGGGACCTCTATCCATTCCTGGGGGACCTCTATCCATTCCCGGTCGCCATATATCCATTCCTGGTGGACCTCTGTCCATCCCATGTTTAATCCTATCAGGAACTGACGATCTTTTGTCCATTCCTGGTGGACCCCTACCAGTTTCGGGAGGACCCCTATCGATGCTCTGAGAGCCTCTATCCATTCCTTTTACGCCTCTGTCCATTCCATGAGGACCCCTTTCTACAGCCTCTGGAAATCTTTCCATTCCTGGTAGACCTCTGCCAAATTCTTGTGAACTTCTTCTGTCCATTCCAGATGGAACTTTGTCTATTCCAAGTGGACCTCTGCCGATTCCTTGTGGACTGCTTTCCATTCCACGTGGACCAGTACCCATTTCTGGTCGACCCCTATCCATTCCAAGAGAGGCTGTAGGCATTCCTTGTTGTGGATCCCTACCCTTTCCAGCAGAAACCTTATCTACATTAGAACCTTGGAGCCCTTGATTATTACCCTTCTGTAGTTCATTCCTATTCATACCGGGAGATACCCCTGAACCAAAACCCTGGTTCTTTTGTTCTGGACGGAACTGCTGTTCTTGTTGATTCATTGGCAAATGTTCTTTGAAGTTTCCTTGAAGACTACCCTTTACTTCCTCACGTTTCTGTATTTCAGATGCACCTGGGATAAACGGAAATTCACCAGGAAAATCACCAGGAGAGCCTCCAAACTCTGATTCCATCTTCTTCATGAAATCCATCATCTCCTTTGGCATTTCATCTGGTTTCATTCCCTCTGGTAGAGGAAAATCTGGCCCCATGAAATCCGTAGGCATTGGGAAATCAGGAAATGGAAATGGAAAATTGTCAGGATTCATACCTCCTTGAATCATTTCATCCAACTTTTTCATATCAGGAAAGTCCATATTGCCGGCAGGGAAGTCCATATTGCCAGGAAAAGGCAGGTCGTCTGGAAAAGGAAATGGAAATTCATCCTGCATACTCTTTTTCAAAGCACTTAATTCCTTTCCGATATCAGGGCCAGGTGGTCTTGGTCTCATTGAATCTGGAGCCTGAGGCCTCACTCCCATACCAGGTCCACTAGATCCAGGACCCATAGCCAATCCAGCAGATCCATCTTGTCCTTTGCTTGTTGGGGTTGCTTGGGGTCTTGTAGGTGCTTGGGGTATTGTAGGTGCTTGGGGTATTGTAGGCGCTTGGGGTATCGTAGGTGCTTGAGGTATCGTAGGTGCTTGGGGTCTTGCAGGTGGACCACTAATGCCTGATCCAGGCATTGAAATTTGTGCCTGTGGATTAACTGCTTGTCCACTAGCCTTCAACAGGGAATGTTCTTTGATTTTTATTTGCATATCAAGCGAATTAACCATACTGTCCATCTGCGTCTGCCATGATTTCCACTGATTTTGATACTGATCGAATTGTTCCTTGTTTGGATGTTTCTTGTGTTGCTCCACCCACTGATCAAACTGTGTTTTCCAGTCAGTCAGCTGCTTCTCACATGTTGCCTTCTTCTCTTTCAAGTCATCCTTTTTTTGGGGAAAAGGGATAAACATATAAAACAATATTATTTGTATTTATATGGATAAATTTTCATTCAGAGAAAACATGTATGTACAATGATATGTTCAGCAAGAACTAACTGACCTCTCTTTTTAACAAACTGTATCAATTTGTGATTTGCTTTTAAAAGTCGAAATTTAAGTGAGGCCTGTAAAGTGTCAGATATTGCCCAAAATGACATTTGAGACTTCAATCCTGTACCAAAATCATTGTAAGATATGTCCGAATGATGTGTGAAAGTTTCATTGAAAAGGAGCACTGCTTTCCTGGTTAAAAAAGCAAAAATATGCGTCAGCTTTTACAACAGACGTTTATGAGGTTTATGACCGTTTGTCAATGATTTTGAGCTGAATGATAGAAATCGTCATACTAAAGGGGCATTTGAAAAAATCTAACCCTATTTTATTCTTCTCTTGCCATAAGCTAAACAATACGGTAGAAGAGAAACGAGGACGCTCCAAGTAATTTTCGTGGAGTTAGACACTAAAAGGCCTCACTTTAAGCTTTTACTCCAGACATGTTTATAAAAATACTAATTTGAGCCAATTTCATAATTCTTACAATGTCAGAGAATGTAATATCAAGAATATTCATTGGGCAAATTGTTTCAAAATTAAAGTGAATTTTTTCTGTACCATACAACATGTATCAAAATGTATTTTACAATTCACTAGATGGATCTTTGATTGCATGCAGGCAAAATGGATGCCTCTGCAATATAAGTACAATATAATTGCCACCAAATCAAGTGTATTTTTACTAAATATAAGACAAACTAAGTAATTCTGATTTTATTTGTTTGACAATGTGTCTTAATTTTCAAATGATTGTGATTTGTAGGCATATATTTTTTTGTATTTATCATATATTTGCCTGCACATCATGTAGCATTACTGCGAAAAATGTAACGTGACTGTCAATATAAAATTACTAACAAATTTTGGACTAAAATAGTGTTGGTCCCATGCTAAATTGAAATTCATTTTTATATTTTTGTTCACTCTTGATTTGGGGGGGATAAAATGTTTGGATTATGGGATACTAACAATTTCAATCACTTAGTTCAAAATTGGCAAAACAGGCCTGCTGGCCCCGGAGCACTTCAATTAGCTTGATTAGCTTGTTGATACTTACCCAATTGTGCAACAAAACAATAATTATACACAATTTTTTTTTCTTTGTTTACCACATTAAGGCTTCAGGCCGCTATAATATATATTTTTTCTATAAATCCTTTTTACTTGCCCACAAACCAAAAAAAAGTCAATTTCTAGCAAATGTTGTCTTACCATCTTGACATTTGCCAGAGCGGTCTCCTGGGCTTGGTACCACTGCTGGTACTGCTGCTGGTACGCTTTCACCTGGTCCTGGTACTTCGTCCACTGCTCCTGCGTAGCCTGCTGCTGTTGCATGGCTTCTACTTCACCGCGGACAGGGGCCGTAGTCTGCCAGTGCTTTGCCAGCTCTTGGAGCTGCCTCATCTTCGATTCTTCGCTCTAAGATCAACAAAGACAATCCGATCAGAGTCAAGTGTTACGGTAGTCTATTTTGTTCAATTTAAACCAGCAAATGGCCTGAAAGAATGTATAGTATACTGTACAGTATGACCTAGGGCTGAGTCCAAACGGATGGATATCCGATATCCGACAGTGAAGGTCGGATACCGGATACAAATTTTCGGATACGAGTATCCGTTATTTATTTATTATTATTATTTTTATTTTATTTTTTTTAAATCCCCATTCGATAGATTCGATCAGAAAATGGCACAATGAACCCTGCTTATCTATTGCTATTTAAGTTAAAAGTAAAGGTATTTTACATAAATTACAAATAAACAAAACAAATAATAAACCAAAGGTAAGAGGATTAATATACAAGTGGTATAGTGAGAGCCAAATTTAGAAGAATATATGAAGAGATCGAAATCTTTCATCTTGACAGCAGTTTGTACACTAACATCGCACTGTCCTGCCGATTCTAATTGAAAAAACGGACAGAATATTTATATCGGATTTTTAAAAAAAAAATTTTTTTAAAAATAAATTTAAAAAACAGATTTTTTTTTTTTCTTTTTTTTCCCGGATATATTTGATATCCGACCGTTTTGACACGACTCATATTCGGTTTTCAAAATATTCCATTTGACTCAGTACTAGTATGACCATTTCTGACACAGATCTGTCTAAGTACACCTACAAGCATAGTGCTGATGTACAGGCAGTTCAGGCTACAGCACAATGATTCCCTAAGATTACAGTTTATTTTTTATGTTATAACATACAAATGTTTATTAGACTTTAGTGAAATATTGAAGCAAAATTTCTGCTTTGGTGAAATTCCACCAGACCACCATATTCATGTTTTAACTTGTAAATAGAATGTTTGTTCTGTGCTAAACCATTTTTTTTTTTTTTTTTTTTTTTTTTTATATCTGCTCGAATCACCGAGGACTGGGGTGGTGGACAGTCTGCTCAAAGTGGAATAGCTTATTTTTCAAATTCGCAACTATAAAATTAAAAGATTAATTAGTAAAAAAAAATTGCTGTCGGGCAAGTAAAATTTCATAGATTGTCTTGTTTGCTTGCCTTATCAGGCAATTTTTTTTTATATCTGCTCGAATCACTGAGGACTGGGGTGGTGGACTGTCTGCTCAAAGTGGAATAGTTTATTTTTCAAATTCGCAACTATAAAATATTAAAAATTCACGATTAATTAGTAAAAAAATTGCTGTCGGGCAAGTAAAATTTCATAGATTGTCTTGTTTGCTTGCCTTATCAGGCAATTTTTTTTTTATATCTGCTCGAATCACTGAGGACTGGGGTGGTGGACTGTCTGCTCAAAGTGGAATAGTTTATTTTTTCAAATTCGCAACTATAAAATTAAAAAAATTAACGATTAATTAGTAAACAAATTGCTGTCGGGCAAGTAAAATTTCATAGATTGTCTTGTTTGCTTGCCTTATCAGGCAACTAAATAATTGTTTAACTATGAGGGATCAATGTAATTTTGTCAGTAAATCTCATCTAGATGTAAGAGGGCAAGTAAAAATTACATTGAGAAAAGACAAATTTTAAAACTTATGATTTTACTTGCCCAAACAGGCCAGTACATGTATACAAAAGTTAGTGTGGAGGCTTGGTTCAAGCATCTTACAATAATTTCATACAGATAGATCTGCAAAAGGGCAGGTCCAAGCTAATGTCCCCCTTGATGGTGAAAACTCATCTTCATTTTAGCATTGCAAATTTGGTATCATTTCAAAGCTACATGTAAAAGTCTGAAGTTCAGATTTTTAGTACCATTTGCATAATCTGCATATTTAATGAGTAGGGGCATCTAATTTGCATATTTCAAATATTGTACGGGACATTGTATAATTTATATTTCTATTATGTATTTAATGAATCAAGCTTTAATTTCATATTTGGAGACTAGTAGTTGATAGTTGACCCCAAAAAAAATACACACGTGTATGCGTTTTTTCGCTGAGCGCCTGAACATTAAGTTGAACTACGTAATACTAGTGCTGTAACCGATCATCGGATCGGCATGCCGATCACGATCCGATCATACATGATCGGACCGTTTTTGCCGATTTCCGATCATGCAGAAAAAATCGGAAGATCGGATCGGCAAAAAAAAAAAATAAATAAATTTTTTTTTTTAAATAAAAAAAATCCGTTTTTTTTCTTTGGAAAATGATCCCAAAAAACATATTTTGGGAATATAAATGAATACCAAAGCAACATATATCCATATTAAAAAGCCCAAGGTAATCTTGTATGGGTATGCTTTCATTTAAAACTGATTACCTCTCCTTTTACAAAATTATTCGCGCCGATTTTGAGCTTAGTCCCATGTGTTTCTGAAAGGTTACGCCAAATTAATCACATGGGACTAAGCTCAAAATCGGCGTGAGTAATTTTGTAAAAGAAGAGGTAATCAGTTTGAAATGAAAGCATACCCGTACAAGATTACCTTGGGCTTATTAATATGGATATATGTTGCTTTGGTATTCAGTTATATTCCCAAATTGTGTTTTTTGGGGATCATTTTCCGAAGAAAAAAAAAAAAGATTTGTTTTTATTTTTTATTTTATTATTATTATTATTATTATTTTTTTTTTTAATAGCCGATCATCCGATCCCGATCATCGATCCGATTTCGAAGAACGATCAAATTTTGCCGATCCGATCAAACGATCCGATCATCAAGGTCAGTTACAGCACTACGTAATACGAATGGAAAATGAAATTGTATCGGGAGTCATTGATTCATTGCATGTACACAATGATAATCGGCAAGAGTTTGTAAACGAATGGGCACTCGTTAGCAGAAAATAGCCCAAAATAGTGGTGCGATGACAATCAAATTCGTAATCGAGGTAAATTTGAACAGCATGTTACCATAATTCCGTTAAAATCATGTCAGAAATGCTAAAACTATTATTCATTTACGAATTTGCTGTATTTTAGAAGATGATTTATTGTCATAAATGCGCTCAATTTTTGTCACTTGAATGAACATGTTTTCCCAGCAACTAATAATTCTGTCTGCAATGTCGTCACACAACCTTTAAGTTTAAAGTGATCTAGTAACTTTGTTGACATGTGCAAAAAGTGATGAATGGTTGATGCACACATCAACACTACATTGTAATGCTGCGCTATACGGAAACAATGTGGGACAGTACAAAAAAAGTTTGTCAAAATTTCACACAAAATTCTTATCTTAAATTCAACAAAATCAATCATGACTGGCCCTAAAAATGATAAAGTGTTATATGAACTTACCAAAATGGTCCAAATTATTCTTCAAATGTCGAAAAAAATGGAAAATCTGCAGTTTTGGAAAATAAAAAGACTGAGAAAATCTCAGTCGTGATCCCTCTCGAAAGTGTTGCTGCTATCTGGATGACTGTCATGTATTTCCCGCAAGCTTCCCACACCACACGTGTTACCGTATCCGAATGCTGACACGGCGTATCCGAATTCTGATACGGCGTATCCGAAATCGGATACGGCGGGCATGCTTGCAGATCGCGAGTTGGCTTGTTTTGGACAATAATAAGCGGCCTCCGCATGTTGCGGGCGGGCTTTCTTTGTTTACGATGGGACATCGAGCAGGAAGAGAAAGAAATGGAACTTAAATGACGATTTTTGTAAGTATGACTTATCATTTTGAAAATGAAATTTTGTACAATAAATCATAAAATCAGCTTCAATCTAGGTATGCAATTTTTTACTTTAGATATGCTGTTCTTTTCTCTCTGTTTGTAGTTCAAATTGTGTCCCGTAGATTTTTACCACTGTGAGCACATCTACAATGTATTGTAAATGGTCCTGATAGGACCATTTACTGCTCACAGTGGTAAAAATCTACGGGACACAATTTGAACTACAAACAGAGAGAAAAGAACAGCATATCTAAAGTAAAAAATTGCATACCTAGATTGAAGCTGATTTTATGATTTATTGTACAAAATTTCATTTTCAAAATGATAAGTCATACTTACAAAAATCGTCATATAAGTTCCATTTCTTTCTCTTCCTGCTCATGTCCCATCGTAAACAAAGAAAGCCCGCCCGCAACATGCGGAGGCCGCTTATTATTGTCCAAAACAAGCCAACTCGCGATCTGCAAGCATGCCCGCCGTATCCGATTTCGGATACGCCGTATCCGATTTCGGATACGCCGTATCAGAATTCGGATACGCTGTGTCAGAATTCGGATACGGTAACACGTGTGGTGTGGGAAGCTTGCGGGAAATACATGACAGTCATCCAGATAGCAGCAACACTTTCGAGAGGGATCACGACTGAGATTTTCTCAGTCTTTTTATTTTCCAAAACTGCAGATTTTCCATTTTTTTCGACATTTGAAGAATAATTTGGACCATTTTGGTAAGTTCATATAACACTTGTATCATTTTTAGGGCCAGTCATGATTGATTTTGTTGAATTTAAGATAAGAATTTTGTGTGAAATTTTGACAAACTTTTTTTGTACTGTCCCACATTGTTCCCGTATAGCGCAGCATTACAATGTAGTGTTGTGTGACTGTGAGCAGTAAATGGTCCTATCAGGACCATTTACAATACATTGTAGATGTGGGTTGATGCAATGTATATTATTTATTTTGAGGATCCCTTTAACTTTATGAACAAATTACCTCTTCTGTGTTCTCCGGAGGCATTCCCATCATTACACCTGTTGACGTTGGCGGCATTGGCATCCGATTCTGAATTCCGAAGCCGGGTGACATTGTCATTGGCATACGCATACCTGGGTTTGGACCTCTTGCACCTGGATAAGGACCATGACCTGGCATGCCCATGCCCATGCCCATGCCCATTGGTCCAGGTCCAGAAAAACGTGCACGTGGATCCATCGGCATCCGCATTGGTCCTGGACCAGGAACCCAGTTGCCTTGATTCGGTCTAAAACCCGGTCCAATATTTGGTCTTGGAGGCATACCCATCGACATCATTCGTGGATCTGACCCAAACCTTTGGCCTTGAAATGGTGGTCGATTCATCGGCATTCCAGCTGGTCTTGGGCCACCAGGACCTGGTCCAGGAGGACCCGGTCTGTTCCAGTTGTCGTTGAACATATTTAAAATTTTACTGAGCTGCAAACATGGCAAAGCCAAATGTCCATAATAAACTATACGATAATCCTCGTCTCCTAGACTAGCCTAGTCGCTAGACACAAAACTACGGTCTAGAAATATCCTGTTGACGGACTCATCTTGAGCTTAATCAGTTATAAATTATGTTGAATCCGACTTGCTCCATCTCAACGTACAGTATCCGTCAAAATAAACTAACCGATTTAACGCGTTTACTGTTACCCAAATAAATAACGCGTTAGTAACGCGTTAGCCTTCTCTAACGCGTTAGGAAGTTCCCTAACGCGTTAGGTATTTCCCTAACGCGTTAGGAAGTTCCCTAACGCGTTAGGAAGATCCCTAACGCGTTAGGAAGATCCCTAACGCGTTAGGAAGGTCCCTAACGCGTTAGGAAATTCCCTAACGCGTTAGGAAGACAAGTTTCGTTTTGTTTTCATCAGCAATTAGTTTGATTGCGTGTTCTTATTTTTAACGCGATGTTTGAGATTTATTTTGTGTCATTTTCTCGTAGCGCACATTGTTACTTTGTCCGCTAATATTAAGATCTATTCATTACCTTTTCCAGACAAGTTTCGTTTCGTTTTCATCAGCAATTAGTTTGTTTGCGTGTTCTTATTTTTAACACGATGTTTGAGATTTATTTTGTGTCATTTTCTCGTAGCGCACATTGTTACTTTGTCCGCTAATATTAAGATCTATTCATTACCTTTTCCAGACAAGTTTCGTTTCGTTTTCATCAGCAATTAGTTTGATTGCGTGTTCTTATTTTTAACGCGATGTTTGAGATTTATTTTGTTTCATTTTCTCGTAGCGCACATTTTTACTTTGTCCGCTAATGAGATCTATTCATTACCTTTTCCAGACAACTTTCGTTTCGTTTTCATCAGCAATTAGTTTGATTGCGTGTTCTTATTTTTAACGCGATGTTTGAGATTTATTTTGTGTCATTTTCTCGTAGCGCACATTGTTACTTTGTCCGCTAATATTAAGATCTATTCATTACCTTTTCCAGACAAGTTTCGTTTCGTTTTCATCAGCAATTAGTTTGATTGCGTGTTCTTATTTTTAACGCGATGTTTGAGATTTATTTTGTGTCATTTTCTCGTAGCGCACATTGTTACTTTGTCCGCTAATATTAAGATCTATTCATTACCTTTTCCAGACAAGTTTCGTTTCGTTTTCATCAGCAATTAGTTTGATTGCGTGTTCTTATTTTTAACGCGATGTTTGAGATTTATTTTGTGTCATTTTCTCGTAGCGCACATTGTTACTTTGTCCGCTAATATTGAGATCTATTCATTACCTTTTCCAGACAACTTTCGTTTCGTTTTCATCAGCAATTAGTTTGATTGCGTGTTCTTATTTTACACGCGATGTTTGAGATTTAATTTGTGTCATTTTCTCGTAGCGCACATTGTTACTTTGTCCGCTAATATTAAGATCTATTCATTACCTTTTCCAGACAAGTTTCGTTTCGTTTTCATCAGCAATTAGTTTGTTGGCGTGTTCTTATTTTTAACACGATGTTTGAGATTTATTTTGTGTCATTTTCTCGTAGCGCACATTGTTACTTTGTCCGCTAATATTAAGATCTATTCATTACATTTTCCAGACAAGTTTCGTTTCGTTTTCATCAGCAATTAGTTTGTTTGCGTGTTCTTATTTTTAACGCGATGTTTGAGATTTATTTTGTTTCATTTTCTCGTAGCGCACATTTTTACTTTGTCCGCTAATGAGATCTATTCATTACCTTTTCCAGACAACTTTCGTTTCGTTTTCATCAGCAATTAGTTTGATTGCGTGTTCTTATTTTTAACGCGATGTTTGAGATTTATGTTGTGTCATTTTCTCGTAGCGCACATTGAGAAAATGACACTGTCATATTGAGATCTATTCATTACCTTTTCCAGACAAGTTTCGTTTCGTTTTCATCAGCAATTAGTTTGATTGCGTGTTCTTATTTTTAACGCGATGTTTGATATTTATTTTGTGTCATTTTCTCGTAGCGCACATTGTTACTTTGTCCGCTAATATTGAGATCTATTCATTACCTTTTCCAGACAAGTTTCGTTTCGTTTTCATCAGCAATTAGTTTGTTTGCGTGTTCTCATTTTAACGCGATGTTTGATATTTATTTTGTGTCATTTTCTCGTAGCGCACATTGTTACTTTGTCCGCTAATATTGAGATCTATTCATTACCTTTTCCAGACAAGTTTCGTTTCGTTTTCATCAGCAATTAGTTTGATTGCGTGTTCTTATTTTTAACGCGATGTTTGAGATTTATTTTGTGTCATTTTATCGTAGCGCACATTGTTACTTTGTCCGCTAATATTGATGAGATCTATTCATTACCTTTTCCAGACAAATTTCGTTTAGTTTTCATCAGCAATTAGTTTGATTGCGTGTTCTTATTTTTAACGCGATGTTTGAGATTTATTTTGTGTCATTTTCTCGTAGCGCACATTGTTGCTTTGTCCGCTTATATTGAGATATATTCATTACCTTTTCCAGACAAGTTTCGTTTCGTTTTCATCAGCAATTAGTTTGATTGCGTCTTCTTATTTTGCAATGATAAAACGTGAAGTTTGAGATTTATTTTGTGTCATTTTCTCGTAGCGCACATTGTTACTTTGTCCGCTAATATTACGATCTATTTAATTACCTTTTCCAGACAAATTTATTTTCGTTTTCATCAGCAATTAGTTTGATTGCGTGTTCTTATTTTTAACGCGATGTTTGCGATTTATTTTGTGTCATTTTCTCGTAGCGCACATTGTTACTTTGTCCGCTAATATTAAGATCTATTTAATTACCTTTTCCAGACAAATTTATTTTCGTTTTCATCAGCAATTAGTTTGATTGCGTGTTCTTATTTTTAACGCGATGTTTGAGATTTATTTTGTGTCATTTTCTCGTAGCGCACATTGTTACTTTGTCCGCTTATATTGAGATCTATTCATTACCTTTTCCAGACAAGTTTCGTTTCGTTTTCATCAGCAATTAGTTTGATTGCGTCTTCTTATTTTGCAATGATAAAACGTGAAGTTTGAGATTTATTTTGTGTCATTTTCTCGTAGCGCACATTGTTACTTTGTCCGCTAATATTAAGAACTATTTAATTACCTTTTCCAGACAAGTTTCTTTTCGTTTTCATCAGCAATTAGTTTGATTGCGTGTTCTTATTTTTAACGCGATGTTTGAGATTTATTTTGTGTCATTTTATCGTAGCGCACATTGTTACTTTGTCCGCTAATATTGAGATATATTCATTACCTTTTCCAGACAAATTTCGTTTAGTTTTCATCAGCAATTAGTTTGATTGCGTGTTCTTATTTTTAACGCGATGTTTGAGATTTATTTTGTTTCATTTTCTCGTAGCGCACATTTTTACTTTGTCCGCTAATGAGATCTATTCATTACCTTTTCTAGACAACTTTCGTTTCGTTTTCATCAGCAATTAGTTTGATTGCGTGTTCTTATTTTTAACGCGATGTTTGAGATTTATTTTGTGTCATTTTCTCGTAGCGCACATTGTTACTTTGTCCGCTAATATTAAGATCTATTCATTACCTTTTCCAGACAAGTTTCGTTTCGTTTTCATCAGCAATTAGTTTGTTTGCGTGTTCTTATTTTGCAATGATAAAACGTGAAGTTTGAGATTTATTATGTGTCATTTTCTTGTAGCGCACATTGTTACTTTGTCCGCTAATATTAAGATGTATTCATTACCTTTTCCAGACAAGTTTCGTTTCGTTTTCATCAGCAATTAGTTTGATTGCGTGTTCTTATTTTTAACGCGATGTTTGAGATTTATTTTGTGTCATTTTCTCGTAGTGCATATTGTTTTCTTGCCAGTCATTTATAGAACGGAGAAGGCAAAACTATTACCAAAGGAGCTTTCGCCACATAGGCGTGTGGCCTAGGGGCTAGGCTAATGCATCAGAGATAGGCATTGCCTTATATGCCAACATTCGCACGGGAAGGACTTTACTTCTTTTCATATTTACAAACTAACTATACTGTTTTTAAATGTATCTTTTACAAGACTCCGTTTCGATATAGTCTTTCAGTTTCTTGTGCTCATATGTTTTGTTGTGCAACGCTATGAATATAATTTTGTGATTGATGAAATATGTAACGCATTGATTGTAATAACTGACAACGTTTTGAATAATCACACTGCACTGAATTAAATGAATATAAATATGCCATTTTTAATTATGTTGATTTTACCGTGAATATGAAACAATCATGTTGATTAATTTATTTCGCTACATACTTTGTGTTATATACTGAATGATGCAAACAATGCCATGCATTCTAAAGTAATTATATGAACCCCCCCCCCCCCCCCCAACTATCTTCAGGATGTTACGCAACACTACAATGTAGGCCTACATCGCGGCGTCCGATAATCTCTGGCTATTGTTCTCATTGTGCAATGAAGTGGCTACTCTCCATTCACGGGAGAAGGGGTGCGGGCGCATCAATGAATGGCATGCTACTTATATTCTCTATGGAAAACTCTTTGACGTGTACCGTATTCAATTTTCAGCCCATATACCGACTTTTCCTCAAAATGACCTAAATTGCAATCGACGAACAAAATAACGTTAGCAAGCTAAGTAAACATTTTCGCTACAAGAACATGACACGAAATAAATCTGAAATGATGATTATAGTCTTTCATTTTCTTGTGCATATACGAGTCGTTTTGCAACGCTATGAATATAATTGGTGATCTATGACTCCACTCTAACTTTTTTCACTTGCCCAGTCGGGCAAGTAAAATCAGGTTTTTTTAAATTTTACTTGCCCGAATTGATAACTTTCTTGCCCGAAAATGAAAAACAAAAAAATAACATAACACATCTTCTTACAAATATATGATAATTTCGTGTTATAAGGTCTCCAGACCGGACCGGAACACGGCCCGGTAAAATCACGCAATCGCGCAAAGTCGCAAAAATTGGCAAATTGCAGTGTTTAGGGCTGACATTGCTCTTATTATATGCGAATAATATTACACATATTGACGCCGATAGATGTACATATTAATATTTACGGGGAAATAGTTCCAGACTATTCAGAATTAACTCAGTTTCTTGCGAAAAGCCCATAATATGGATCGGGCGGGAAGCACGCTAAGGAAGGGCGGCCAGTGGCGCTGGCGTGCTGCGGCGCTGGCCGCCAAGCCAATTGGCCTAGGCGCGCGCTCCGAGTCGCCGAGCACCTTGCATAATCGCATGCACGTGGCTTTACGTCCGCACGCGCGGGAAAACCATCGATGGGGAAACCCGTAATGTAATATTACTGTCGTATTATGATCGGAGGAAATCACATAATATCACTCTGAATCATATTCATAATAATAACGTGAATACTTGTTATAATATAATCTAACATGTTTTATTTGTTTTCATTTAGAGACGATCAAAGGGATCCCAATGACGGACATGGCGAGATGACAGATCATGAAATAATTTAATAATATACGACAAAATAAAGACCAAAAAAAGGCGATGACAAACTGGGGACATTTTGGTCCGACTTTTGTTATGAGAAGTACGCAAATTATTGTGTTCCCCCCCCCCCCCCCCCCACCCCCCCCCCTCCAAAAAACAAAAAACAAAACACGTCAGTGCAGTCCCGACTATCTGGTCAAAGCCAAACTAGAAGCCTTTGGCTTTACCAAACGGATTCAACTCTGCCCGTAAACTACTAGGTTTCTCAGAACAAATATCACAATCGTCGTAACTTTGTCAAGTCCATGATAGATATTAAATTATTTTCCAATAAACTACCTTTACATAGTGGCGTAGCGTGGTCGGACGGATTGGGGGGGGGGGGGGGGGGGGGGGCGCACACCTTATGTATTTCTATGTTTGTTCAAATAATGTCCCCTGCTTATGTTTTCTATTGCTTTTCAATTTTTTTTAAATTTTGTTTGGGGGGGGGGGGGGGGGGGCGGGGCCGTGCCCGTCGCTACACCACTGTTCACATCTCAAGAAAGACAGCACAACGATCAATTTTGCGATACAACTTTAAATTGCGAGCTTATTCATGACTCATTTGCGGCTGCATGATTCGTTTCGTGTTTAAAAAATACTGTGTTTTCTCTCGAAGCATGACTCTATTCGCGGTACGAAGTAATTATTATCAAACATGTACCAACAATGATTCGGCGATTATTAGTTTTACATGAGGAACGTAACTAAAAGTAATCACAGTTGAGCTTGCAATACAGTGCACTCAATGAACGATCGAACCCGTAATATAATGCGGCATGAAGCAGGCAGGGGCCGCGGGAGCGGGGGGTGGGGCTGCAGCCCCCACACTTTTTTGGCTTAAACAATAAAATACATAAGCATTAAATAACACTTAAAATGTGGTCAGTCCCCCACTTTCAAAACCCTTCCGCGGCCCCTGTGAAGTTGGAACTGGTTGGCGACTTCTTTACCATTATTCCTCACTCTACAGCGCGCACACGTACTGTCTTTCTTGGAAACAACTGCCGCATTCTCACGGTCGGATTAGCTCGGTCTACACCAATGCACAATACACATACTTTTGTTCACGGCCTGTACTCTGTTTATTAATGAAATTATAATATTCATACAACTTTACTAGCAGATTACCTACCTGGCATGCTTACCTCGGATATAATCGAGCGTCATGCAGCCTTGATGGTTCCCGATATCGTCCAGCCTCCATGATTATTTTTGTATTTACATGCTTTTATTTAGTCATCACTGTCAGTCATAATCATCAACAACTGATCGGTATATAGTTAGAAAAATACAACCACCATCAACAAAGTCATGATAATACATACATCGTCACATGATATGACAACATAAAATTATCAAGCGGGTTATACGTTTTTGTAAGATTGTATTTACTCTATCGACAACGGCCCCTTCCAGGTTGCGTATATATATATATATTTACACGAGAGTATAAACTTATTTTCAATCCAGCTTTCCCCTGAATCCTAGCTTGCTGGCGACTATAGATCAACAAATCTATCGTTTTCATGTTCTCTTCTACATTTAGCTGCGATCTTTAACAGTCGGCCGATAGTAAAAGACTGAGGATATAAAAACGATAATTTTGTTGATCTAGCTTGCGACACATTTTGTATTGATGAATAGATCTCAATATTAGCGGACAAAGTAACAATGTGCGCTACGAGAAAATGACACAAAATAAATCTCAAACATCGCGTTAAAAATAAGAACACGCAATCAAACTAATTGCTGATGAAAACGAAACGAAACTTGTCTGGAAAAGGTTATGAATAGATCTCAATATTAGCGGACAAAGTAACAATGTGCGCTACCAGAAAATGACACAAAATAAATCTCAAACATCGCGTTAAAAATAAGAACACGCAATCAAACTAATTGCTGATGAAAACGAAACGAAACTTGTCTGGAAAAGGTAATGAATAGATCTTAATATTAGCGGACAAAGTAACAATGTGCGCTACGAGAAAATGACACAAAATAAATCTCAAACATCGCGTTAAAAATAAGAACACGCAAACAAACTAATTGCTGATGAAAACGAAACGAAACTTGTCTGGAAAAGGTAATGAATAGATCTTAATATTAGCGGACAAAGTAAAAATGTGCGCTACGAGAAAATGACACAAAATAAATCTCAAACATCGCGTTAAAAATAAGAACACGCAATCAAACTAATTGCTGATGAAAACGAAACGAAAGTTGTCTGGAAAAGGTAATGAATAGATCTTAATATTAGCGGACAAAGTAACAATGTGCGCTACGAGAAAATGACACAAAATAAATCTCAAACATCGCGTTAAAAATAAGAACACGCAATCAAACTAATTGCTGATGAAAACGAAACGAAAGTTGTTTGGAAAAGGTAATGAATAGATCTTAATATTAGCGGACAAAGTAACAATGTGCGCTACGAGAAAATGACACAAAATAAATCTCAAACATCGCGTTAAAAATAAGAATACGCAATCAAACTAATTGCTGATGAAAACGAAACGAAACTTGTCTGGAAAAGGTAATGAATAAATCTCAATATTAGCGGACAAAGTAACAATGTGCGCTACGAGAAAATGACACAAAATAAATCTCAAACATCGCGTTAAAAATAAGAACACGCAAACAAACTAATTGCTGATGAAAACGAAACGAAACTTGTCTGGAAAAGGTAATGAATAGATCTTAATATTAGCGGACAAAGTAACAATGTGCGCTACGAGAAAATGACACAAAATAAATCTCAAACATCGCGTTAAAAATAAGAACACGCAATCAAACTAATTGCTGATGAAAACGGATCTCAATATTAGCGGATAAAGTAACAATGTGCGCTACGAGAAAATGACACAAAATAAATCTCAAACATCGCGTTAAAAATAAGAACACGCAATCAAACTAATTGCTGATGAAAACGAAACGAAAGTTGTCTGGAAAAGGTAATGAATAGATCTTAATATTAGCGGACAAAGTAACAATGTGCGCTACGAGAAAATGACACAAAATAAATCTCAAACATCGCGTTAAAAATAAGAACACGCAATCAAACTAATTGCTGATGAAAACGAAACGAAACTTGTCTGGAAAAGGTAATGAATAGATCTCAATATTAGCGGACAAAGTAACAATGTGCGCTACGAGAAAATGACACAAAATAAATCTCAAACATCGCGTTAAAAATAAGAACACGCAAACAAACTAATTGCTGATGAAAACGAAACGAAACTTGTCTGGAAAAGGTAATGAATAGATCTTAATATTAGCGGACAAAGTAACAATGTGCGCTACGAGAAAATGACACAAATTAAATCTCAAACATCGCGTTAAAAATAAGAACACGCAATCAAACTAATTGCTGATGAAAACGAAACGAAAGTTGTTTGGAAAAGGTAATGAATAGATCTTAATATTAGCGGACAAAGTAACAATGTGCGCTACGAGAAAATGACACAAAATAAATCTCAAACATCGCGTTAAAAATAAGAATACGCAATCAAACTAATTGCTGATGAAAACGAAACGAAACTTGTCTGGAAAAGGTAATGAATAAATCTCAATATTAGCGGACAAAGTAACAATGTGCGCTACGAGAAAATGACACAAAATAAATCTCAAACATCGCGTTAAAAATAAGAACACGCAATCAAACTAATTGCTGATGAAAACGGATCTCAATATTAGCGGATAAAGTAACAATGTGCGCTACGAGAAAATGACACAAATTAAATCTCAAACATCGCGTTAAAAATAAGAACACGCAATCAAACTAATTGCTGATGAAAACGAAACGAAAGTTGTCTGGAAAAGGTAATGAATAGATCTTAATATTAGCGGACAAAGTAACAATGTGCGCTACGAGAAAATGACACAAAATAAATCTCAAACATCGCGTTAAAAATGAGAACACGCAAACAAACTAATTGCTGATGAAAACGAAACGAAACTTGTCTGGAAAAGGTAATGAATAGATCTTAATATTAGCGGACAAAGTAACAATGTGCGCTACGAGAAAATGACACAAAATAAATCTCAAACATCGAGTTAAAAATAAGAACACGCAATCAAACTAATTGCTGATGAAAACGAAACGAAACTTGTCTGGAAAAGGTAATGAATAGATCTCAATATTAGCGGACAAAGTAACAATGTGCGCTACGAGAAAATGACACAAAATAAATCTCAAACATCGTGTTAAAAATAAGAACACGCAAACAAACTAATTGCTGATGAAAACGTAACGAAACTTGTCTGGAAAAGGTAATGAATAGATCTTAATATTAGCGGACAAAGTAACAATGTGCGCTACGAGAAAATTACACAAAATAAATCTCAAACATCGCGTTAAAAATAAGAACACGCAATCAAACTAATTGCTGATGAAAACGAAACGAAAGTTGTCTGGAAAAGGTAATGAATAGATCTCAATATTAGCGGACAAAGTAATAATGTGCGCTACGAGAAAATGACACAAAATAAATCTCAAACATCGCGTTAAAAATAAGAACACGCAATCAAACTAATTGCTGATGAAAACAAAACGAAACTTGTCTGGAAAAGGTAATGAATAGATCTTAATATTAGCGGACAAAGTAACAATGTGCGCTACGAGAAAATGACACAAAATAAATCTCAAACATCGCGTTAAAAATAAGAACACGCAATCAAACTAATTGCTGATGAAAACGAAACGAAACTTGTCTGGAAAAGGTAATGAATAGATCTCAATATTAGCGGACAAAGTAACAATGTGCGCTACGAGAAAATGACACAAAATAAATCTCAAACATCGTGTTAAAAATAAGAACACGCAAACAAACTAATTGCTGATGAAAACGAAACGAAACTTGTCTGGAAAAGGTAATGAATAGATCTTAATATTAGCGGACAAAGTAACAATGTGCGCTACGAGAAAATGACACAAAATAAATCTCAAACATCGCGTTAAAAATAAGAACACGCAATCAAACTAATTGCTGATGAAAACGAAACGAAACTTGTCTGGAAAAGGTAATGAATAGATCTTAATATTAGCGGACAAAGTAACAATGTGCGCTACGAGAAAATGACACAAAATAAATCTCAAACATCGCGTTAAAAATAAGAACACGCAATCAAACTAATTGCTGATGAAAACGGATCTCAATATTAGCGGATAAAGTAACAATGTGCGCTACGAGAAAATGACACAAAATAAATCTCAAACATCGCGTTAAAAATAAGAACACGCAATCAAACTAATTGCTGATGAAAACGAAACGAAAGTTGTCTGGAAAAGGTAATGAATAGATCTTAATATTAGCGGACAAAGTAACAATGTGCGCTACGAGAAAATGACACAAAATAAATCTCAAACATCGCGTTAAAAATAAGAACACGCAATCAAACTAATTGCTGATGAAAACGAAACGAAACTTGTCTGGAAAAGGTAATGAATAGATCTCAATATTAGCGGACAAAGTAACAATGTGCGCTACGAGAAAATGACACAAAATAAATCTCAAACATCGCGTTAAAAATAAGAACACGCAAACAAACTAATTGCTGATGAAAACGAAACGAAACTTGTCTGGAAAAGGTAATGAATAGATCTTAATATTAGCGGACAAAGTAACAATGTGCGCTACGAGAAAATGACACAAATTAAATCTCAAACATCGCGTTAAAAATAAGAACACGCAATCAAACTAATTGCTGATGAAAACGAAACGAAAGTTGTTTGGAAAAGGTAATGAATAGATCTTAATATTAGCGGACAAAGTAACAATGTGCGCTACGAGAAAATGACACAAAATAAATCTCAAACATCGCGTTAAAAATAAGAATACGCAATCAAACTAATTGCTGATGAAAACGAAACGAAACTTGTCTGGAAAAGGTAATGAATAAATCTCAATATTAGCGGACAAAGTAACAATGTGCGCTACGAGAAAATGACACAAAATAAATCTCAAACATCGCGTTAAAAATAAGAACACGCAATCAAACTAATTGCTGATGAAAACGGATCTCAATATTAGCGGATAAAGTAACAATGTGCGCTACGAGAAAATGACACAAATTAAATCTCAAACATCGCGTTAAAAATAAGAACACGCAATCAAACTAATTGCTGATGAAAACGAAACGAAAGTTGTCTGGAAAAGGTAATGAATAGATCTTAATATTAGCGGACAAAGTAACAATGTGCGCTACGAGAAAATGACACAAAATAAATCTCAAACATCGCGTTAAAAATGAGAACACGCAAACAAACTAATTGCTGATGAAAACGAAACGAAACTTGTCTGGAAAAGGTAATGAATAGATCTTAATATTAGCGGACAAAGTAACAATGTGCGCTACGAGAAAATGACACAAAATAAATCTCAAACATCGAGTTAAAAATAAGAACACGCAATCAAACTAATTGCTGATGAAAACGAAACGAAACTTGTCTGGAAAAGGTAATGAATAGATCTCAATATTAGCGGACAAAGTAACAATGTGCGCTACGAGAAAATGACACAAAATAAATCTCAAACATCGTGTTAAAAATAAGAACACGCAAACAAACTAATTGCTGATGAAAACGTAACGAAACTTGTCTGGAAAAGGTAATGAATAGATCTTAATATTAGCGGACAAAGTAACAATGTGCGCTACGAGAAAATTACACAAAATAAATCTCAAACATCGCGTTAAAAATAAGAACACGCAATCAAACTAATTGCTGATGAAAACGAAACGAAAGTTGTCTGGAAAAGGTAATGAATAGATCTCAATATTAGCGGACAAAGTAATAATGTGCGCTACGAGAAAATGACACAAAATAAATCTCAAACATCGCGTTAAAAATAAGAACACGCAATCAAACTAATTGCTGATGAAAACAAAACGAAACTTGTCTGGAAAAGGTAATGAATAGATCTTAATATTAGCGGACAAAGTAACAATGTGCGCTACGAGAAAATGACACAAAATAAATCTCAAACATCGCGTTAAAAATAAGAACACGCAATCAAACTAATTGCTGATGAAAACGAAACGAAACTTGTCTGGAAAAGGTAATGAATAGATCTCAATATTAGCGGACAAAGTAACAATGTGCGCTACGAGAAAATGACACAAAATAAATCTCAAACATCGTGTTAAAAATAAGAACACGCAAACAAACTAATTGCTGATGAAAACGAAACGAAACTTGTCTGGAAAAGGTAATGAATAGATCTTAATATTAGCGGACAAAGTAACAATGTGCGCTACGAGAAAATGACACAAAATAAATCTCAAACATCGCGTTAAAAATAAGAACACGCAATCAAACTAATTGCTGATGAAAACGAAACGAAACTTGTCTGGAAAAGGTAATGAATAGACCTCAATATTAGCGGACAAAGTAACAATGTGCGCTACGAGAAAATGACACAAAATAAATCTCAAACATCGTGTTAAAAATAAGAACACGCAAACAAACTAATTGCTGATGAAAACGTAACGAAACTTGTCTGGAAAAGGTAATGAATAGATCTTAATATTAGCGGACAAAGTAACAATGTGCGCTACGAGAAAATTACACAAAATAAATCTCAAACATCGCGTTAAAAATAAGAACACGCAATCAAACTAATTGCTGATGAAAACGAAACGAAAGTTGTCTGGAAAAGGTAATGAATAGATCTCAATATTAGCGGACAAAGTAATAATGTGCGCTACGAGAAAATGACACAAAATAAATCTCAAACATCGCGTTAAAAATAAGAACACGCAATCAAACTAATTGCTGATGAAAACAAAACGAAACTTGTCTGGAAAAGGTAATGAATAGATCTTAATATTAGCGGACAAAGTAACAATGTGCGCTACGAGAAAATGACACAAAATAAATCTCAAACATCGCGTTAAAAATAAGAACACGCAATCAAACTAATTGCTGATGAAAACGGATCTCAATATTAGCGGATAAAGTAACAATGTGCGCTACGAGAAAATGACACAAATTAAATCTCAAACATCGCGTTAAAAATAAGAACACGCAATCAAACTAATTGCTGATGAAAACGAAACGAAAGTTGTCTGGAAAAGGTAATGAATAGATCTTAATATTAGCGGACAAAGTAACAATGTGCGCTACGAGAAAATGACACAAAATAAATCTCAAACATCGCGTTAAAAATAAGAACACGCAATCAAACTAATTGCTGATGAAAACGAAACGAAAGTTGTCTGGAAAAGGTAATGAATAGATCTCATTAGCGGACAAAGTAAAAATGTGCGCTACGAGAAAATTAAACAAAATAAATCTCAAACATCGCGTTAAAAATAAGAACACGCAATCAAACTAATTGCTGATGAAAACGAAACGAAACTTGTCTGGAAAAGGTAATGAATAGATCTTAATATTAGCGGACAAAGTAACAATGTGCCCTTCGAGAAAATGACACAAAATAAATCTCAAACATCGTGTTAAAAATAAGAACACGCAAACAAACTAATTGCTGATGAAAACCAAACGAAACTTGTCTGGAAAAGGTAATGAATAGATCTCAATATTAGCGGACAAAGTAACAATGTGCGCTACGAGAAAATGACACAAAATAAATCTCAAACATCGTGTTAAAAATAAGAACACGCAAACAAACTAATTGCTGATGAAAACGTAACGAAACTTGTCTGGAAAAGGTTCTGAATAGATCTCAATATTAGCGGACAAAGTAACAATGTGCGCTACGAGAAAATGACACAAAATAAATCTCAAACATCGCGTTAAAAATAAGAACACGCAATCAAACTAATTGCTGATGAAAACGAAACGAAACTTGTCTGGAAAAGGTAATGAATAGATCTCAATATTAGCGGACAAAGTAACAATGTGCGCTACGAGAAAATGACACAAAATAAATCTCAAACATTGCGTTCATCATTGCAAAATCAAACTGATCAAACAGAGAAAATGACTTAGAATCAATCTGAAACATTGCTGGCGCACTCGGAAAAATTCTAACGCGTTAGGAAACTTTCTAACGCGTTAGGGATTTTTCTAACGCGTTAGGTAACTTCCTAACGCGTTAGGGATCTTCCTAACGCGTTAGGGATTTTTCTAACGCGTTAGGAATCATCCTAACGCGTTAGGGAACTTCCTAACGCGAGTAACGTTTTCAAAACGTTAGAAATATAATTAACGTTTTGAAAACGTTACTCGCGTTAGGGGGGTTAGTTTATTTTGACGGATACTGTATTTTGATTTTGCTAGCCAAAATGGGCCAGAAGAGAAACAAGTTAATGTGGAGCCCTTGCATCTAATCATAAATGCCTGCCCAGGTAAGGTGTCATTACAGTCAATATTTTACCGATTCATCAAAGGGGTGTGTGCAGGGGAGAGGAACCATCAATAGATGCAATGTCACCATTAAAATAAATAACAAAATAAAAACAGATATATACAGTACATAGAATCTGCTATTCCATCTATAGCTATTCAAGCCTATATCGGTGAGGGGCGTAATCACCACTTGCTGCAATGGCACCATTAAAAGAAAATGACATTTTAAATAAGAACCGATAGCTATAGACAGACTCTCTAATCTGCCATTCCATCTACTGCTATCCAGGCCAGTCATTCGGTCACTCCTCGGCCATCCGCATCTCATTAGAAACGCGTGCGCAGGTAGTGTGCGTCATTTACTCATTTTAGTCTGAATATTTTGACATTTCTGTCTAATCTTGAGCAGAGAATCAGCACTGCATATTTTCATCCGTGAACCACAGCCACAATCTACAGTCAATATGTGGGAGGGGTCTAAATATGATGTCTGAGCAAGGAGGTATTAATAGTACCTCCTTGGTCTGAGGGGGGTCAAAAGAGAGGGTCAAAGTTGCAATGAGGGGACAGTCAGAGCCAGTGAACAACATTCAAAGGGGCTCAGGACGAATTCATCCCCGAAAATCATAAAAGAGCCCCTGTAAATTTGGAGAGAGTTTAATGCAAACAAACAAAAAATTTGTGTTATTTTCAAGCTTGCGATAAAGCCCCCCGAAAAATAAATATTACATTTTTTCCTTGCACACTATCTATATTTTGTAAGTATTTCTTTATTTGTTTTCCCACAGATATCAATTTCCCAGTGATGTAAACATTACGTCTTATTTTGAAATTGCATCAGATACATGTACATGTTGTCATGTCCATGGACCTCCCCGAACAGATAGATCTAGATGCATCTTCTCTTGGTGCCACATGTGTGTGACACAATTACACACATACCAGTCAGAGGCCTATCCAGAAATGTACCTATCAAGGGGCATAATGGATGTCAAATGGGGGACGTTAATGTGTATACATGCAGGATGCCTCAGGCTTTGGTATTGCTATCCTATTCCCTACTAGAATTTGCAATCAACATATAAGAGTTAATTCTGGACTCACCAGGTTCCAGTAGGTCATGAGTTAAGTTTGATTGATATTGTTTGTGGTCTCTGAACGATTGGGGTGGGGTGTATGTCTACTCCGACCTACATGTATGTGTGATGGCTACGCCACTGTCCATTGACTTGAGTGTACTCTGTCAATGTGTGCTGTCATCAGCAATTCGAGATAATTGAGGTGATGCGTTTAAACATTGATGTCAGGCTATTGTAGAGGACATTAGTGCACAATTGGGGTAATCATTTACCACAATACAGTCAAGCGGCAACCTGTCTTTAGCAGCTAACCTGCCTATAGTTGCCACCTATCTATAACAGCCAACCAGTCTTAGTGCATGGCCACCTGTCTATAGTGCTCAGCCGACCTGCCTATAGTGGCCACCTATCTATAGCAGCCACCTATCTATAGCAGCCAACAATTTTCAGTGGCCAGATGGCCTGGGCTACAAACAAAATATATTTGGGCAACCAATATTTGTTGATATAAAAGTATAATTGCCTGAATGGGCAATTGAATAAACACACAAATATGTGGGAAAATCTCCTTTCTAACTCGTCATATTGTTAAATGTATGAATCTACAACCAAAAAAAGGAAAGGAAAAATAAAGTACATAAATTAATGTATGAATAATGTTCCTCTTGAAACTCCTGTTTTTTTCTGTTGAATGTTGGATATAAATATAACTTACGGGCATTCCCCCAACAAGACGAGATGGAATGTATCAGTCGTAAATTCCAATCAAATTTATATTCTAAAAGCAAATCCCTCTGGGTATTGAAAGGAATCATTACAAATCTGATTTTAGTTTATAAAACTTGTTTCCGAGCAATTTTTTCCGGTATTTTTCAATTTAGCAAGGAAAGTATGTCTGAATACAGAGAAATTTGTTGATGAAATTTGAGATTCATGCATATAACTTTTCATATTTACTTTTAAAAATAGAAACTTGTTTTTTGTATTTTTTGGACTGGCACAAGAATGGTCTTGAACTCATGTTTTTCATCAATTATAAAAATGTCTAAGTAGCTCGCTTGAAAATTATTTCCTTTTTTTCCCCCTACGAGAGAGGTGATGGAAGGATCTTCATAATCTTTACTTGTAATGCACTTTCTTAAATGTCTTTTGAGAAGGAGATGACAATCCTTTAAAATTTGCATTCTTAGCAACTCAAAAAGAGAAAGTGGGATACATTTTTTTTTTATTGAAATTTGAATGAGTCATGCTCATTTCTAATTTGATAGCTTCTTTTTCACCATCATTTTTATCTTATTTTCAGGAGCAGAATAATAAATTTAAAAACTGTGAATTTGTTGCAGACGAGAGAGAAAACGGAAGAACAATATGGATTTTGGACATTTCTTTTTCTTTCGTTTTTGGAGATTCAAAAGAAACAATTACTTAAATTAAGCATCTATATTGTGCATTATTTTGAGCCTTTGAGAGAGAGAGAGTCCTGATTTTCCTCTTCATGTTATGGAGAAAAAATGTACAAAGCCTTGAAATAGTTATGCATTATTTTTAGCAATCAAAAGAAAAGGAAAATAGGAAGGGGTAGGATGCAGTTCATTGTTTTAATAATATCTTCCTCTCCCAAATAAATAAATAAATCCCAAAGCCTTGACTTTGTTGTGACTTTTCTCAGTAAGAGAGAGGGGAACCGAGAGGGGGGTTAAATTTGGGTCACTTCTATTTATTTATAGCTTTATGAACCTAATTTACTATTTTGGTGGTTGAGGGTTAGGGTTAGGGGGGAGGGGGAGAGAAAAAAGCAATTCCCAAATCCCTGACATTGCTATGCATTATTTGCAGCAATTAAAGGAGAGAGAGACATAGAGGGGGGAGAGCCAAGGAGAAAACCATCAGCCCCAAAACAAAAACATTAATTCGCCCCGATTCATGATGACGCACAAGAGGAAATTTTTGCCCATCCGAGCTCCGAGAGGCAACAACGACCCGCGAAACGACGAAAGGAAAGAGCGAACGAGGGAGCAGCGCAGCAGAGAGAGGATAGATAGAGTAGAGATATGAATAAAACACATTGCTTATTAAGGAGACTAGAAGAACTGAACTCTCAGTGACACTGGCCAGCCTAGCCTCATCCCCAGGCTCAAGCGTCAATTAGTATGCGGGAATGCTAGATCACTGTCAGATTGGATGACGGAGGCATCCCTCAAAGGACTCGCTTTCCTTTCGTTGCGCTAAAGGCAGACTTGACCGTTGCGACTTAAAGGTCGAGTGAGTCCGGCCTCCCTCCGGAATCATATCCTGCGCCGCTCGTTAGCGGACGATCTTCCCCGCGCGGAACGTCTGCAACGGAGGCTACAAGTCCTTTATCATCACATGATATATACACTGGATGTATATACATACATTGTATGCTGTACATAGCATAGGCGGTAATAAAGCGCACAGGCCGTTCCGTGCCTGCATTTTCATATTTGCTCCCTTTGCGATATAATTCATAATGTCAAAAATAAGAAGAGCCGAAGAGAAAAGGAATGGCGCGGCTCGGGCAGACATGAGCGACATAAGGAACATGTCGCGATCGACTTTTCCGTTGGAACGTTGGAAAAATTCCAGCACACGCTGTAGAATATGCTATACATACTTGTATGGGCACGAGTCCAGCCTTCGCAGGAAAAATACACAACTGTGTTTACTTGGCCAGCTTGAGAAATAACCTCTCCGTCAATTAAGACCCATGATGCAATGCAAAGGCTAATTAGGATAACATCTATGTGTACTTCACCTTCCGCTAAGTGCCCCCCGTTCCCTGCTATTTAGATATATGTCAATTGCTCAACATACTTCATTCCGTTTCAACTTCATTAAGGAGATGCTTGGTTTTTAGCTTATCGAATCTCATTAACCAAAGTATTACGCAAGCTCACACTTTCTTCTTTTTTACTTTATTATGAAAGTGTTGTTTTTTAGCTTATGGAATCTCGTTAACCAAAGTGTCAAGAAGACCTACTTTCTCCTTTTTTTTCACTTTATTATGAACATTTTGTTTTTTAGCTTATTGAATCTTGTTAACCAAAGTATTACACAAGCTCACACTTTCTTCTTTTTTTACTTTATTATGAAAATGTTGTTTTTTAGCTTATGGAATCTCGTTTAAACCAAAGTGTCAAAAAGACCTACTTTCTCCTTTTTTCACTTTATTGTGAACATTTTGGTTTTTAGCTTATTGACTCACGTTAACCAAAGTATTACACAAGCTCTCACTTTCTTCTTTTCTACTTTATTATGAAAATGCTGTTTTTTGGCTTATCAAAATTCATTAAGAAAAGTGTAACGCAGTCTATACTGAAATGTTCCCTTTTCTTTAAGAAAATGTTTGGCTTTTAGCTTATCAAATTTCAATAATCCAAGTGTTACACAGCTCATACCTACTTTTAAAAAAACTTTATTATGCAAATGTATGATTTTAGATTATCAAATTTCATAAGTAAGAATGCTTTTAATAAACAAAAATGTTACATTTCTTGTTACAAATGTTTGATTTTACCATACAAATGCAATAATCAAGGTGTAACATAGACCAACCTCAACTACTTCAAATGTTTCCTGAAATGCGTTGGTGTTTTGTTTATCTTCAAGATGGTGCAACATAATGTATAATAAAAATGCTTTGATTTTAGATTATTAAATTTTGAAATTGATCAAAGTTTGATACAGCACATATTCAACTTTTTTTCTTTTTTTTTTATTATCAAAATGCTCGTTATTTCTCATTAAATTTCATCTAAGAAATTTAATTTCGGAAATGTGTAAAAAGACTAGCATCTTATTGGGATTTTATCTCAATTCTTCTTTCTGTTTGGACCTTATTTTGTTAAATTTTACTAAGAAAAATGTCTATTAGTTTAAATCCTGTCTAATTTGAAAAGTCAAATACTGATAATTCTATATTTTCTTCCAATATCATAATGAAAATGTTATTTTTTAACTCATATATCCTTTCTGTTCACGTCTTGCTTAATTTGTTATCTTTATTATTTTATTGAGAAAATTGTCAAGACCTATGATTGTAAAATTGAAACAATCATATCTTCGCCAATAATTGGCCAATTAGTTAGAACAAAGCATCAAATGAAAGCTTGTGATGAGTCCTTTGTAATGGTATGAAAATCTATGTTTTGATTTTTACAGACAAGTGCTGGGTTTTGTTATAGCCAGTCACATTTTCTCTCAATATCATTATGAAAATGTTGGGTAACTTGGGTTAATAGCCTAAATTGTATTTCTGTTAGTACCTTTTGTTCTTTTTAAAAATTAATTAAGAATGTTTCATTTCAAGCTTATCATGTGTTTCAGCTTTCCTAGTTTCATCTAGAAATTAGAAATATTGTGATATCATATTTAAATGTACATCAATGTAATTTACTTTCTAAGAATTGCCAAAACGTAAAATTGTGTATATTCTTGTTATTTAGACAAACATTCATGTATCCTTTGATTTTAAATAACCAATTTTTAACTGTTTCCATGCATTTCTAAATCTGATAGACTGATACCATATATTGATTTTGAAATACATACATGGTTCATAGATTATTCACCTCGTTCAAATTTCACAATGACAAATGTTATCTGAAATCAAAGCTTTAAAAATTGGGTAAAAGATTCTGGATTCAACTGCAAGTTTCAAATGGTCTCTTAAAATTTGAAAAACAAAGTTAGTTGAAATGTTTAACTGAACATCAACAAGTGGTAGAAAATATGATTTATCATATTGATCTTCATATATATATTACTAGGATTTTGCTTTATTTATTTTATTAATTTTTTTATACACATTTGTTTGTGTGGGCATTTAGGTAAATTAGGGTAAAGATAAGTAGATGTGTACATAAATTTACTGTATTTTCAACTTAATCAAGCATTTTCAGTTTCTTTCGTTTTAATCTGCAAGGTTAATTCGTGTTTGAATTTAAGTCTTCTTTGCTGAAAAGCTCTTAAAACAATATATAGGCAGAAAGGGCTTTTAAATCATACATTTACAATAAAAAAGTGTAAAAACCAACTAAAATCAATAACATTTTACAACATTAACAATCCTATAATAGTTTTAAATGTCATTTTCAGCCAATTAACTAAGTATTGATTTTATTTTTTTAAGCAATATGCAAAACATTTGCAATTGAGGATAATGACTGGAGATCCTCCACTGGAACATTCATAATTTAGAGTAATCTGAAAATAAGTTCTGATAATAAGAAATTACACATGAAAATGTTTGAAATAATAAGAAATTAGTATTAAAATGCAATTTTAGTCATAGAAAGGTAGTAAACATACTCGAGAGCTTAGGACTTTCAATACCATCAAATATGGTTGCACATTGAACCGAGGACCTCGAAAAGTCTTCAAAACAATAGTAGGTCCAGTTAAAATCACCTTTGATGGCTACAAACTTTAGGATCGGGTCATATTATGTTATTACAGTAAAATGCAAAACAAATCATTAAAAGAGGCATGGGACATCTAAAGGCTACTTACATAGATCAATAGACCCTGTTTAAATAGGAAAGTTCACACAGTAAAATGACTGAAAGAAGCTTGGGACGTTTAAAGGCCCAACGCACCATAAGGACCAGGTCTAATTACAAGTCAATAGATGTCAAAACAAAATAAATGAAATTGAAAGAAGCTTACGGGAGCCATTGTTACGCAGTGTGAAGGTCCGCCCTGTCCCACCATATTACAGGGCTCGCAAAGAAAACCACTGCCGTCTCAAAAATATTTCCTACAAACTTTTTTTCTTCTTTTTTCTTTTATAAATGAACAGCAACACAATGGTCCTTGCTACATCTGTCAAACGAGAGCCTGGCTCGGGCACTAGTTTGCTTTGAGTTAGTTAGCGATTGGAGCATAGTCCAAGTGAACGGAACCATACACAATCCGAGTCCTGTGACCTTGCTAGCCTCCAGTTTTATAAAGGCTTAGAATAAGAGTAAATGAGAGCATGCAGTGCGCAGTAGTAGTGAGTGAGACGAGAGAGAGAGGGGTGGATTGCTTTGCCGCGTACTCTTACCACTCACTCACTCACTGTAATCCACAACACAGAGTGGTGGCTGAAGTCTGGGAGAAGTGGGCGGGGCTTTCATTGACCCAGGGAAGTCTGATGACATCATCAGCCCGCCCAGCCAATGGGAGGCCGGTTGCCACATGGAGGCGGGCCTCTGTGGGGCTCTCTCCCCAGCAGGCAGGCTGCCATTGGCTGGGCGGCTGGTGATGTCAATGGTGGCGGTGTGCAAAGAGCTGGCTGACTGGACTTGCTGCTTCACTGATTTGCATGTCATTTGCATCTCATTTACTGACTGGGCTGATTTGCATAGCTTTGGCTGTACCTGGGAGCTGCCTGGCAGTCATTCAGTGTTGACTCCCACTCATGTGTATGAGGCATTGCTCAAGTAAAGGGTCTATGGCAGCTGCACTAGTCTCATTTACAGACACTTTAGCAATATCACACAAACAATATCTAGATCATCTGCAAAATCTCTATTAAAAAAATAGTTTGTAGTCAGAAGTTCTGTTATTAGAGAATTTATTCAGTCAATTTTTTTCATATTCTTTAGGCCATAGAACACGCAGCCAGAGTTCTTCAGTGATCAAAATTAATAATTAGAAAGAAAAACAGCAAAGATTGGTGAACTCTGAAATATTGAGTTCGCTCCACATTGGTAACAACAAATTGCTAGCCTCTCGATCATTTTTTTTTGTAACAGATTGGTTATTGTATACATGATGACATAAATGGTACCTTGGGGTACCAAACGAAAATCCGCCATTTTGTTTAATTTTTTTTTTTTTTTTTTTAGGGTGCATACAAGCGTATAGCGTGAAAACGAGCGCGCGCTGCACTGCATGCACAACACAATAGCTACAGTACGGTTGTACTTCAGGTGGACACAAGATGGCGCTACACAACGCGGGATACCGGGGTACAACGGTACCCCGGGGTACTGCATGTGTCATCATTAAAGCAAGTAAAATAAGCATAGTAAATACAGGAACATGTAGGTTTAGGTTATGTTAATTTGATAACAGTCAGTGTTCAATTATAAATGAAAAAGTCAAGAGCCTGATTTTCCAGACTACCACAACTGGGGCCTTCCAATAAGGTCAGGTAATAATAAAAATAAATACATTGATTAGTCTTGGTATCAGGCTTTCCGAGAGCTTCTCGATTAATTAATTACTGAAGTGTGTGTAAACACAAAATGCAGGATATTCAAGTAGTGTATATAGTGTGTGCAGTAAATTTAACACTTAAAATGTGTTGGGCATGGCATGACATTGCAAAAATCATTGACATTTAGTCATCCGTTTATTGCTATTGTTATTTCAAGCTTTTATTCGCAAAATGAACAGCAACAACCCACTCTTTCCAAATAAAAAATACTTTAAGGACACGCTACTGTTCCATAACAAATGTTTGTTGCCATAGAAATGTTCAATTTATTTCGCATATCTTTCAGAGAGCTCTGTAATAAATATAACTACATGTATATATGACTACAAAATTGTGCACAAAGGTCATCTTTAGAATGAAGTTCATGTAATACATGTATGTGTTTAATATGCCAGTGCTAGGAATAATATTTTATTCTTGCTGGCCCAGTCCGGAAAATAGAATATATATGTAGAGATCACATTTTTCTTGCCCACCCCCCCCCCCCCCCCCCAAAAAAAAACAATGTTCAACCAAACAAACAAACAAATGCTGCATGACACCAAACATTAAACGGACTGTTAATTTGGTGATATATTAGGCAAGTAAGATTTGACAATTGCATTTTACATGTTTTTGGCCTGAAGCTCATATTTAAAGGCCTGTGTTGATTGTAAGCCTGTATTTTGGAATCATTATCAATGTAACACTTTGAAGGCAAATTCAAGTTCTAGATGCAAATAAAGAATTAATGAAGATTTTGGCAAAATTGTAATAGATCTGTAGCCTCTGGATAATGGACCAGTGCTCTACCGATACCAACTAAGCTTTAGACAGCCTAGGTCCATGGTCTGCAGTGGAAAAATACACGGGGCTCAGGGAGAATTCGCCCCCGAAATGCCGAAAAAGAGCACCCCTAAAATCATAAAAAAGAACTCCTTAAATTTGCATAGAGTTCAATGCAAAACAAATTTTTGAGCGTTATTTTCATATGTAGGCAAACTTGAAAAGTAGCCCCTGAAAATTGTTTTAATTGTTTTCCCCCTGATAGGTAGACTGCCTAATCTGTCAATTACTATGCCTGACTGTTGTCAAAAGCTATGATTATGAACATTGTTGTCAGATGGTGCTTTGTGCATTGTACATGGCAGGCATGACGTCAGGGTCTTTCCCTCTCTCCAACAATAACGTGTATTGTGTCGGTTCATAATCAGGCTATTCACTCAAATTGTTTTGCAATATATGTGACCAGCTATACCAAAACCCGGCACTTGTCTGTAAAAATCAAAACGTAGATTTTCACACCATTAGAAAGGCCTCATCGCAAGCTTTCATTTGATGCTTTGTTCTACATTGTAACTAACTGGTCAATAATTGGCGAAGATATGATTGTTTCAATTTTACAATCAGGCATAGGTGTGAACATTGTGTGAACTTAAAATGCCCATTTCTTAAAAACATGAAATACTGACAAGTGCCGGGTTTTGCTATAGCGGGTCACATATGACTGGTACTGAAGCAGAGCGGGTAATGAACCATTGCTGGCCAAGTTGAGGCCAACCCATTTTGAGATCAACAGGTCCATCCATAGTGTAGTCATTAGACAGGTTCAATGACTAAATACTATTTTAGTCAAGCCTCCACCCTTCCTTTTTGTTCGTTTGCTCATTTGAACAAATCAAATCATTCATTTACATTCTACTTGCCCGAACAGTAAATTGACTTATCCACCAAAACCAATATCAAAACAAGAAGAAAAAAATTGCGCTATAGGGCCCGACATTTGCACAGGCCCGATTGCAAAATTGATGTTGGGATAGTAAAATTTCATAAATGGTCTAGATTGGTTGCTCGATTAGGCAACTAGAATTTCTGTCCCAACTACAGTACAAAAGAAACATGTAAATCACATGTATCTAGAAATAGGAAATAAATTTGCCAATAAAATTGAGCTACTTTAGGCTATATTAGGTTTGACAGACCCCACCATAACAATCTTGTAGGGTCTGTTATTGGTAGACTACGCTATTTCATTTATCCTAATCTGTTTTGAGTGGATTGGTTCAGGGGCAACTTGCCATCTGGTCTACACCCATTTGGGCCAACTCACATTTCATCTAATACTAGCAAAATCAGAATTTAGAGGCTCAGCCTTAGAATAATGCAGGGCTAGACACTAACACTTGCCCTGTTGCCCGGGCAAGTAAAATTTCATTTATGGTCTAAATTGGTTGCCTGATCGGGAAACTAACATGCTCAACAAGGAGGGAGAAACATAAATGTTCAATCTCATCTTTAAACAAGAGAGAAATTTGCCCAGCTGATCTAGATACCGAGCACAATTAATTTTTCGATTTGTTCATTGTTTTTGTTGTTGTTGTTTTTTTTTTTTTGGGGGGGGGGGGGCAAATAAATTTCCGTCGGGCAAGTAAAGCTTGAAATTTTACTTGCCCGGAGGGTCAAGTAGAAAACAGTTAGTGTGGAGGCTTGAATTATTATCGCTATCGTAAGAGTTTGGGTCATATTTGGAGTTGGGGAAACGGAAGTTTCAGACATCGTTTACTAGACCAAATGAAAAATAGACCAAATGGGTGTAAACGAGGCAACCGTTAATTGGTTCAGTACAGTATACTACTAGTAGTGCATTCATTACAAAATCTCCATGGCACAAACAATGGGTATTGAAGTGTGTAGTGGCATATATGTACTGTACATATTACTCCCTCGCTAGAAAATACTGAATGGGGGAGTAGCCCCAATAAATGGTGGACCTGGATTTTATTTTTAAAGCTGCAGTATAGTCTTTGTAGACTGCAATTTGTTTTTTAGAGTAAAATTATCTTACATACAGTCTATTTTGAGAAAGTAGATAGAGAAAAATAATGCGTACATGTAAGTTTCTGCAAAAAATGGGCATTAGTTTGAGTTTAAACTTGTCAATATTTGGACTTTAAACAAATCCTGTTCTAGCCTTTATAGGTTTGCATGTACCTCAGTATAAGACTAGCAAGTTCTGACAAACGTGCACACATATTTGTCCAATATGGCAAACACTAAGTCATAATTCAATTTTCCCAAACAAGTTCATAAGCCCACATTTCTTTGAAAACGTTACGTTTTTGGCACAAGGCACAAACTGAACTAGCAAAATGGTGAACTACATTTTACATACAAGATACGTGTATATGAAATGTTCACATACAAAATATTATGAAATGTACACTAATTTACCCCTTCAAAGATGTAGGACTGACATTTTCTTTTTGTATTAACTAACATGCAAATTGGCTAAAGCCAATTCTCATGATATCAATACAATTAAATAATCCAATTACGTTAAAAGCAGCAGGCAGCCCAGGTATCCCCTGAATTAACAATGGGAAATAATTGAATCTATCGGGGAATATTCATAATAATCAGGGGGAAAATAAAACTATATTTCGGGGGCTCCTTTTCAAGTTTGCCTGCAAGAAAATAACACTCCAAATTTGATTTGCATTGAACTCTATACAAATTTATGGGGGCTCTTTTGGGCATTTCGGGGGCAAATTCACCCTGAGTCCCCGTGTATTTTTTTTCCACTGATAATAAGTTGAAAAATAGCTCAGTATAATACAGTACTAGTTTTAAAACAGCTTCTAAGAAATATGTTCATACAGGGTATGCAGACTTGCCTGCAGCTAATGCATGATAATGATTTCCTTTTCTAGGCCTGCACCATGGATTCATGATGCATTATTCCTAGCTATAATTACTTCCAGTTAAGTTGAGCGATGATGAAATATGATCAAGTATTCACAACAAAAATCATTCCGCGTACATTAACAGCTCGTTGTTTTTTAGCACTTTGAGCAGTGAGCCTAGGATACATACTGCAGTGTGTAGACATGACATCTTATGCTTCTAAAGGCCTGTGGAAATGTGTGTTTTACCAAATCAAATTGTCTCAAAAATGTTCAACTCAAACAAGTTAACTCTAGATAGGATTACAAGCACAATGGTGACTGAAGGTCAAAGGTCAGTCCAGGTACCATCATAAATAGAGGAATGGGTTACATGTGTTTACCTAGGGGTCACCATACATAATATACCTGCCACAAGAACATCCACATACAGTACTATGTACATCTACACTGCAGCGCTACACGTTCGGCTGCTATACAGTTGTCGTTTTTTATAGTCAGATAAATGAATGATACATAAAAGAACTAAAATAACAATGAAATTAATAAATAAGATGAATAATCATTTACAAGAAAATCATATGAAATCATGATAATTTAATCATTATTTAATAATATTAGTAAAAACTATGAAAATTAATTTAACAAGATGTTACAAAAGAATGTGTGGAGGAAGCAAGGTGTTCAGTATTCGATATGAAAACCCATGATTGTACATCAACATTTAATGTCCCTCTCACTGTTATTATGATAAATAATACACTATGAAAAGCATCAAATTAAATATAGGTGCATACTGAATGACAGGGGTATCCATTTCATATTTCTACATTGAAATGAAACTAAAATAGTGTACTTTATCAAAAAATATTGCTTGATTTGCGAAATCTGTAATAATACTTGCAGAGACCTAATTTTATTTTTTTTGGGGGGGGGGGGGTAGAATACAGGTTTAGAAAATGTGGAAAATTGAGTTTCTTTGCATTAAATCTACTTAGATCTGGCTAACAGCAAAAACAGCAAAAAATAAAAGAGGTTTCCGAAAATGCATGTTGTTTCATGAAAGTTCAAAGTAGGACAGGTTAATTGTCTAGAAACATTAAAGGGACTTAGCAACATTGTTCAAATCCTCAAAACTCACTTCGAACTCTAGTGGTTCTCTCATACCTTGTCATATTATAAAAGCACCCGACATGATTCGGTTTTTCAAATTTCCATTTCGTTAAAAAGATATTTACGATTGAAGTGTTCAGATGTTAAATTATCCACTGGACCGTAAAAACTGTGTACAAAGTGAGTGCAATGAGTTAGTGAATATAATCACTTTGCATTTTTGCTCATTACTCGCCCAAACATGTGTAACGTCCATTTAACATAACATTTTCACACAACACCCAGTGGACATATCAGATAACAACAATATAAATTGTATCAACCACTCATCACTTTTTGCATACGTACAATGTATGTCAACAAAGTTGCTAGATTCCTTTAATCACAAGGAATCCCGGCTAAGAAAATAGCCTAAGCCTGTATTATACGCTATACTGTAGATAATTTATTCATGTCTGGCTTAATTTGCACACAACAACAAAATGTTTTTGAAAATAAGTTTGAAATGGCCCCAGAAAAAACAAATTTACATTTAATTCCCTGCCCAAAAGTGCTAGAATGGGGACAATCGTTGCCCTATGAATAATTTATTCATGTCTGGCTATGCACGCACTCTGCACGCACACGCAAATAAAATGTTTTCAAAAATAAGTTTGAAATAGAACTTATGGAAGCCCACACAAAATAGCCTACCTCATTAATCGCTCCCTGTATATTATACTGCCCACACAATATACACTGCAAGTCTGGACTTGCAAACTCACTGTACTATAGGGGATTACCTTAGTAGGCGTGGCCTACATGTCCACTTAAAGGGACAGTGTACAAGTTGCAAAAGATCATTCAATTTTAAAAACAGAGTATTTTTCAACTAGATGAAATCCCTGCGTTTAGGTGTTCTTTGGATATAGTCTGTCTGTGTGTTTCTGTACACAACTTTGTAACAAATATTATGAAAGGACCATATTATGCAGGGACATTAAACATCCACATTAATGTATACAGTGTGCAAATTATCAATATTTCAATTGAGGTAATGGTAAATTGGATAAAGGGCACCTAATTAAAGAAGCATTTATGGGTACACAACTACACAAGTCCTTTAAAGTAAGTGCCAGTATAGCATGTTATTGATTACCGTATTTGTCGGTGTATTAACCGCTCCGGTGTATTAACCGCACCCCTAAAAAAAAAAAAAAAAAAAAAGTGTGGTTAATACGGTCGTGTATTAACCGCACCCCCTTTTTTTTTCTTTTTTTTTTTGAAAAAAGGTGCGGTTAATACACCAGCAAATACGGTACTGTAAGCAGCCCGTACCAGTTCATTCATGTGTAGAGACTAAATTGGATCAAGGAGGTACTAGTCATATTCCTTGATTGGATTGATACAAGCCTTGTACGTTTTGGGTCGACAGCACATAACTAAAAACTTCCATAAATGACAATTAAACTTCCAATGAATGTCAAACTTTTCATGAATAATTTCTTAAAGGATTTATTTATAATGGGTACTCATGTCCAGCATGTTATTGATTATTGCACACCAGTTCATTCATGTGTAGAGGCTCTACCGAAATGACTATAGGCCTAGCCTATGGGTTGAGCATCACTACAAAGCATCCATAAATGACAACAAAACTTCAATAAATGTCAAATAATTTCTTAGAGTATGTATTTACAATGGCCAGTACACACTACTCAGGTCCTTTAACACCTATAAGCACCACAATAGCATGTTATTGATTATCGCACACCAGTACCACTACCAGTTCATTCATGTGTAGAGGCTCTACCTATAGGCCTACAGTAGTCTATGGGTTGAGCATCACTACAAAGAATCCATAAATGACAAAACTTCAATAAATGTCACATTATAATTTCTTGAAGTATTCATTTATAATGGATAAACACTACACAAGTCCTTTAACTACAATATATAAGCACCACAATAGCATGCTATTGATTATCGCACACCAGTACCACTACCAGTTCATTCATGTGTAGAGACTCTATTGCATTGATCATACACAGGAGGCCTACTGGGGTGGTAGTATAACCCCCAAAAATAAAGCACCCAGAAATAAAGGGCAAACAATAGCAAAGTCTGGCCCTACTCTAGTCTAAGCATACCGGAAGACGCAAGACGTGCAAAACAGGTCCAATTGGGGCTTGTCATGGGCTAGGTCTGCAAGGCTTTGGACCAAACAGGATCGGTGAAGAAAATTCAACCATGGGGGCTTGGGAAAAATTAGCCCCCGAAATTGACAAAAAGAGCCCCTAAATTGCCAAATAAAGCCCCTAAATTGCCAAATAAAGCCCCTAAAATGCCCGTCGCTGCCCTAGAGTCATAAAAGAGCCCCCATAATTTGTCAGAGTGTCCTGCATGTATGTAAGTTGTAAGACAAATTTACAGTGTTAATTAAATGTAGGTGAGATTCTTTTTTCCTCTCAACAAGATTCATGTCTCCCTGCTGGACATTTTTTTTTTTCACGGACAATGTTTCAGGGAAAAAAATAAACTTTGTTTTTCAGGGGCTACTTTTCGAGCTTGCCTGCTTGAAAACGGCACTCTAAAATTTGTTTTGCATTGAACTTTAATACGTTGGTTCTTTTATAATTTTCTGTGGCTCTTTGGGGTATTTCTGGGCTAAATTGCCCTGAAGCCACCCCCCCCCCCCCCCCCCACATGCATTTATTTCCAGCCTCCCTGTATTGAATTACGACTAAAACTTAAAAATGACATAGTATTGCAATGAACCATGGGCATGGCATGCACACATGTAAAGGGGGCTCCCGTATGATTGGGAGGGGCTACTATTTTGGGGTTTTACAGGGGCTCACTCGGGATTCGCAATGAACAGGGTTATTCGAAACGTGAATGCCTGATCGATGAGACATTATTATAAACTTTACACATTCATTTACCTGTTTCCAAGGAAATGATGTGCACATTGCAATAATTTTGATTGAGAGTATTTCGTTTGAACCGGCAGGATACCAGTAGAAAAAAAAAGTTTGTTTTGAAGTTTGGAAACCGTTCTGGCATGACAACACAGATAAAGAGGAAACGTCATGAACCACAAAGAACTTACACCCCTTTCATATCGCTGGCAAATCTCTTTTCTAAAACAGTCCTGAAATATTCCAATATGTTAGCTGGTCCCTCCAGAAACAAATGGAAATACCCTTTTCATATCATGACTAATTACCATAATTTCTGAAACGACTCAAAAAACTTTCATACTTTTGATGGAAACGAATCACAACATTTCTAAACCAGTTCCATTACATGTATACATGTATTTTTACAATTGTAAACAGGTAAAATAAATACAGATGGTTAGGCTGCACTAAAACTATGTTCAAGAAACAGGATACACCATTCTTATAAGTTCAAGTTTAACAAGACAATTTAAGTACTGATCTAAACATTTTGGATGAACAAATTTTGTACACACAATCCAGTTAAAATGGGGGAAACGGCATTACTAGCAAGAGAAGAGTTCAGTTTAACCCCTTGCCTACGCCTACGGGTGGGCTATGTACAAAGTCTATGGGGTTTTTCAAATCTCAAATGGAACAGGTTAATCTGAACTGGTTCAAATTGGGATAATGTATTGATTTAAATGTGAAAAGGGTATTTCTAGACAAAGAGGAAACAACATGCTGGCAAGAGAGAGGGTCATAGCAGTTTAATCTAAACTGGTTAGAAAATATAATTTTTATTTAAAACATTTTTTTAAATTTTCATTTCAAATGTATTATACAAAAAAGACAAAAGGAAACTGCATGCCAGTAAGAGAGTAATATTTACAATTTTAAACTGGTTAAAATTGAAAAAATATTATGAATTTCAATGTGAAAAGGTTGTTTAGACAAAGAGGAAATGCAATGCCAGTGAGAGAGTCATAACAGAGAGCATGCACAGGTTAATGCACTGCAGGGAGGAAGGTGGGTGTGACGTTTGAACTAATTACCTTGTGGTTGACTGAACACTACCATGTGAGTTCAACATGTACACTTGCAACCGCATTTATAACTGGGCAACCCCCCCCCCCCCCCCCACCTCCAAACAACAGCCCTCATCTCCGAGTCATATGGCAGGAACCGCCCCCCCCCCCCCCCCCCCCCCTCCATAACACCCCTTACTCCTACTAGTACTATAGCAGGGCTGGACACTCACTACAAGACCATCAGTTCAAGTAAAAATTGATGTCAGGCCAGGGTCCCATTGCAGAAAGAGATACAATCGATTGTAAGTTACAATTGAGTATGTTTCAACTATCAGATTCGCGCATTTAGAAGACATGATATGACTTACAATTAATTGTAACTCTTTCTGCAAGGCTGCAAGTAGTCATAAATAAGTAAAATACTAACTTTTTTTATACTGTAAACGTTGTTATTTTCGCACGATTAATATTTTGCGCTGAGCGACGCAAAAACACATTCGCTGGTTTTTAATTTCGCGGCCGATCGCAAGACCCTCATCAAAATTATATTATAAAGAAATGGAGATGTATATAATTGCATATTCGCGGAATTTAATGTTCGCAGACACCGCCTCCCGCGCGAAATCCGCGAAAATTAAAGCACCGCGAATATTACCACGTTTACAGTAGTCCTAGCAATAACGGACTGGGTAATTTGATTATGAAACTAACATTTGAGAAAGTCCCTACTTTCCATACTGGGCCACATGGGAAAAAAAGTAGATTTCCATTTTCCACTTGAACTAGCATTGTATTTACCTCACAAGTAACAATCCGGTGTTATTCTTGGACCAAGTCTATCTATTTTTCTAGAAAAATTTGTTCTAATAAGTACCAGGCATAATTCCTTCCTTCCTCTGCAGGCCCATTGTATTTCTTTATCAGGATATCCAGACTCCATTTTGGAACCAGTGAATATGTACTCATATCTCACACACGGCTTAGCAATGGCTTATAATCATGCTATGACCCAGGGCAAGTAGAAAGTGTATGTTTATAAAGGTCAAAGTCAGTGACAAAATGAACAGGGGCTTAGGGCTAATTAACCCCCCGAAAAGGCCGAAATGCCAAACAGAGCCCCCGAAAATCATGAGCCCCCATAAACTTGTTTTAGAGTGCAATTACAAATTTTAAAACTGTAATTTCTTTATTAATATCTTGGCCAACAGATAGGGACCAGTGGGCCAACAATTCTCACAGGACCATTTAGGAGGGGGTGCAATGGTCCACACTCCCCTCTTAACCTAGGGTTAGTGATTGTCACTTGCCCAGGAATATGAACTGTGATCAATTTTAAAATGTCAGTGATACATTACACATTATTCATGAGCCAATAAACTATATGAAACCCCAGATTATAATGTGCAATTTATGAAACTGGGAATAGTCATATTGTATTGCATTTTAAGTATACATTATATGATAAGTGGTCAAATAGACAGACCATATCATTGGTCACTGCAAAGAGACCTGGTATTCCTAAGCAAGTTCATACAAGATTCAACCAGATGTCCAGGGCATACAAATACAGAAATGATACAGAAATAGCCGTCTTCAAAATTCCCCTTAAATGGACAGTAGAACAACGGATTTGATGGGAATTTCCATGCCCCAGAAAAATGCCACAGTTCATAGTCCATTTATCATTAATGTTCATAAGTAATCCATGTGTACGAAGATTTTCTTGTACTGGATGCAATTTCAATTGAAAGTAATAATGATTAACTTTACTTCTACTTTAATCAAATTCTTCCTTGTAGAAGGTGGAAAATTTGCACTTTTTGTGCTGAATTGCTGTGTGAGGCTAAGGGCGATTTTGCCCCCCTTATTTTCATAATAGCCCCCTGAAATCAGTAGTGTAGCCCCTAAAATAAGCATTTTGTGATATCCATCAGATTGAAAAAGTAGCCCCCTAAAATTAAAAATGTATTATTTCCCTGGATCTGCTGACCACTTAACAAGGCACCATGAGCATTGAAGGATGCAATTAGTGCTGTAACCCGGACTTGCAACGAGCCGGTTTAACTTGCCAGACTCATGCAATGTGAGCTCTAAAGTAGTCATCGCATTTTCCTCCACCCCGTTCCCCTTCGAGCAATGAAATTCTATTAAGATTACTTTTTCATGCTCCATTTGGAGAAGAGAGTTTAATTTATTCATTGTTTTCTGAGCAGCATTTTAATTTACTAAATTAGTCAAAAGGTGGAAAAATACAACACTTTTTTCAAATTCTAAGAAAACTGATTTCCCTAGAATGCCCTTGAAGAGTCTGTTATTAAAGCAGTCCTCTTAATAACTTGGAAAAAATCTTAAAACCAAAGTCACAGGCTAATTCACCACTCTGTGTCCATGAATATCAACCACGAACAGTGGAACTAAAACAAACACTAAATTGTACAAACCATACACCATTAATCACAAACAATACAACAACCAACAAAAATAGGGTTCACCTGTCCCCCCCCCCCCCCCCCCCCCCCCAAAAAAAAAAAAAACACGGGTAAGATATTTTAGCAAATAATGTAAAGAAAACAATCAAGTGTAGAACAGGACTAACAAACTAACAACATACAGTCAGAAAGCACATAGTTATGATTCTCACCTGTGCGCACAGTCCTGGCACTGGAACACCTGGAGTCGCTGTCCCAGTCCTGCTCCTGTCCAGACGAGGCCTCTCCCTCCTTGCCCTGCATTGACAAGTGGCGCGAGCAGAAGCCCCTCCTCTGAGACTCCTTGTTGCACCCCTCCCGGGAGCACAGCCGACGCCACTGCTTCCCGTTGAACTTCTTCCGGACACCGTTGGGGTTGCAGATGACCTCGCCCTTCTTGTACTTTGGTGGAGGGGTTAGAGAGTGGGTGCTTCCTATTGAGATAGTTGAGGCGTTGCTAGCGCTGCTGATGTGCCGCTTCCGGTTTGACAGGCTCGGTAGACGCCCAAGGCCCTCAAAGGGTGAGTAGATCGACCCCGGAGTGGACGTTCCTGGTGTCAGCGTTGGACGGCTGCGGAAGTCTGAAGGACGATCAAAGTTCTTGAGTTCGTCGTCTGAGCCGATGTCCTCTAGAGGAATTTGAACCCTCCTTTCAATCTGCAGAGGACGTTCCTGAATGAAGACACTGCGGTCCTGGGCGAGCCGATCTGAAAGGGTCTTCTGGTCTTGAGGCACAAATCTGCTACTCTCAGGGAGCAAGATGGATTTTGGAAGAACGTTTACCGGTATCTCGATCTTTGATTCAACAGGACTGTACGTCAATTGCCTCACAGGATTGGCTGGTGGTTGAACAGGCACGACCACCGGACGCTGCCAAGGTGCCCTCAGCATTCGCAGTTTCCATAGAGGAACACTAACCTCTGCATTACTTACTTGTCCTTCCCGCACTTGGGATGCGTACACAACATGATATTGTGTGTTCTTCATCCCTCTTACAAACGCTTCAAAGTAGGGTCCCTTGCCATCCCTCTGCACACAAACCTTTGATCCAATCACAAGAGAGTCCACAGAAGGCACTTTGTCATTGACGATACAAATGGTTTCATAGTCCATGACATTCTCAAACATGACAATGTCTCGCTCTCCTTCAAACAACACTGCAACACTAGCTTGCTTCACCTGTTTTATGACTCCTGGGTAAAATGTTTCACCTTTCCTTGCTAGCACTCTTTGGTCTTTCAGCTCCTTGACTTCTACAGCACGCTTCTTCTGCGGGGTTCCTGTTTCAAGAGGATCAGCTGGACGCTTCACACCAGTCCTGACAGGCGTCGCAGGAGTCGAGGACTCCCCTTGTGATTCCCTGACTGAGTCATCGTCACCAGAGAGTGCGCTGTCCGTTTCCTCATCATCCTCGCTCTCTGCAACAAACTGAACTTTGGGCTGACTCCCCCCATTTGTTCTTCCATTTTTAAAAGAGTCCTTTGATGTGCTTTCACTCGAGTCACCAGAAACCGCTCTTGTGGGTTCAGAACTACTTGTTGGTCTGGACTCGGCTGACGCTACCTCCGGAGTTGAACAGGACTCTGTGCTTGTGTCACGAGGTGTCTCTGAACCGGGTCGTGGTGTGCTTGAACCAGAGGTGGAAGGCTCACTCGTTCCAGAGTCACTCGACACTGCAGAGAGTTTGCTAACGCTTCCATTGCGGTTACTGTTCCTTAGCTTTTTATGCCTTACGATAATCTCTTCTGTTGCCTCCTCCTCTTTGTGTGATTTGCCTCTGCGAGTCCTGCCAGCGGTAGCGTCGGCTTCGGGTGTGGAAGGTGATTCTGATACCGAGGATTTCTTGCTTCGTCTGCTCCTGTCCTTCTTGTTGTTCATGATGACCTGAAAAATATAAAGAGATATCGTCACATTTCATATCATCACACAACTTCCTGCCAATGGCAGGCAAATCTGAGCGATATGCCGTTGACCTCTGCCAGATCTTTGATTGTGCACATTCCATGTACCAGATTACCACTTAGTAGATGGTCCATAGTCTAAGGGCCTTAGAAAGAGATAAGAAAAGTATTCATGAAAACAAATTTATTTTAAAATCCCCAAATACACACATTGTTCAGGCAATATTTTATTTTATTTTGTAGGTACCAGTTTAATATGTAAAGAACATGTATTGCTAAATAATGTAAAATCTTGCCACTTGGGAGCTCTGCCTTATCCTAGTATTGTCCATGTATCATCTTACATTACATTACATATATTGTGATGGTAAGTCGATTGGGATGGGCCACTTTGCGATTTAGATTTTGATGGTGGATATTGAAAAGGTGAAGCCATAATGTGAATACTGAAGGGGCCAATGTTAGTTCGACAGACAAACAAACACAAACACTCATAGCCAGGGTAAAACAAGATGGGCATAAGACATACATACATGTGTATAGCAGGCCATAGAGGGCATTGTGGGGGGTAACCTTGTTACTCACGGAGGGGCAGCATTAGTCAATGTTAAGAAAAGCCTGGTGTTACATGTTATTAAAAAGTATTATCATTATACATGTAGCCCAAGGAGGGGGTTTAAAAGCAAGAACATCAATAGGGGTGGGCAACCCCCCTCCCTTAGCCCCTCCCCCCCCCCCATCCTTATGATGTACATGTAGCTAAAGTACGTCATTGTCCATTGAAGAGGCCAACACCGGACACTCGCTCACAAACAATCTCGACTAATGATGTGTCCCGATTGACTCGACACCTTTATTAAGACTCTCTTGGCATTAATCACCCCCGATGGGATGGGGTTGTGATTGCATCATTGCACCATCAATGTCACTGGCCAGAGGTTTCATGAACCGTAACCAACTCTAGAGTGGAAACAATAAATGGAGGCTTGAAGATCTAAGCAAAAGGGCACTGGTGTGGCAATAATATACAGCTTGACACTCCTGTGCCTTGTTTCATAAAACATTTCAAATGGCAACCACTTTATATAATGCTCACTTCTGATTGGCTGTTGACCTACATGTAGTAGAACATAATTGGACATTTACAACAATCTGAAAAGTTTCATAAAAAGGTGCAAAAAAATGTGTCTATTTTGCACTGAAATGTACCTATGGACATGATGCAACATGTGTCTATTTTGCACTATCAGTTTCCAGCAGTCATATAAATAATCTTGACTGAAAATAATCATTCTAAATATTGAAATGAGAAACAAAGCAGAAGACATAGATGGCAGGAGTCTGTGGTTTTGACGTGTATGAATTAAAAATGTTAACTATATTGATTTCTACTACGTACAGTAGAGTGATCCCTCCCCCCATCTCCCAGTTTGTAAGAGGCTTACCCCCCCCCCCCCCCCCCCCCATCGCCCAGTATGCTCATATTCATATAATGACTTAGTTTTGTAACGTCATGCTTCCTACTTGTAGTGGGATTCAAACTTTACATTTGAAGGTTATCTGTGACATCACTGAATTAAAGCTAATGTGTGGTATTCGCAACAAATTTTGTTTCAAGACTAAAGCGTCTATAGACAGAAGTCACAACATTAAATCATGCTTTGAAACTAAGGCCCGATGCACAGCAATTTCTTTGTAAACTGCAGACAAATTTCCTCCAATAGTACTGTTTAATAATTAGGTCAGATGCAATGAACAGATATTTGGAGCAGTTTTATGCATGCGGCCGGCACACCCCCAATTGCTAGCAATCAATCAGATTATTTTGAAGTTATGCAAATACAGTGGAGGCGACCCACACAAAATTAAGAACACAAATTAAAGGTGTACTTTCACATGAAATGCAAAGAACCAAAACACAGACAATCTCTTTAAAAGGGACATCCGTGAATTAAATAGACTCAATCAACTTTCTCTTCACACCCAAGTTACTGTTGTCATAAAAACAATACAAATACTTCCGCCCAGATGGAACAAAAACTGTTAACTATTTCAATGAATGTGTGTACAAATTGAATCATGCAAAATACCGCTGAAAACTGCTTCTCTACTACACGCCTGTGTAATAAAATTTAATGCATCATATGCATGTTGCTTTGTACTTTTGTAGCAAACAAATAATAACAAGTTTAATATTATCAGTGGACGTAGACCTTGTCTACATAATAAGGTCACAATGTGCCCCATTTCCTTGCTAACCCCCCCCCCCCCCCCCCCTTTAAAAACATGTCCAAGACTTAGCCTGGAACAGATCCAAACATGTAATTTGTTTACATTTGAAGTGAAACTTAAATACTGCACACAATTTTACAAAGAAACATTCAGTAGATATGGTGATTACATTCTACAGTACATTGTCACAATGAAAGTTATCCATCTTGTTTGCATAAAATAACTGGAGCAATAACCTACCTTTGATTCACCTGTGAACAAAATACACGGGGGCTCGGGGTGAATTCGCCCCTGAAATGCCAAACAGAGCCCCCCGAAAATGTGTATAGAATTCAATGCAAATCAAATTTTGGATTGTTATTAAAATAAAATAAATTAATAAATGAAAAATATACTTTATTTTTGTCCCTGTCATTCATACACAAATAGATTTGAACGTAATCTAAAAGCTGTCATCACAATGGAGAGGCCCTTGAATGACTGTTAAAAGATAAGGGTATGTACAACTTGGGCTTAGTGTGTGTCTGTCTAATGTAAACTTTACAAACAAATAACATCATTATACTACAAATACAATGCACAGTGCCAAATACAAATTATTAACAGTGTAATGGGAGTGCATGGTATAATAGTGTGTGACGTCAGAGTTATACATATTGCCATGACATGGGTTATGGTTCTAAACAATGTCAGGCAAGCCAGAAATTACAGACTATGATTTCCATTGATAAAGGCAAGCTTGGAAAGTAGCCCCTCCCTCTCCCCCTCCCCCCCCCCCCCCCCCATACAAAATCAAATCATTTATCCCACCATTGTTCACTTCTATTTTCTTCACCAATCTATAATCGTTTAGTAGTGTTCAAAGTAAAACTAGAGTTGTTACATGACAGTTTCTTGACATTGGGTAAATAAGTGGGTAGGTGTGTGTGGTGTAGTGCCAGGGGGCATGTGTGCCCGCCGCCCCGCCCCCAATCATGTATTAAAAACAATACAAACATAAAACAGGGAATAATTTTCCTGGTATCGATATTGCAATTTGCTATGCAATTTTGCATACAAAATATCTTTTGTGTAGCAGTTTTCTTCCATAGAAGTGTACAGAATTTCATTTGAAATATTTATCCATCGGCTAAAATTGCTAATCAAATTTTAGGAGGAAAATTATTCCCTGATTTATAAACATTAAGGAGAAAATCTTTTATGAAAGAATTTTCCAATAATGTGCATGCCCCTCCCCAACCTACCCCCCCCCCCCCCCCCCCCCCCCACTCAATCAGTCCAACCAGGCTACATAGTTTGTAGCTTTATACTTTATAGTAAGAAACGCACAAGAGCTCTTAGAACACTTGATAAGCCCCAAAATACCAAAAAGACCCCCTGACAATCATACAAGGGCCCCTGTAATCAGAGGTGCTATTTTGAGATACACAACAATGAAGGAAAACTTGAAAATTTGCTCCTTTTTCCCTTCAGTCTAGTAAATAACTTTTGTATTATTGATCATTCTTTATTCATAATTGCATACAGGATATAAAATGACAAAACAGATATCATATGTCTCAATGATGTTTCTGGATCACAGAAAACACATCTAGATGATCATGCATTCAGTATAGTACGTGTATAAAGTACTGTAATACCAAAAAGAACCTGAATACAAATCATAACGGCCCCTGTAATTAGAGAATGCTATTTTGAGATGTAGGTAGGCTTGAAATGTGTTCCCTTTTCCCCTCGGCTCTATAATATATGTTAGTTATAGTCTATAATTAGTAAATAACTACTGTAAGAAGTAGTGCAGAAGTCAAGTGTTGTTTTGCCAAGAGTTCCTTGACCTACAATACATACATGTACATGTACATGTAGTGGGTGTGGCCATCTTCCATGGTAATGACACCAAATGTGTGTCATTAATCACATACTATCCATTGTGTGTTGATATACAACTCATGTTGCCCTCAACATGCAGTGAGTGACGTTTGAAGGTTAATTGTAATTGATAACTTGTGAGTTAATAAACCCATGAGGGAATCTAGGGGATTAATAAATAAAAATCATGCAGGGCTGCATTATAGTAATCTCAATACTAGCAGTTGCACAGTAATTATTTAGTATAAATATAATACTCTAGCTAGTAAATTGGGAATGGGAGGAGGGTCTTATAATGTATGATTTTTAGAGGATAATTTTGGCATTGTTGTAAATCACTCCAGCCGTTTTGATTTTTGTAAAGGAATTAGTAAGTACTGTGGCATTTCCAAATCGTCTCCAATATTGTGGTGAAACATTGGGATATTTCCATCTAGTAACCAGGGAGTAGATGTAGTTCTACTATTAGGACCTACATTTTCAGAGGTACCCCCCCCCCCCCCCCCCCACACACACTTCCCCATTGTGTGAGGGTGTAGCAGAAGGGTGGGGCTATCATTCAAGAATAGGGGACATCTGCAACCCAATGCATAGAGCCTATAGCACTAGAGGAAATCACACTGGTAGTTTATGGGGCTACATTTTCAGAGGTACCCCCCCCCCTCCCCCGGTCCCCATTGTGTGAGGGTATAGGGGAAGGGAGGGGTCAGAGTATTCATAGAGAAGGGGTGCAAATACAGTCAAACCTGTCTTAGTGGCCACCTGTCTATAGCAGCCAACCTGCCTATAGTGGCCACTCAAAAGTGATCCCTTGCAGAGAAAAACAGTGTAATTGAACCTGTCTATAGCGGTCACCTGTCTACAGTGGCCACATGTCTTGTCTCCCTTGGGTGGCCACTATAGACAGGTTTGACTGTAGTCTTAAAATTAACATCCTATGGGTGTGGGGCTATATTTTAAGAATAGGGGATATTTGCCACCCAATGCATAGAGCTAGGTACAGTAATACTAGAGGAAAAGTTTGTGGGGCTAAAATTATCAAGCTTGCCAGTAAGAAACCCCCTTGAATATGTAAAACAATTGTTTAGCAAATTGTTGCATTTCATACTATTATATATTCAATTATTGTGGCTCATTTAGAATATCAGTAAGCTCTATTGGAATTAGAGTGGGTAAATTGCCCTGCCCCCCCCCCCCCCCCCCCCCCCCACTAATTTTACCAATAATATTTCTCTGCCCAGTCATACCCAACTTGAGTTAGCCCAGTACACTATTTTTTTTTTCTTCAGAATAATGGAAAACATTTTGGACATTTTGAATGCTGATCGACAATCCTGAACTTTATAATGGCATATGGCTAATTGATTATTTCCCTTTTGATGAGGGGATATTATACTGCATAAAATGTTGTAACAAGACTACATTTTGGCAAATTATGTCAAACAAAATATCAACTTGAATGATATAATGTACACCCTGGTTTTATTCTGGAGTGATATGATGAGTCTGACCTGACCCACAACAACATTACATTGTATACAACATAAAACAGAGATTACAATATAACATTTATCCAATATTATGCAAACTAATTGTAAACACATGTATCACATTCCCTAATTCCCATCATATAACAACAATATCCGTCTAGGCATAGCCATTACAATTTATACAAAGTTGTATACAATTTGTTGATAAACGAATGAGATAGTACTTTAAGTAATAGTAATTAGTATTAATTCAAATATTTCAAAAATTTTATTAAACATTTATATTTTGAGATCCTGCATTTGTAACTTATATTCTAGTATTAGAATCACAAAACATAATGTTCATATTCTTTGAACTTAACTAAAAACATGAAAATATTTTCTGTGCTTGTAAAAACTATTATAAAAAGTCATCAAATAATTACGTAAAATGTACACTTTTACACATTTACCTGGAATTAGGTACTACTAGAAAAGTAACAAGAGACTACGTAAACATTTCATCATGAATCACAATCACAGAAATGAAATATGATACAGCAGTAAATTGAAAAATTATAAACATAATCAATTTGAGGAAAAATTACAGGACATTCAAATTCAAAAATATTTTAATTTAAAAAATACAGAAATTCCATGACAGTCGGAGTACAAAATACAGGGCGATATACGGTCATAATCATGGTATTTTACGGCAATTATCCAATTGGTACGTCATCCATTTTGAGTAGATTCTATATCCATTTACACACACTCACAACCCTCTTTTGTAATTTCAGTAGATTATAGATCTCAAAATCTATTCGCCCCCATACATACTGTGCATGTATTGAGTCAGTGCATCTGTACGTGTGCAGCCAGCTGCCGTGCTGTTACTACCCGACAATCGGCCCATCAAAAGTATCAGCTGGTTCGTAGCGGACGATCTTACATCGTACGCTCGTATACTACCCAGCCCGGCGTAACGTAGTATCTACGGTACTCACATACGCTACGATTTCACTACGCCCGACATAGTCACAATCAAACAATTAAAACTACACTCAAATATCCACCAAATTTCATACCAAGTTGATTTCAAGAATAAGGACATGTTGATCTACCGATTACGTACCTTTTACACCACTTTCAAGCTCGGAAAATGTTGAAAATCAAGCAGAATCTTCGTACGAGAATTGTAGCTTCCACATAGTCCCTTTGCTCTAAAAATGGTGAATGAGTGCGAAGGGCCCGCACAGGAGCTTTCTGATTGGTCCAAATTTTCTCATGAATATTTACCAGGCATGCCATTGGCCAATGGCTAATGTATTAGCTCATGTTTATTAATCTTTCATTGCGACACAAACATAATTTGCATAATGACCTTTAAATCCCCGGCTTGTGAAATACAGGGCCCCGCGTCAATACATTGCCGATGCCTCACGATTATAATAATTCCTTCGTGCGCAAGCGTTATAATGCTTCAATTTCAGTATTTTCCGGCAACGCAGCTCGGAATATATGCTATAAGATATCATGTTCACTTTATAATTTTATCAAATTTTTACATCTTTTTTCAAGAGCACAATTAGAAAATTGATCATCCTATGCGGGTGTGAAAATAGGCACACATCCGCCAGGATATAGTCTGCAAGCCAATAGTAAGATTGTATTCGGCGAGTAAAAATAGAATGTGTTGCTTGGTGGCCTGCGCACGCAGCTGGCAAGCAGGTAATTTTACTACAATGAGTTCGCTAGCCAATCAGACGCCGATATTCTAATGAGCTACGACCGGTCTCCGCCCATTCTGCATACGAAATTAGCCGAGTCGGCCAATGAGATCGCGCCGCTCTGACATCATGCATCGACCCATGTTGTTTTTCAATGCGAAGCAGACACGCAACTATCCCAGGTCAGGGTATGTGTTTACTCAGTGTCAAAATAACGCTCGCTAATGAATGGCGTTTGTGTTGTATTATTCAGTCAAAGAAAAAATACTACCGCTAAAACTTTGTTCTAGTACCAGTGGTGGGACGACGCTCTACATGCCTATGTCGTCAGTTTGTAAAATGTTCGAAGGTAGCATGCACCTGACTAAAAAGTACTCATGTGGAAAAATATCGAAAAACAGTGGCGTGGGTTTGAATGGTATCAGCCAGTGTCTGGAAGCCGCCTTTCTTTTTATTTTCTTCTTTTTGTTTATAAAAACAAATGGGGTCGGTGGTCTTCACGGGCGGGGGCTGATATATCATCATGTAGGGTTACGTCGGGACGTGCAATATGGTTTGGGGTTTTCACAGGGTATAATTTTCCGCATATCATGTCAAGGGGAAACACCCAGAATGTTATTGTTTGCGTTTTCACGCCGTGAATTGGGCTGCGTCATATATTGTACCAGGGAAATGTGAGTCTATATGCTGTGCATGATATGATACTAGTATGCACTTAACTGGCCCTGTATCTATCTACTAAAGTACTATGAGTATATTCTATCTATAGGCTTCAGAATGATTTGCATGATTTGACTTGGAAGCACTATCTCCAGCCACACCCCCCCCCCCCCCCCCCCCCCCGCCGCCCATAAACCTTCAGACTTCAGTTGAGAGATTTGAGAGAAAAGAAAAGAATAATCAGATCTTTTATGCATGACATATATAATTATATCAATGTGCCCTGTCGCATCACCATTGAACGTTGTACTGCACTATGTATAACCCTCAACGCATGGGAGTAGGCTATGTAAATAGCTTATTCGAGTCATACACACTATACACACATAGTTTGTTTACAATGCTACTTCTATTATTGTTTTCACAAACACACACTAAGTTTACTACTAGTTCATACATGAGGTAAGTCCAATAAATATATACAAACAGACAAATCAAAAAAAGTTGTCATTCTAAATTATGTACATCCTATCGCATTTAAAGATGCATTTTACAGGGCTTACCTATGCAAATTGCCCATTGAAAGTTAACCAGGGGTGTTTCACATAAGATGGACCTAACGATTATGGAAAGCCATTTGTAGCCCTGGAAGAAAACATCTACAAATGCAAAACAAATACGGTATTTGCGATTTCCATGCAACGACAAAATAGAAATATATACATTATTTCAAGGCTCCTTGATAGTGAAAATATAACTGATTTTATCAAACTTTATACCTTTTCAAAAGAACTGTTTCAATAAGTTTACAAAGAAACTTCGGCTCTCCATAATTGTTAGGTCCAACTTAGAGCTAATTTCAACTAATCATTACTACTGCTACATGTAGACTTCCAGTCAGACTAGACCATCAATATTTAGATTCCGGAGATCATTTAAAGGGATAGTTGAGTTTTGGTATAGAGAGTTTGGGTCAAACTGAATTTTAGTAACCATAACCTGCATTACAAACTAAGAGGCGCGGTTATAACTCCATCATGCTCGAAAGGATATACAAAATTACAAACGACTAAGTAAAAACAAAGATCCTACATACATAAGATGATCAACTCTCGGTCAAAAAGTGAAACGCTAACGCGCGGAATTGTGGGCGTTTGAAGGAGTGCGCCAACTAGCGGTGAGCGGGTAAAGTTTCCAGGTGAGCGCTGATTACAGTACATTACAATTGGCAGGATCATGGTATTATATAATAAAAATCAATATATTTTGGGGAAAGATATGACTTAATTTACTGATGACACCAATACTCTTTGATATTTTGTTTGAAATGGCAAGTATATAATCTTTCCAGGCTAAATGTTGGTCAATAATTACACCTAAGAAATAAGTTGATTGAACACGCTGAATTAGAATATCATTAATTTTAATTATTAAGGAATTTATTGAATCATTTGAAATAGCACTTTGCTAATGATGGAAGTAAATGAAATTATATTTAGAAGTATTAAGAGACAATTTATTACAATTGAACCATATAGTGATACATGTTTCATTTCATTATTTATAATTTGACATAAGGTATTAATATCATTGTGAGAAAAAAGAATATTGGTATCAACAGCAAAAAGCACAAATTTAAGAGTATGGGGACAATTAACTGAATTATTTATGAATAGTAAGAATAGAAGTGGTTCTAGAATTGATCCTTGGGGTACTCCACATGTAACTTGTAACAGTTCAGAACAAACATTGTTATATACTGCGATTTGTTAGCGGTGCTTAAGATAATTTTCAAACCATGAAAGTACTATACTTCTTAATTCATAAGAGTTTTCTTTATGTAAAAGAATATTGTGATTGATAGAGTCAAAAGCTTTACTCAAATCCAGAAAGCTGAATAAATAACGTAAGTGTAACTCTTAATCAGTATTGTATTGTCATAATTTTATTGTAGTTGTTTCAATCATGAAAATCCAAATAAATAGAGGTCCAGTTTATATCTAAGCCGTCTCTATTTCTGTAAATACCATGTTGAGTTAGAAGTTTGAACTGACAGCCCCTGTTGTGTAGCCTGAAGGATCCCGGGAAGGTGTGAAAACTCTATTGAGAACTATGGATTAAATTGAAGAAACCGCTGAATAAATTAAAGAAACCATTGTCATTTAATGAGCTCTTTACAAAAATGGGCGAAAGATATAAACTGGACCAGAGTCTAACAATAATTCATATTTGGTGACGTTGGCCATGCATGGTCAAATGTATACTCACATAACTGAACCCATCCCATTGATAAAAAAGAGCAGATGAAATTCTCAGATTGAAATGAAATCTTGAGATATTCATAATGATAAGCTGTGATATTAAGCTGCTAAAGGCCCGTTTATTTTGTTCCTAAAAATAAATATTTTTCTTTTAAAGAAAATGGCCAAACAAAATAAAATGAAAATTTTTTGTGGCTAAGAAACTTAAATAATTCGAGTTAAAATGCTCAAATTGCTAGAAAATCACGCTTGTTTGTTTTTTTCCAAAAGGATTGAGTTTGGCTATATTTTTTTACCGGAAATAAGAGGCAAAAAATTAAGTTATTACCTTTTTCATCAATTCAGATTTTTAATTGCTTAAATTCAAAATATAACAAACCTTTCAAGAGTTGTATCATGATTTTCAAGCGAGTTTAGCATTTTAAACTCAAAATTCAAAACTTTCAACAAACAAGTGAAGTTGACCAATATTTCTTGCCATTTTCTTTAAAAAAAAAGAAAAGCTAGCATTTTGAGTGAAATATAATATTTAAAAAAATGGATTCTTTGACTATACTTTCCATTCCAAAAATGTATACTTTTATTCACTTTAAGAATAATTTGAAAGTAAAAGCGCTGAATATAATTTCAAAAAATTCCCAGGTTGACACCATAGAAGTAATATATAAATTGTTCAAGTTTACCCGCTCAACGCTAGCGGGCGGCAGACTCCATGTGCTAAAATACCGCTTCCGCTTCCGTTTCACCAGCGGCCGTGTAAAATCGGGAGAGTTGACCATCTTATGTATGTAGGATCTTTGGTAAAAAGCATTTCATCATTTAAAAAGAGCCGCGTTATAACTCAAGAGGGCGCTCTCTAAAAACTCATTGGTTTCAACCATTTTAAATTTTAAAATTGTGCATGTGATGTTTTGTTAAAATAATGATTAAAGGGAACTAGTAACTTTGTTGGCAAGTGCAAAACATGATAAATAATTAATAAAAATGTGTATTAGAGTGATCTTATATGTCCACAAGGTAATGTGTGAAAATGTCACATTATAATTGGATGTTTTTTTGACATGATGTTGGGCCATTGTCGGAAAATGACCTTATCTTAATATATCACAAAAATGACGTCGTGACGATGTTGGGCTGGCGGACATTTTAACCTCGAGCCAACGGCGATATGCCGACATCCGGCAACCAAATTCCGACATCGGCCCAACGTCAGGTGGCTAGCTGGGTAGCTCTCTAGTGATGCATTATTCTCATATTTTGTGATTGTCAACCAAATTCTACTATAAATGAACATTTTCAACAGTTAATGTTCGTAAAAAGACCCAGAGAGAACCGACAAACAACTTTGAAAGAAAAGAAAATGAACGTTCCACTGATTATTCATCGTACTTTTTTAATTTCACTTACAATCATAAAGCCGTTTTAATGTACATATTAGATTATTAGTTAAAAATGTTAAATCTTCGATATGTTTCAAACCTGATTCATGAATATTCATGAAGTAAAGTTAACTTAAATCTACACTATTCTTATATCATTGTTACTCAAAATAGTAACAAGTAGAAATTACTTAATTATTTCACATGACTGGTAAGAACCGAGCAAACACAGAGCATTGAGACAATGTTGTTGATAGATGATGGAGGAACGTGCATTTCAACTGTAACCTTGCCACAACGTTGTGTGTTTGCTGGAGAAATTATTAGATGACCAACCAGTTAGGGTAAGCCTACCATTCTGTACAGTTATGTACCAACTAATTAATTTAAAGAAAAGCACTACTCCAGTTAATAAGAGTGAATATTTTGCATACAGATTGATTTCCAGACACTAAAGAAATTACAGCATTGGAAAAGCTTCCAGACCACACTCATACCGTATATGACAAGTCTTCGTTCAAGTCTGCGTGGCAAGTCTTCGTTCAACATAATTATAGCCAACAATATTACATTGCCGCAACAATATTATCGCCTCTTTACTGGAAGTTCATCTCTTCGGTGCGGAGGATAGCACATATCGTGTCAATGATCTACTAACAACACAATCGTTACCATTAACGATATACGAGTGTTGACAGTGTTTTAGAGTTATCAGTTTGAATAACCATGTTGCCAATATTATGCCACAGTCCGCTGCATTATCATTAATGACATAACGCTATTATATATATATATTTTGAATACAAATTGTTATAATAATTATACACTTTCTTGTATAACAACTTAGAAGACCGACCAGATAAGGAAAGCCCCACCCCTACTTTGCCGTTACAAGAATGCATAATTACATAGTACACTACATACTTTTCGAAATAATCAAAACCAAATAAAGGTTGCAGTCAATGAACAAGTAACTTAGAAGACCGACCGCCTACTGCACTGTTACATGAATGCATATTTATATATATTACACTACAGAACGTTCAAAATAATAAAGACAAATAATAAACCTTAAAGGGGTAGTCCGGGCCTGATAAAACCATTCGTTATTTGAATAAGCAGAATAAGAGGCATAATTGGTGAAAATTTGATCAAAATCGGACAAGAAACACGGGAGTTATACCGATTTGAACATCATGTAGTAATGAGCGATCGTTTCAAAATTGCCGCCATATGCAACATCATTGACGAGCAACTCGCCATGCCTTTAGTACATGAAAATACACTTATTTCTCATTTTCGTTGCTAAAAATTAATTTTTCTCTGCTTGTTTTCACGAATTCATAGAATAATATCGATGGGCCAACCTCTTTGGAATTTGTAAGCTCATAAATTTGCTTTGTTATTAAGAAAATTTAATTTGTTTTAAATTTCCATGTAGAAGTCAAAATGGCTGCAGCTCGCAAGTGACGTCACGATCGATAGCAATTGCGAACGATACTAAAAATCGGAGCAAAGTTCATCCTGTCATAACTTTTTTATTGCTCCACCGTTTTGACTCAGATTTTCGATCATGATTCTTCATATTCACTTCATTTTATAGCAAACATCACATTTCTGGGGTGGAATTCCCCTTTAAAGGTTGCAGCAATGAACACGTAACGTAGAGGGCCGACCAGTTAAGGTAAGCCCCACCCCCTAGTGTACCGTTACATGAATGCATAATTATATAATACACTACAGGATTTCAAATAAAAACAATATACACAAATTAGGATTCACAGTATAAATCAAAATGAAAATAGGAAGCAAGTTTGAATCAAGTGGAGATTGAGAATTAAATTCTGAGGGTAATATACATGGACATGCCGTGGAGGAATTAAAAACATGCAAGTCAGGATCGAGATCTTCTAGGGGTTTATTTATGTGAAAACTTAATTGTAGCATTGTACATAATAATGAATCTTAGAAATGTATCAGTACGAAAAAGCGGTCTTATGTATGTGCTGTTCATGGCTGAGATTAGAATGAGACCAACATGTATTCTTGTTGCACTGTTGAAAAGTCTTTGTCATTTTACAAACACAAACAACACAGAAAATACAAATTACGTGAGAATGATAATATGTACATCATAAAACGATGTGTTCTACCTATAGAATAAAACAGATACAAGTGGAACTCTTTGAAGTCAAGAGAGTTCCATTAATATGACCATACAGGTGCATGTTATTATTTCCTTTTGCACAAAAGGTATAATAAATTATAATCATAATCACATGATATAATACATAATGCATCACAAGTACAAGTTGCATCATTTAAAAGAGATTAATATTATGAGTTTTTGAAAGGTCATGTACCTTTACAGCATGTCATTGTATATTGTTCATGCATAAAAAGTATGTTTAGAAAAAAAAAATGTTCACATACATTATTGTGGCGCAGGGCCGATTGTGGCGATAAGCCCCATCCCCTACTGTACCGTTACACGAATGCAATATATACATGTAATACACCACATAATGTTCCAATAAGACCGAATAAAGGTTGCAGTCGATGAACAAGTAACTGAGAGGAGCGACCAGTTAAGGTAAGCCCTACTACCTCTAACGTGCCGTTGCATTAATACATATATAGTTCACTTACAGCATGCTCAACTAAAGACCAAATAAAGTTGTAGTCAATGAACAAGTAACTTGAAGGATCGACCAGTTAAGAATAGCCCCACTAACTCTAATGTGCCGTTGCACACTTACAACATACTCAACTAAAGACCAAATAAAGTTGCAGTCAATGAACAAGTAACTTGAAGGACCGACCAGTTAAGGTAAGCCCCACTACATCTAATGTGCCGTTGCATTAGTACATTATAGTACAGTTACAGCATTCCCAACTAAAGACCAAATAAAGTTGCAGTCAATGAACAAGTAACTTGAAGGACCGACCAGTTAAGGTAAGCCCCACTACATTTAATGTGCCGTTGCATTAATACATATATAGTACACTTACAGCATACTCAACTAAAGACCAAATCAAGTTGCAGTCAATGAATAAGTATCTTGAAGGACCGACTAGTTAAGGTAAGCCACGCTACCTCTTATGTGCCGTTGCATTAATACATATATAGTACACTTACAGCATAATAAACTAAAGACCAAATAAAGTTGTAGTCAATGAACAAGTAACTTGAAGGACCGACCAGTTAAGATAAGCCCCACTAACTCTAATGTGCCGTTGCACACTTACAACATACTCAACTAAAGACCAAATAAAGTTGCAGTCAATACACAAGTAACTTGAAGGACCGACCAGTTAAGGTAAGCCCCGCTGCCTCTAATGTGCCGTTGCATTAATACATATATAGTACACTTACATCCGTACTCAAATGAAGACCAAACAATGGTTGCAATCGATGAACAAGTTACTGAAAGGGCCGACCAGTAAAGGTAAGCCCTATACTGTACCGTTACATGAATGCATAATTATATAGTACATTACAGAAAGGTTCAAATGAAGACTAAACAACCGTAGCAGTGAACAAGTGATTTAGAGGACTGACCACTTCCACTGTACTTTTTAATACATAGATGCATAATTATATACGTAGTACATCACATAATGTTCCAAATAATATAGACGGATTGCAGTCAATGAACAAGTAACTTGAAAGGCCGACCAGGATAGGTGTGCCCCACCCCCTACTGTACCGTCACATGAATGCAGTACACTACATAATGTTCAAATAAGATAACATAATTACATAGTACACTACATACTTTTCGAAATAATCAAAACCAAATAAAGGTTGCAGTCAATGAACAAGTAACTTAGAAGACCGACCGCCTACTGCACTGTTACATGAATGCATATTTATATATATTACACTACAGAACGTTCAAAATAATAAAGACAAATAATAAACCTTAAAGGTTGCAGCAATGAACACGTAACGTAGAGGGCCGATCAGTTACATGAATGCATAATTATATAGTACACTACAGGATGTACTCATAAAGACCAAATAAAGGTTGCAATCGATTAACAAGTAACTTTATTTCATATATTCATTTTCATTTCAAATAAAAACAATACATATATATATATATATATATATATATACAAATTAGGATTCACAGTATAAATCAAAATGAAAATAGGAAACTTAAGTTTGAAACAAGTGGAGATTGATAATTCAATTCTGAGGGTAATAGACATGGACATGCCGTGGAGGAATTAAAAACATGCAAGTCAGGATCGAGATCTTCTAGGGGTTTATTCATGTAAAAACTTCATTGTAGCATTGTACATAATAATGAATCTTAGAAATGTATCAGTACGAAAAGCGGTCTTATGTATGTGGTGTTCATGGCTGAGATTAGAATGAAACGACCATGTATTCTTGATGCACTGTTGACAAGTCTTTGTCATTTTACAAACACAAAACAAACACAGAAAATACAAACGTGAGAATGAATATATATGTACATCATAAAATGATTGTGTTCTACCTATAGAATAAAAAGATACAAGTGGGACTCTTCGAAGTCAAGAGAGTTTCATTAATATGACCATACAGGTGCATGTTATTATTTCCTTTTGCACAAAAGGTATATAAACAAATTATAATCATAATCACATGACATAATACATAATGCATCACAAGTACAAGTTTGCATCATTTAAAAGAGATTAATAATATGAGTTTTTGAAAGTTCATGTACCTTTAAAGCATGTAATTGTATATTGTTCATGCATAAAATGTACACTGGGCCCAAAAATAAACTTATATTTTTTCACATGGTCATATCTTGAAAGTCTGGGATTACTTAAAGGGATAGTTGAGTTTTGGTAGAGAGGGCGCTACACATAATAATTTTGTTGTGAGATAATGAAAAACTGATTGTAACATTTAAAAGAGCATAATATTTTAGTGACAGAATACACTTTATTTGATCAAAATCGGTTCAGAAACGGCTGAAATATCTATAAATATAACAATTTGTAATAAACCTGTGGCCCCAGGTTTATTAGAGAATTTTAAACCAGCCGTTAAAAATAAATTTTAAAAATGCTTCCTCTTTTCAAAAAGTTACAAAATAGGTATTTAAATAGTTGTTGGTTGGTTATTTCTCTATCTAATCACTATTTCAACAAAACATCACATGCACAATATTTTATTCAAAATGGTTGAAACCGATGAGTGTTTAGAGAGCACCCTGTAACGTTTTAACGGCTCTTTTTGAATGATAACATGATCCGTTACTACGTCATTTGGAATTGTGTGTTCCTTTCTAGTTATAACTATTAGTTTGTAATGTAATGATGTAGGTTTTGGTTACTAAAATTCAGTTTCACCAAAACTGTACTCTCCTTACCAGAACTCAACTATCCCTTTAAATACCATACTCCAATGAAATGTCAATATCCAAACGGTTACCTTACTGACATGGAACCGAAAAATGCACTGCCATGGAACCGTTCGCTGTATCACATGTCACAGCCTGGACATTTTGGCAACAGAGTTTAAGGCAGATGAGGAAGTCAAAACAGATTGAAATTAAGGTAATGTCAGTTACCCAAACACAAACATCAATAGTGGGTGTGTCCACCATGTGCTTGGAATCATTCAGTGCATCTGCTACACATGCTGTCCAGCAGGTTTCAGATACAGGCTATGGGAGATTGTTCCCCTCTTCCCGTAGAGCTGCTCTAAGTGTGTGCATTAACATGCGGATTGTCGCTTATACTGTGACATGTGATCCCGAAAGTTGTTCCAAGTCAGTGCTTTTTGCGGTTGTGTCAGTTAGGCAATTGCTTGGTTACTGACATGTCTTTGGAGTAGAGTATTGAAGTAATCATGTGTGTCATTTTGATTAATTTTGATGCTCAGGATTTTAAGATATGATCATGCGAAAAAATATAAGTTTCTTTTTGGGCCCAGTGTATGTTTAGAAAAAAGAAATGTTTACATACATTATTGTGTCGCAGGGCCGATTGTGGCGCAGTGGCGAAGGGCCGATCTGTGAAGATAAGCTCCATTCCCTACTGTACCGTTACAAGAATGCACTATACATGTAGTACACCACATAATGTTCCAATAACACCGAATAAAGGTTGCAGTCGATGAACAAGTAACTGAGAGGACCGACTAGTTAAGGTTACCTCCAATGCGCCGTTGCATTAATACATATATAGTACACTTACAGCATACTCAACTAAAGACCAAATAAAATTGAAGTCAATGAACAAGTAACTTGAAGGACCGACCAGTAAAGGTAAGCCCCGCTACCTCTAATGTGGCGTTGCATTAATACATATTTATATAGTACACTTACAGCATACTCAACTAAAGACCAAATAAAGTTGCAGTCAATGAACAAGTAACTTGAAGGACCGACCAGTTACGGTAAGCCCCACCCCCTACTGCACAGTTACCTGAATGCATGTGTAGTACTCTTACACAATGTTCAAACAAAGATCAATATTTAATAAAGGTTGCAGTCGATGAACAAGTAACAGTTTAAAAGGTAAGTCTGCACAATTACATGGATTCAAATATTAAAGACCAAATAAAGTTTGCAATGGATGATCAAGTAACTTCGAGGAACGACCAGTTAATGTAAGCCCCACTACCCTTACTGTACCGTTACATGAATGCATAATATAGTATACTAACATCATGCATTATATAGTACACTAACAGCATGCTCAATACTAAAGACCAACATTTAAAAGGTTGCAGTCAATGAACAATAACCTGGAGGACCTCCCCTATGGTACCGTTACATGAATACATGTACATGTTGAAATACACTATCTAAGGTAAGCTCCTCTACTGATATTGTATATATAACATCATGTTCATAAAGCATGACGGACTTGGCCCTATCTTCAAACGTAGACTAGTATGCTTAGAATATGAAGATCACTACTTTTGCGTACCGTAGTTGATGTTTGTTGGAGCACTGAAAAGTTTCCATTTCGGGGTTCTTATAGGCATGGTGAGTAGTGTTACAATTTAGAAGAAAGTGGAGTCAGAGTGTTTGTACACGGTACGTGAGCCACATTGTGACATTGAGTCCCGAGTGCCTGTACACAGTGCGATCATTGAGTCAGAGTGTCTGTACACGGTACGTGAGCCACATTGTGACACTGAGTCCCGAATGCCTGTACACAGTGCGATCATTGAGTCAGAGTATATGTACACGGTACGTGAGCCACATTGTGACATCGAGTCCCGAGTGCCTGTACACAGTGCGATCATTGAGTCAGAGTGTCTGTACACGGTACGTGAGCCACATTGTGACATTGAGTCCCGAGTGCTTGCACACAGTGCGATCATTGAGTCAGAGTGTCTGTACACGGTACGTGAGCCACATTGTGACATTGAGTCCCGAGTACCTGTACACAGTGTGATCATTGAGTCAGAGTGTATATACCCAGCCTGTTGGCCCCTAGTATCTACATGCAGAACTGCACGTCGAAAGATTGTTCTTACAACTCCATGCAAATGCTCCAGCTCATGGGGACCCCCACTTTCTAGTGGTGGTATCTGCGTAGGTCGTCCAATGCCATCTGCTTCGTGATCGAGCGCCAGGAAACGGGGATGTCTGGAAGCTGAGCTCCGTGCATGTCCTTGAGCTGGTGTTGGTAGTTTGCCATGAACCACTGCCAGTACTGGGAGACACTGTTGGTGGAATCGGGAGAGATGTCCCATTCCTGTAGGTAAATCTTGTATTCCAGATTCGGATGCCATGCCTCGTCAGAGCCGGTGGTGGAACATGCGCCATGGTCTCGGCATTTGAAATGGCAATAAGCGCAGTTGAACGTGATCCCTTTCCACTGAACGTTATAATTGCACCCCTCTGTATTTAGCTGGTTTTCGCGTACATCGACACCATCAACGTTGCTGTCACGTCCCCATCGACCTCCCGCGATACCGATTGGTCTGTGTTGCACACATGTGTGGGGTTTCTCTTGCTTACCATAGTGGTCGATCATCGTGTCAGTACAGGGTTCATTACAGAAGGGGCACTGTTCAGGACAGCCCCAAAGCTTGTCGAGTATCTGCTGATATGGTGTGGTTCCATTCCACCGGACAGATGATTCTGTGTGTCTGGTGAACTCCTCGACCACGCTCTTTTCGATGGCGTCAAGTTGGTTGAGGACCAACGTTTGTAGATGGCCAAGGTCGGCTACCTTTCGGCATGCCATATGCTCCAGAGAACTGGGTAGTATGGCTATTTCTTTCTCCACCTTCTGGCAGAAGGTTTTTATCCAATGCTGGATCCCCACATCAGCACCACTCAACTGATCGACCTCACTGGTAGCATGTTTGACGCTCTCTTCAATGCACGTGGTGATCTTTTGTATATGGCTTTTGGTAAGAACGCCATATCTGGAGGTAACGTTCGCGGATTGCTTGGTGAACATATTTTCATTTGTGTACTGCGTGATCCACTTGAAGGCGAATGTATGGGCATTTCGGATGTATGAGGCATACTCAGAAAAAATGCCTTTGCAGGCCAGGTCGTCCATCAACTTGACAATCAAGTTGTATTTGGTCATTTCGAACTCTCTCATGACCTCGTCCACCACTTTCATTGGGATTGCCTCGTTAACAGCTTGCTCTATTACTGCCCTCAGCTGGGTACTGAACAGATCTGCAGCAATCACCTCTTCTGTGCTTTGTTTCACCGTGTTTTTGAACAGGCTCAAGGCTGATTTCTTGTATGCTTCCAACTTCGCAACCACTCCATGTTTCTTCTCATATCCATGCTGCATCAAGGAAAATACTTGTACACAGTACTGGCTGATGTGAGCTGCCAGTTTCACTTCATATCGTGGAAGTATGGTGAAGTGTGAATCCCTTGAATTGTGTTCATTGTGCTCATCTATTCTCTTTGTAATGATCCGGATAACGTCCATGGCATGCGCTTTCTGGAACTTCACGTCCTGGCTGCATACATCCTTCAGGTGCACACTGACGTATTCTAGTACTGTATTTGTCATCGACAATATGTTCTTTCGTGCAAACAACTCAGGGTCTTGTCCCCGTTCACCCCCAAATACTTCTTGGAGAGCAGATCTTGCCTGCTGGCTTTTTTTCTTAAGCCAGTTTGTTTTCAAGCTCAAGTCATCCGCAGTTACAAAATCCAGTTGAATACTTCCCAACAGCGATTTGTACTGTGGCGGGTAGTGAAGAGGCTGGCGATTTAGTTCATCCCGCAGGATCTTGCCATAAGCATGAAATCGCTCTGTGAGGGCATGTTCCATCAGCACATCTATTGGGATCACATCGACCTCAACTTTGGATGCGAGCTCGGTTACCATTGGCACCCACATGGCATCAAACTTGTTTTCCATCTCTTCATCCGTCAGTTCCCTACCTTCCAGATTTTCGGCCAGTTCCACTGCCTTTTCCATGATGTGGGTCTCATGTTTTGCCCACTTCTGTGTCTGCAAGAGCTCAATGCGACGTGCCTCTTTGATAGAAAACAAATCTGACTTGCCTTCATTGTATTTCTGTTTGGCCGCAATGTTCAGGTCATTCATCTTTGACTGCTGCCACTGAATTATTATGTTAGGCAGGTTGCTATTTTCAAAATACTCCTTTAGAGCAATCTTTATTTCCTCGGCTGTTTGTGTGATCAGACTGTTCAGATCATTAAGCAATTGCTGTGAACATAGTTCCAGATCTTTCACATGTTCAGACTTCTTGATCTTGATTCCTGCAGTCTTCTGCAACCAAATCATGACTGAGCTGTGCAGCTTCCACTCAAGTGCATAGTAAGTGCTTTCCAAGTTGTTGTAGGCCTTCATTTCGAGACTGTTCCGAAAGCTGAAGACAAAGTCGTCAGCAAGGATTCCTTTCCACAAGTCTTCCAGCCGCACTGACAAGTCTGATGTAGTCAGAAACGTTGTTTGTGGTTTTGCGATACATTCCAGCAAGCTCCGCTTTACGGAATCCACTTTGCCACTGTAGCCAGGATTAGCTGGAGCCATAGGAGGGTCACCATGCCAGAGGTCAGAGATGTACCAGACATGCTCATTGACATCGAATTTAATGATCTGCGAGAAACGGTGGATGTCTGCTATATTCTCACTGTCCGCTGCTTCTTTGGCCATGGCATCTAGGCTCTCTTGCAATTTATGGCAGCCATGCATTAACATTTCTTTGGCGTTGGCAGCTGGTACGTTCTGGTGAACAAAGACTGATGTCCTGTGGTTCTTGATGTCTTTGTTCACTATGTTCATCCTCATAAATGCATGAACGGCAATCTGCAAGATGTTTTTCATTTCAGAATGGCTTTCACCTTTGATGTTCAGCAGTGTGACATCTCCAAGACCAATCACAAGGGTAGCAAGCTCATTATCGCGGGCATGATTGTCCTGTGCCAACTCTTGTGCACGAAGACCCTCTGTATCAATTACCACAATGTAATCAAACGGCAGCTGTGCACTTCTATCCACCGGAACAAGTTGCATGTATGCTCCCTTAGTACATCTGCCAGCACTGACAGCAAACTGCAGCCCGAACATGGTGTTCAGGAGTGTTGACTTCCCAGAACTCTGAATGCCTAGAACAGACAGAACAAATAGCTTTTTGTCCTTTCCGACAATATCTGCAAGCTTGGCCAGCACAGCTTTTAACCATGTGGTAGGGACATTGGCCGCATCTCCATCAACAAGCTCCAGAGGTGTGCCTTTTACCATAAGCCTGGCAACGAGCTCTGGGAGATACTCCACTGTACGTCTGGTTTCCTTTGATATCTTACTGCTTTCGTGTATTGCCTCGTACATTTGTCCCAATTCTCGGAAGAGATTTTCCAGTCCAAGTGAAGCAGCAGACATGGCATGTTCTGCTTGATCCACTTTTACTTTTAGGCGCTTCATTTCCGCGTCATGTTCTTCTGAAGTCCTACCAATGTTGTTCTTTGCGCGTTGGAACTGTGTCCATTGAGCATGGTATTGTCTGCGCAGAGCTGGTAATGTTTGTCGTGACTTCTTGTCAAGGAGCAGTTTCATCCAGTGCAGGAAGTAGACTGACTGTTCGGTGTTGTCGCCCAGGATTGTCATGAAATCCTTGATGAAAGGTGTCAAGTTACTACAGATTGTCCCCTGCCTTTCGCGCAGTCGATCCATCTCCTGCTTCAATTGATCAGCTTGGTGAGCAGATGACAATCCGGCCTTTGCACTCGACCTATGTTGCTTTTTCAGTAATCTGCTGTATTCCACCCATTCTTCGCCTTGCAGTGGAAGTAACTTGCCCTTGCAATCTGTGATTTCTTTCCCTTCGATGTGATGTATTACCTTTTTTGCAAGTGATTTACCCTGTACGCATAGTGTATCATGTTCATCTATTGTGACTCCTTCTTTTTCTGCAATTGAGGCACACTCTTCCAGGCTGATTCCATCACATTCAGTGAGAACTTCCGACAGTTTTTTGCGAACCTCAGTCCTCATTTCACTAGCATTCATCTGACCACCTTGCTTGGTGGAAGAAATGATCTTGATTCCAGTCAGAGCATCTTTTCCAACTGCCTGGATGCAGGCTTGTCTTTCTGCCTCCATTTGCTGTTTGCTATTGCCACTCAATCCCCTAATCAGCAGGATAATGACTTGTTTGGCCGCGTTGAAAATTTGTTTGTACGCCTCAGTGTGGGGTTCACTTGCTAGGTCTTTAGCACTGGCAATGACCACTACCGCAGATGACATCTTGCTCAGAATACGCATTTGTTTCTGATGTGAAGATGCATCTCCTCTTAGATTGAGAAGCATGGTTGTGCGTGGCATGAACTTGCTCTCTGTTCCTGCTGGGATGAACCAGGAGCATTCCACTAGACCTTCTGTCACTCTTCTCTCCACTGTGCCATTGAGGCAGTCGTGGTTCAGGAAGGTGTCATGAGCTTGATCACAGAGCACATCATTCATCAGTTTGGACTTGGAGAATGATGGCCTACCCAGTCGGACAAATGTCACGATTGGGAAAGGCTTGTCTGTGACTGGTGTCTCGGATGGCTCGTTATGCTTGTTATACCAATCAACGATGATCGTCCTGAGTGCCCAAAGTGACATCGCAACACTGCCTGGCGACCCGAATGGGTACAGAAAAGGAATGGCCAGCTTGCAAACAAACAATTTCTGGGCCAGCACTTGTTTGAGGAAGTTATCACAGCAGCCAAAGATGACCACAATGATGTCTAACGTGCTGACCTTACGTTTGCCTTGTTCTCCGTCATCGTAGGTGTGTGACTCTTCAAAAAAGGCATCCATATCTTCCACTTTGTGTTTTTGCTCAGCAACATGACATGCCTGATTCCAAGCCGATACCGGATAATCTCGTGCATAGAAGTCAATCATGAGGAACTTCTGAATAACTTTCCATGGCAGGTCATGTATTTCATCGGTGCATTTTCTAATTGTGATCGCATGGAGCATGGTAATCTGGGATGGATAATACTTCCGAAGACCCAAGATATCCAGGATATCACCATATCCCCCATTCAGGCAGCCTAAAGAGTGTGTTGCTTTGGGTTTCTCCTCAACGTGTGACTTGCTGTGGTGGGCGAATGCTTCCTTCAGATCAGCTATCTCGACTTTCTCTTCATCAATGACCGCCATGTTTCCCTGGGCCAGTTCGCTAGTGAAGTGGACGAGTTGCTTCCAATTATATGGAGACCATGTGGCAAATCTGTTCATGATTTCATTTACCTGAGGAGATAACACTTGTCTGATGTCTTTCACCAGAACAGAGAAGTCATCCTCTGTCCTTTGCTGACCATTTTGGAACTGCCCAGAGGCAATCGACATCTGAACAAGATATGACTCTAGCTGTACCTTGCCCATGTCTTGGTGATGCAGAAAGTTGGCCCATCCTTTGTCAAGGTATTGCACAAAGTGCTCTAGCCTTTCCATGGTGAGGAGGGTTTGAAACTTCATGGATGACCAGTCATATTCTAATTGCAAAAGAACTGCCTTCATGAAAAAGACCTGATGTACAGTATCACCTGACGATTGCAAATACTTCAGTAGCTGACTTATCCCAAGAGCCATCCCAACAGTTGCTGCCCTGTTGATGCTGTCAGTTATGTGCACTGCGCCCTCGGTGTTTTTCGCATGTTCAATCTGCAGCGTTGGTACGAATCTTTCCTGTAGGAACTCTACTAGATCTGGTATAGTTTGCATACCAGCGTGTGCAAGCATGGTGGGGATGTCTTCAGTCCCCGATCTCACTTCAGCCCACTTGATCGAATCACGACTGTTAGTACTACCTAGCAGAACACCTGGCGGAGTATTATCTTTTCTGCCTTCGGCTAGCTTTCCCAGATCCCCTAGGTCAGAAGTGAATTTCGTGATCATAGTATCAAGAGAAACGTTGTCATATGTTTCTATCCATTGCTCTTTAGGAACGTCCAGAACTTGACGAAGCCGCTCCCCCTTTGTCTTCATCATCTCGTCAGTGTGGCTGACACCAGTCTCCTTCAGATGTTTGATATCCTGCAGAAGTTGCTGTGCTTCATGTTGTCTCTGCTTGCCTCGTTCTTGCTTCTTGGCCGCGGCCGCTCCGTATGTGTCGTCACTGATGTTTAGGAACTGTCTGAGGGCATGTTCTTCCCAGTCATGTTTCATTGCTTCCTTCAGTTTTTCCAGGTGCTTCTGCTCCAGGAATTCAATCTGCTGTGGCTCGGTGACACTCAGCTTCGTCTTGAATATGTCTGCCCAGTACTCACCATCGAGGCCAGACTGGCTCAGTTTGCTAGCCAACTGCGGTGTTGAGTGTTCTTCCTTCTTGGCCACGGCCGATTCGTATGTGTCGTCACTGATGGTTAGGAACTGTCTGAGGGCACGTTCTTCCCAGTCATGCTTCATTGCTTCCTTCAGTTTATCCAGGTGTTGAACTGTCAGGTTTCTGGTCTGTTCGAGACTTGATATACCCAGTTTCTTCTCAAATGTGTCTGCCCAGTAGCTCCCATCGAGTCCTGCCTTCTTGAGTTTGGCAACCAGCTCGGACTTAGTTTCCTCTGGCGTCTGTTTGCACTGGACTTCACTTGTGATACCAAGGCATTTTCTGAGAGCCTTTCCCTCCGACTCAAACCTGATCGCATCTTTCAGCTGTTGGAGGTGCTTCTGCTCCAGGAATTCAATCTGCTGTGGCCTGGTGACACCCAGCTCCGTCTGGAATATGTCTGCCCAGTACTCACCATCGAGGCCAGACTGGCTCAGTTTGCTAGCCAACTGCGGTGTTGAGTGTTCTTCCTTCTTGGCCACGGCCGATTCGTATGTGTCGTCACTGATGTTTAGGAACTGTCTGAGGGCACGTTCTTCCCAGTCATGCTTCATTGCTTCCTTCAGTTTATCCAGGTGTTGAACTGTCAGGTTTCTGGTCTGTTCGAGACTTGATATACCCAGTTTCTTCTCAAATGTGTCTGCCCAGTAGCTCCCATCGAGTCCTGCCTTCTTGAGTTTGGCAACCAGCTCGGACTTAGTTTCCTCTGGCGTCTGTTTGCACTGGACCTCACTTGTGATACCAAGGCATTTTCTGAGAGCCTTTCCCTCCCACTCATACCTGATCGCATCTTTCAGCTGTTGGAGGTGCTTCTGCTCCAGGAATTCAATCTGCTGTGGCCTGGTGACACCCAACTCCGTCTGGAATATGTCTGCCCAGTACTCACCATCGAGGCCAGACTGGCTCAGATTGCTAGCCAACTGCGATGTTGAGTGTTCTTGCTTCTTCGCCACGGCCGATTCGTATGTGTCGTCACTGATGTTTAGGAACTGTCTGAGGGCATGTTCTTCCCAGTCATGCTTCATTGCTTCCTTCAGTTTATTCAGGTGTTGAACTGTCAGTTTTCTGGTCTGTTGGAGACTTGATATACCCAGTTTCTTCTCAAATATGTCTGCCCAGTAGCTCCCATCGAGTCCTGCCTTCTTGAGTCTGGCAACCAGCTCGGACTTAGTTTCCTCTGGCGTCTGTTTGCACTGGACTTCACTAGTGATACCAAGGCATTTTCTGAGAGCCTTTCCCTCCGACTCAAACCTGATCGCATCTTCCAGCTGTTGGAGCTGCTTCTGCTCCAGGAATTCAATCTGCTGTGGCCTGGTGACACCCAGCTTCGTCTTGAATATGTCTGCCCAGTGCTCACCATCGAGGCCAGGATGGCTCAGTCTGCTAACCATCTCGGACTTAGTTTCCTCTGTTGAGTGTGGAGGTGACGCCATTGTTGACCCTGAAAAACAAATGGAAGATAAATAGCGGTGTCAGCATTATGTGAATATGATGGAATACTATGCCAGTAACCCATGGCAGTGGAAGCCACGCGATACGACGTGTCTAAAACCAAATAAATCCGACTCAGCAGTTGGATTAGCATTTTATAGGACATTATAGTAGGCCTAGAAACCATGACAGGGCGCCTCTGCAGCGGCCAATGTAACTATGAAATAGGCTCATCAATAATTATAATCAACTTATTATATACATGTATATCTATGGATGGCCTTGTGTTGTCCAATCTTACAATCATGCATCAAGGCCAGTTCACTATGTTGGACAAGTTGTGATAACTGTGTAAGTCGTGATCGTTCATTCTACCCCTAATCGAACACTGCATTCAGGACTTTCTGTACATTTGAAGGGCAACCTACGGAGGCTACTTTTATTCAATACCTTTGTTTTTTTAGGTTCAGATGTCCGTGGTTCGATGTCACTGGGTCAAACTATCACAGGATGCACAGCGGGAGATCATCTCGTGCTGTATGAACGAAGAAAAAATAATTCGTTGACTCGTTCAAATGTTATCATGACAAAATCACACACAAAAGCACAAACGTGAACATTTGGTTTCGTTCAACACCACAGTTAATCAAGGTTTGACTTGATAGGGCGCTAGAATGCACCCTATACAACAACCCAGGGTAATGGGTACATTAAACATGGTCAAATTGTGGTTTTTAAATACTTATTAACTCTAAAAAGGCCGGGCTATTTGAGGTCTTCCTACGGCCAAGAAAGGGGGGGGGTGCATTATGCCCCCCCCCCCCCCCCCCATAAGATCTCTGTGCAAGTCAATTTATTAGATGCAATTTGCAGTGACCAGCAAGGGGGGATATTAGTGGAGGAATACACAACAAATTGGGTTTCTATATTTTCATGCCAGCCCCTGGTTACTGGTTTAGTGATTGTCGGGCCTGGGAGGACCCAAAGTGACGGATGAGGGTTAAACACTTTGTTAATGAAATTACAATGTCACCGTCATTCACCAAATGACAGAAAGTGAAAATAAATGTATCAGGCCATCTTCTTGTATCCTATATAGAAGATACTGACTGCAATTACATTTTTCGGGCGCATTTTATGCTTAAAAAACATTAGTTTTGTTATATATATTTTTTTCTGGTTTTTTCCCCCAGAATGGTTATTCATAATAGCATACATAATGTGGTTGAGCTGGTCAACTCCGAGGGCCTGATTAACCTTTTGGCTGCTGGGCGCTCAGAAGTCACTAGCGGCCAGTGCTGACAATATTTGGGAAAATTGAACTTTTGATATTGAAAACCTTTTAAAGGGATAGTTGAGTTTTGGTAGAGATGGCGCTACACAGAATAATTTTTTCGTGAGATAATGAAAAACTTTGAAAAAGGATAATTTTGAAAGAGCATAATATTTTAATGACCGAATAAACTTTATTTGAGAGAAATCGGTTCAGAAACGGCCGAAATATCCATAAACGTAGCCATTTGTAATAAATGTGGGGCCTCACAAATATTAGATGATGTTGAACCAACCGTTACAAATTTAATAAAAATGCTTCCTCTTTTCACAAATATTCAAAGGAAGTTTTTTAATAGTTGTTGATTATCTCTCTATCTAATCACTATTTTTACGAACCTTCACATGCACAATATTTTATTTAAAATAGTTTAAACCAATGAGTTTTAAGAGAGCGCCATCTTGAATTTGAACGGCTCTGTTTGAATGATAAAAGGCTTTTTACTAAGTCATTTGAAAATTTGAATTCCTTTCAAGCATGGTTGAGTTTTAATGATTAAGTTTGTAATGTAACGGTGCAGGTTTTGGATATTAAAATTCAGTTTGACCAAAACTGTAAGTCTTTACCAGAACTCAACTATCCCTTTAAAGGCTACGAACATTAACATTCGGAGCTGGCCTAGCAAATATGTCTTCTCATATCACCAGGAACAGGATTTCTGGGGAGGTAAGAAACAAAATTTCTGTAAAAAAAAAAAAATATTAGGATTTTTTTTTTTTTTTTAGGATTTGGACGTAGATCTACGTCGTTAGCAGCCAAAATATTAAACGCGCCCTGCATACTGTAACGGTCATGTGTGGCATAACTACGGTATATTTACTAGTATTGGCTTCCGGTGTCAAAGCATATTCTGTCTCCACGGATAGCCTGTCCCCCCGCAGGATATCCTAGCATATCCTGACGGATTCGTCAGCTTGTGCTAGAATACTAGTATGCTGTCGGACGGATAGACTTCTCCTAGAGACAAGCTATACTAGTACAGACTGCCCTTATACTAGGCAAGGTTGCATGTATAGGGACATTTTTCTTGTTTAATAATGCTCTGTATTGAAGAAATATACAACAAAACTATAATATCATCTGACTTAGTAAAATACGCGTCGCCGATTGGCTAATCACGGTTCATGACAGGGGAGTCAATTTTGTTATGACACATGGCCAGAGGTTATGACAACCGGCTGTCATAACTCTCTGGCGCGCGCTGCAAAAGAGATTGCATTATGACGTCACAATGAGAGCCTAAGGTACACGTATAATCTACGCGTACCGTATGTTGTTTTTGGCATTTTATTTTTAAATGCATGAATTTGTATTAGTCCGCGGATTTAGCAAGATGATTAACAGTTGTTAACTTTGTCGTCGGGAAAATCACGGAATGTTCCCTCGGTATTTCAAATGCTATTTCGTGAATAAAATAAGTCCCTCGGCTATGTCTCGGGACTTATTTACTCTTCCCTCAATAGCATTTGAAATCCCACGGATGGAACATTCCGTGATGATCCCTCCACCACCAGTTAACAACTGTATAATATCAGATTGGCGTAGCCACGGGGGGTGGGGGGGGGGGGGGAATTGGGCTTACTTTATAAAATAAAAAGCAAAAAAAATACAATTTCTGATTGGCGAAGCCACGGGGGAGGGGGGGGGGCAGAAAAAAACTATAATTTCTGATTGGCCTAGACAAGTGGGAAGAGGATGGGGGGAGGGGAGGGGCTTGATTAATAAAAAAATAATAATAAAAAAACCTATGATTAGCCAGGGGGCGGGGAGGGGGCTTGATTATTAGGCTATATGTTAAATATGAGAAAAATATAATTGCTTAATACAAATAAAAAATTTAAAAAAACTTCAATTTCTGATTGGCGTAGCCAAGGGAAGGGGGAGGGGGGCTTGTTAATACATGCTCTAGTTAAACAAAGAGCAAACAAAACTGTAATTTCAGATTGGCGTAGCCACGAAGGAGGAGCGGGGGGGGGGGGTGCTTATTAAATAAAGGCTCGTATGAAGAGAAAGCTATAATTTCAGATCGGCGTAGCCACGAGGGGGCGGGGGGGGGGGGGGCTTGTTAAATAAAGGCTCTTATAAAGAGAAAACTATAATTTCAGATTGGAGTAGCCAGGGGGGGGGGGGGGGCTTGTTAATACATGCTCTAGTTAAACAAAGAGCAAACAAATCTGTAATTTCAGATTGGCGTAGCCACGAAGAAGTGGGGGGGGGGGGGGGGTGCTTATTAAATAAAGGCTTGTATGAAGAGAAAACTATAATTTCAGATCGGCGTAGCCACGAGGGGTGGGGGGGGGGGCTTGTTGAATAAAGGCTCTTATAAAGAGAAAACTATAATTTCAGATTGGGGTAGCCATGGGAGAAGAGAATGGGGGGGGGGGGGGGGGAGGGGGCAGGGCTTGCTTTATAAGGCTGTATATTTAACAAAAGGGAAAACAAATACAAATAAATAATCTTCAATTTCTGATTGGCGTAGTAAAGGGGGGGGGGGGGCACGTTACTACATTCTCCTTTTAAACAAATAGAAAACAAAACTATAATTTCAAATTGGCGTAGCCACGAAAGTGGGGGCGTTTTAAATTAAGGCTCATATGAAGAGAAAACTATAATTTCGATATAAATCGAATTATTATTATTATCATTAGCCACAGGTGAAGAGGATGGATTAATAAAATGAAAAGAAAAACAAACTACATTTCTGATTAGCGTAGCCAAGGGAGGTGGGGGGGAGGAGGGGGAGGGGCTTGCTTTATAAAGAGAAAACTATAAGTTCAGATTGGCGCAGGCAAGGGAGAAGAGAATGGGGGGTTGGGGGCTTGCTTTATAAGGCTCTATATCTAAAAAGAGGAAACAACTGTATAATTCTACATTGGTTTGCCTTGTATCCAATGACCCGGTGTAATATTATAATTGTAAAGCGCTTAGAGATGATTATCAATCATCAATCATATTAGGCACTATATAAATCAAGTATATTATTGTTATTATTATTATTATTATTAGCCACGGGGGAGTAGGATGGGGAGGGGAGAGGCTCGAATAACAAAATAAAAAGAAAAACTTTCCGATAAGCGTAGCCAGGGGGGGGGGGATTGCTTAATAAAATAAGAACAATGCAGGCATAAAAACAAACTATTATTTATGAATAGCCTATCCATGGGGGAAGAGAATGGGTGAGGGTGGGGGGCTTGCTTAATATAGGTTCTATATAAATAAAGAGAAAAACAGACTGGCGTAGCCACAGGGGGGGGGGGGTGGGGCTTGCTTGATAAACTAAAAAGTAAAACAAACTATAATTTCTGATTGGCGTATCCTGGGGAAAGGGGAGGGGATGGGGGTTTCTTAAAATTAAAAAAAAAAACATATAATTTCTGCTGGCGTAGCCAAGGGATGGAATGTGGGGGTGGGGGGGGGGGGGGCTTGATTAATTCAGAGGCAATCTAACACTTTCTGTCCCAACTGTCCATCTTTTTGGAAGCCCCTTCCTAGAATGAGAAAAGTCAGAAGCCTAAAGGGCTACGTCCTTGTTTTGAGGAGCCCCTCTCGGAATATCATACGACCGGGTGTCTATCCGTTTGGGAGCCCCTTCCGAGCATGAATGAAATCTAGGGGCACTTTCCGTCTTATTGGTGACCCCTTCTGAAGTCTAGGGATTTTGTCTTTCTTTTGAGGAGCCCCCTAGGCATGAATGAACCCTGGGGGAACCAACCATCTAAGGGGTGACCCCTTCAGAAGAGGGAGGGAGGGGGGCTTGCTTTACTTGCTTTATAAAGCTCAACATTTCAGGGGGGGGTATGGGCTTGCTTTACAAATACTTGCTATGAATAAAGAACAAATGTACGATTGGCGTAGCCAAGGGAGGGGTGGGGGTTGCTTAAAACAAGTTCTATATGAATAAAGAGAAAAACAAACTATAATTTACGATTGGTGTAGCCATGCGTGGGGGGGGGGGGGGGCTTGCTCATGACATGTTCTATATAAATCAAGAGAAAACAAACTATAATTTTAGATTGGCGTAACCATGGGTGATTGGGGGGGGGGGGGGGGGGAGGGGGCTCGCATAATAAAATAATAAGAATCATGGAGGCATACAAAAAAAAAATAGCCAAGGGGGAAGAGAATTGGTGGGGTGGGGGGCTTGCTTAATACAGGTTCTATATAAATAAAGAAAAAAACTAACTATAAGTTCAGACTGGCGTAGCCACGGGGGGGGGGGGGGTCTTGCTCGATAATCAATTACTATTAAAAGCCCCCTACAAGTACAACTTTTTGGTGAACCACTCAGAAGCCTGGGGGCTACGTCCTTCTTTTGACTCTGCCCCCATGGTTCATTCATAGTTCTTGCTCAGACGGGGCTCCTCAAAATAAGGACGTAGCCCCCGGTTTATAAAGGGTGTCTCATGAGATGGGCAGTGCCCCCAGACTTCATTCAATCTTAGAAGAATGACTTCTGAAGGGGTCATCCATGAGATGGGAGGTGCCCCCAGGGTATAATCTTGCTTAGAAGAGGCTTCTCAAAAGAAGGACGGAGCCCCCATGCTTCTGAAGGTTTCACCGATGAGATGGGCGGTGCCCCCATGGTTCATTCATGCTTAGAGGGTGCTCCCCAAAAGAAGGACGGAGCCCCCAGGCTTCTGAGGGGTCAGCAAAAAGTTGGACGGTGCCCTTAGACTTCA
>JBAMJV010001967.1:0-326597 GCA_037951105.1 Echinarachnius parma | reverse complement strand
TATGCATCTCATATATATATTTGAGTGTAAACACATTTTTGTTGAAACTGTAAAAAGTGATTTTTTTTCTGCGACTGTCGGCTACTAGTACTTTAGTCCGTAAACGTATAATCCTCATGCCATTTATATATACACTAAGCCGATTATTTGGGTCGTTGATTTATTCATAATAGAATGCTTTATCAAGTATTACTTTATTGGAAGTGGAAACAAAATGAATGTTTGATCAATTTGATATCAAATTCTGTTTGGAAAATTTAAAAGCAAAATGCAGACTGAAATTCAAATGTACAGATGGAGGTGTAAATTGATGCAAGCTGTTACAACGTGTAGAAAGTCAATCATTATGAATATAAATCCGCAGATTTATTTTGTTTCCAATTTATGCAGGGTATGATTACAATTTCATCTTCCATTCGACAACGCATCCATGAAGTCTACCAATAACTATTCACAAACGAAGGAATATGTTTTTATTTCAAGGCTACAAATGGCTTTTTATGAATTATTGTTAAGTCCAACTTAGCGTTATGTTCAACTTTGAATCTTTGTGAAACAACCCGGGACTATACTAAATAATAACCGTGTTTTCTTTTAACACTTAAAATAATATAATAATAAACAAATCAATGTTTACCAATACTGCAGCTGTTTAAATAATTATTTTTCAGGTCAACAGTTTATGATGTTTACTAATATTTGAGTTTTCATTCAACACTTAAGATACTGTGCTTTTTCAAACGATTGTTTTATGGCGATTGTGTAATATGATATTGATAAAGAGGTAATGGTATACCCTGTTTTATTAATTCACATTCCAGTGAAAATGACCTGACATTTGTTTATGGATGGTATTACGTATACATATTTTTATTGACTCAATAAAAGTAAAAATTATGTACGGTAGACGATTGTTATTCTATATCCTCGTAAATTGCATAAATGTTCTTGTATTTTTTTAAAAATATTGTTGTTTTAAACAATAACAACTGATACACCTACTCAAACTGATAGTTATCGCGTAATAATACAAACTATATAAAAATATTCATGTCAGTATAAACCTGGAATAGTTAATTATAACGTTTCGATTTATGTAGCGCATATGGTTAACGATCATCTAAAGGAAGGTTACCATGGTTACATGTATTAATTACTGCAATTCGTAGAATTCAAAATGTTAATGAAATAACATAACAATCGACAAGACTTCCGTGATTTTAAAATACTAAGTAGGTAGTCAATATCATTAATAAATTCCACAAGTTGGATTAAAGAGGTAGTTTTAGTTTTGGGGGATAATGAAAAACTGAGTGTAAAATTTGAAAGAGCATACAATTTTAATGACAGAATAACATTTATTTGATCAAAATCGTTTCAGAATCGGCTGAAATATCAATAAATACATATCCGATCGGAATAAATCTGGGGCCCATGCAGATTTTAAAAATGCTTACACTTTTCAAACATTTTCAAAAGAGGTTTTTAAATAGTTGTTGATGATCCCTGAATCATTATTATGTTGACTGAACCAACTTCGTGCATGACATTGTGCATGTCCAATCACCGGAGTAAGTATGGCAAGCGCTTATAGATGATTATCAATCATATTAGGTGCTATATAAAGTCTAAATTATTATAATTACATGTAAGATGTCCATTAATATTATAAACAATTAATATTTAACTGTTTTGTTCTCTGTTATTTGGTACATATCTGTCTCTATAGGCACTGAAAGAATGTCAACCTTTGTAAAGAGCGATTATTTTAAAGAGCAAAGCAATAAACGCATTCACTCATGTCGACGGCTCATATAAATGCATGCAACTTGAACCTGTAAGTAGTTAAACATTTCCCAGTACCTACGACAAGTAGGACATAGGCGTACCCAGGATACAACTATACATGGGCGAAAAGGGGCAAGGTGTTTGGGGAGGAGTAATTTGGGAATTATTTGAAAAACAACAATACAACAAAACGTTAAAGGGATCTAATAACATTGTCCAAATCCTCAAAATCCAATTGTAATTCGAGCGGTTCCCTCATACCTTGTTGTATATATTCGTATTAACAATATAAGCATGGACAGGTTTTGGTTTTTCAAATTTCCTTTTCGTTAAAAAGATCGCGGTAAACATTCTAAAAGTTAAAGAAACAAATAAGAGTGTGCCCAACTAATTCACGTTACCCTTCCCCCAATCAGTCGAAAATTGCTAAGCCACTGATGTTGTCCTGTTCGTCTTACTGATACTGTAAGTGTAAGGGGAGGGGCTTGGATTTGGATGGAGTGTTTGCCTGCCCCCTTGCCCGGTTAGCTACTGCTGCCAGTTGACATGTTTGTGATCAAACTTTCCCCGGCACTTTAGAGACATTCCAATCCCACATGAGACATGAACTTTGCTGTCACATGACCTCATAAATCTACCTTTGGCACCCACACAATCATGTCAACTCGCAGTATATAAATGGAGCTTAGTCCTTCAACCTCTCTGGATGTATTATAGAAGCAACGGGTTTCTATAAAAAAAACTCCTTACTAGTTCTAGTTCTAGTTCTATCTAGTTCTAGTTCTAGTTCTATGGTAATACTCATCAACGCCTGTTCAGCATCTAGATGAGGGAAAAGCATAGAGTTGTTATATACAGCTCTATGCGGTACAGTTCCTGTAAAGGGAACTAAATTGTTTCAAGAGCCACCTTGAACTGCTCCAAAGAAGGCAGTTCGACGATGTTCTGAGGTAGCTCGTCCCAGTCCTTTAGTGTCCTGGGGAAATAACTAAATTTGTAAGTGTCCATTGAAGAGCCTAGTCTCATATATCGTTGTTGTTGACTCCTCCTTGTAGTTCGCTCCCTCGGTTTGATGTAATCCGGTATTGGAATCGCAATGTTGTTATTTGCTATCTTGTAGAACATTGACAATCGTGCCCGTTTTCTTCTTTCTTCAAGAGTTTGGAGATTAAGTTGTTCTCGCATGGATGTTACACTGGCATCACGCTGGTAGTTTCCACAAATGAAACGAAGTGCACGTCTTTGGATCTTCTCTAGTTGGTCTATCTGGTTCTGCTTGTTGGGGTCCCATACTACCGAAGCATACTCTAGCTGGGACCGTACGAGAGAGATGTATGCCAGTTTTTTCACTTCTGTTGGACATTGTCTTCCAAGATTTCTCCGAATGAATCCAAGGGTCCTCGAGGCCTTGTTTGTGACCGCATCTACATGAGATTTCCAGCTTAGACGCTCATGTAGCTCGATACCAAGATATGCTTTGCTGGCCACACCTAGAAGATCATCTCCCCTCATATTATACGTGTGCATAATGGGATGCCTCTTTCTGTGAATTCGCATTGAGTAGCATTTCTTGGCGTTGAATTGCATTTGCCACCGATCAGCCCACTCCAAAAGTCTGTCCATATCTGATTGAAGTTTTACCGTGTCATCTACAGATGTTATTCTCCGCATCAAAAGGCAATCGTCCGCAAATAATTTGATGGTAGAATCGACCTCGTCACCAATGTCATTTATGAATAAGAGGAACATCAGAGGACCTAGAACTGTGCCCTGAGGCACTCCTGATGTGACATGAACCGACGTTGAAGCCTCTCCATCAACAACCACTCGTTGAGTCCTGGTAGTCAACCAAGTTGATATCCAGCTTAGGGTCCCATCACGAATTCCGTAGTATTTCAGCTTACTTAAAAGCCGATGATGAGCAACCTTGTCGAAGGCCTTGGAGAAGTCCAAAATCATTACGTCTGTTTGATGGTTGTTATCTAAAGATCTGGATATATACTATATAGATAGAACCAGGGGGTGTTTCATTAAACATTCAAATCTGTTTTTAGCAGCTTCTTAATCACTAAAAATCGATCCTAAAATCGATTTTAGTGTTTAGTGAAACACCCCAGCACAGGAAGCTGGTTATACCTCAATGCTATAGAACCATGCTAGAAACGACTGGATGCCTAGCTAGTTGGTTTTTGATAGGAACATGGGATTCATTAAAGGGATCTATTAACGTTGTCCAAATCCACAAAACTTAATTAGACCTCTGATGGTTCTCTCATACCTTCGTATTACCAATATAAGCATGAAGCAGATATTTTTTTTTTTTCAAATGTCCCTTTAGTTAGAAAGATATACGATTGAAGTGATCGGAATTTTAACTATACATTGGATAGTCATAACTGTGTACAAAGTCAGTGCAATAAGTTTGTGAATATCACTTTGCATTTTCGCTCATTATTTTCTTTGCCATAAAAACAAATTATAACATTAATTTAACCTGAAGTTTTCACACATCACTTTGTGGACATATTTTCAGATAAATACGTATTGTATCAACCTTTCATCACTTTTTGCACATGTCAACAAGGTTACTAGATCCTTATAAGGAGGTTTCTTCTGCTTGTTCTTCTTCTGGTTAATCTGCCTCCTTCAATCCTGAACCCCTGGTCCTGAAATTCTTGTATAGATGTGAGGCTTGAATTTTTGGGGATGAACATGGTAATACATGGCATGGGTATTCCATTCATTTCATAGGGGAGAGGTCTTTTTGCCACTTGGTTTGGAACTTTCCGGCGTTTAATCCAACTATTCCCATTTAAATCTCATCTCATATACCATTTCCACAATACATTATTTATTTGGCACAATATGCATGTGTTCCAAAGCCGCTATTCACATTTTATCCGGAAAAAAAAGAGGTTACAGATCACCCCTCTCAGGATTCAAGTCCTTTGATCTGATTGTATGGAGAGAAGGGACTGAGCTAACCGAAACACTCCCCATATTTATTTAAACGAACAAAAAAACTGTGCTTGAATTTCTCCCCTTCTTTTTTTTCTTTTGTCGAAAGAGTGTATACTAACTATATTCTGTTCAAACTAAACGAGACATGCTTGCTTGTGTATTATGTATACCAGTCAAATGTGTCGGGATATGTATCCGTGGTTATATATGGCATGCAATTGGCTGCTTCTTCGACCCCTCCCTTGGTTGCAAAGTCTCGAAAGATAATTTTTTCACAATACATTTTTATATAAATTTAGTTGAAAGGAGGCCGCCACAACCGATGAATAATTATTTGGAAAAAATTAGAACTGCAAGATTTGTTTACGTAATAATAATAAATAATAATATTATTTCTGCCAAGATCACACTCAGGGATAAAGCTTTTGCTTCTGCAGCACCCAAGCTTTGAAACAAATTACTCCTTTATCTCCGCAACCAGCCTTTAACAAACAATTGAAAACTCACTTATTGACTGAGTGTCAAATTTGAAAGAGCATACAATTGTAATGGACAGAATATCAAATTTGGTTCAGAAATGGCTGAAATATCCATAAACATAACCATTTGTAATAATTGTGGGGCCCCACAATTATTCGATAATTTTGAACCAGCCGTTAATTCCTTTCACGCATGGTGGAGTTAGAACTATTAGTTTGTAATGTAATTGTGCAGGTTTTGTTTACTAAAATTCAGTTTGACCAAAACTGTCGCTCTCAACCAAAAACTCAACGATCCCTTTAATTGTAAGTCACATCATGTGTTCTAAATGCGCAAGTCTGATTGGTTGAAACGCGTACATTTTCTGACTTACAATCGATTGTACTCTTTCTGCAACGTGGCCACGGTCGTATACTTGACATGCCAGAGATTCGTCCTTGTGTCTTCCGAGGCGTGTGCATACACAAACTGAAAAGCCCTAAAAACAAAGAAGAATTCCTTGATAACATCTTTATCTCAAGATGAAGTCATTATAAATTTACTCAGGGAATTATTACGTAACTTAACCACATCTTCATCTTATCCCGGACATTTATATTTAGATATCGACGTAATACGCGTATGGCCTGCATAAGGGCGCTAGCAGGCAATTTCGCCCCGATTTTCAGTTTTCATTTTTTTTCTTAAATCGATAGAGTTTGGAAAGATCTACCTTTTAAAAAAATCCCCAGCTTCGGAAAATAAATATTTGTTGAGTTATCGTCAATAGTAAAAGGGCGTTAGCTCTTGCAGAGCCGTCTTCCTTCCCGGCAGAAGGGCACTATGAGGCACTGCGCATGCGCACATTGCCTATGCCCTTTCGCAGCAGACCGTTGTCCGTACTCCGACCCAGCAGAAGGGCGCTAGCATTAGGTAAGCGTGAAAATATCTATATTTGGGTATGATTTCCTTTAAATTATGTGAAAGATATGTTCGGCAGACATACAAATGTTATTCCTACCACTTTTCGGAGTGAAAATTTAGAAAATAATCATGAATAAATCAAATAAACACAACTTTATCTCTCGTCGGTCCCATACGTTCATCTTCGTGTGTGGACATTTATAACACGTATAATATATATACAAATCAAAATTGATACTAGGCCTGGGGCCTGAGATAAGTTAATGATAAGTTTATTAATAACATCAATATTATTTGGGTTAGTCGTAGTCAGGAGATCAAGATAAGCTGGTCTTGGGCCTGGTTAACCTAGGCTTAGCAGGCTAGGCTAGACTAGGACTGGTCTAGGATTGTTGATTGTACTTTGTACTAGTCTACACAAGTCTTACTCTAATTCTAAGACTAAAGTCTAAACTAAAGTCTGAGTGAAAGTTAGAGAGTAAGAATACGATTTAGAAGAGTACTCGGTGAGTCACTAGTCGGCTAGTAAAATTGTAAGACTCTTATAAATGTATTAGCTGACTAGTGACTCACTTAGTACTCGTCTTAATCTTATTCTTACTCGCTAAGTCTAACTTTCAGACTTAGTCTTAAACTTTATAGACTGAGTGAGTCTTACTCTTGCTTAGTCTTAGCAAGAACCTTTGAGAACATGTCACTTTAACACAATCGTGTAGTATTAAATTTCAAGATCAATGTCTTTGATATTTATTATTTGAGTGTCTTTCATCTAAATCAGAATTGCATTTGAACATAGGAGAAACTCATCAATATATATCTTATACTAGCAATCATTGCAGTTCAGCTTTCTTTAACAATGTATGCAGTATTTTACAGCTACTATAACAATTGTGTTTTGTGTCATATTTATAGTTCATGCCATCATGACTGACCAGGAGAAGAGCCCATATGATGGAAAATGAAGATGTATGTGCCTCATGCTTGTCATTACCCAGCTGCTTATAAATTCACACACTGGTGACAAGTGTTTCATGTAAGAGGTGAGCAAAAAGTGTAAGCTAAATTGTATTAAATACTTCACTGTCTTAATAATGATATACATTGTTTTGTAGGGAAGGTTTATTTTATCCAACACTTTACTCATGAATATCGTTTTAACGAAGAGGATACAAAAATAGTTTTAAAAACCTACAACAATAAAACTACAACAATGTATGAGAGAACCTAATCTACTGCAACTCCAAGTAAGTGTTGTGGATTTGGACAATGTTATAATACTGGATTCCTTTAATTAGAGAGAATTGGCCAGATCATAGAAGGCTTGTTGATGGTGAATTACTATTTTCTGTAAGTACTACTTAGATTACTTGACTTCAAACTAAATCAAATCATATTGTTCCATTTAAGTTGTGCCTCAAGAAACATTCATTTTAGTTTGTGTTTATCTTATTTTCATTCAAAATAGATCAGGCTACCTTCAAGATGGACTGATAGAGCAGGAAGGAGTCAAAGACAAGAACCTTGAAGGTTAATACATGTGATTTGTTTTTAGTTACAAATTTCACTGCTCATTTGAAAATGTTACACTGTCATGATTACTAATTATTCATCATGTCATCATTAATAGTTAGTTCTTAGTTATAATTATTACATATTCCATACATTAGGTCATCATAATAAGTCTAGCGCTACAGAAATTTGAATGATAGCCTACTTTTCTTTTGTTCGCTTACAAATAAATGATCCTTTCAGCTCAAATTAGCATTAAATTTATCTGTTTATAGTTTATAAATATAATAGAGGTGTATTCCAGGGTAAGTTCATTTAAGACCAGTACAGGGTAAAAATAACATCCATATAAAACAAATATTGCAGATATATTAAATGATTGTCATAGTAAGAATTAGTTTATTCTAATGTTTCACTTTGGCACCCATAATAAATCAACAGACTTATGTCATGAATTACTTGCATTGTCACATACAAGTCATTTGAAAAACAATTTAAGAATAATAATGTTATGAGTCAAACTACATTCCATTAAATTATATTTGTGTTTGTGTTTTATGATACAGGGATACAGACACAGGCTTGGCGTTCGAAATATCCAGGAGCTAGGGCATAATTGATAATGCAGATTAGAAATCCCAGGTAATTTACAGTTCATTTTCCATCTTTCCTTTGTGTTATCACATTATTATGTTCAACTACAGACAACAATTTTAGTGATGATGACTTGCATCTGCTTAAATCCGCTTAGCTTCCCATACCTTTCCTCCTAACTGCAAAAATATAACTTCAAAAAAACATTTCAAAAATATGTTTTAATACTGGTTGTCTTTGTATTACTATTTATAGTGCTCATAAAGCTGGAACAGTCTCGGGGTGACCCGTTTTTAAAATGTTGTTTTATCTTTTTAAATTTTGCCTATTTCTGCTCTCCATCCCTATCCTTCACCAGTTGAAATGACCTGGCTGGATAGGGTGACTCCCCACTCAAATAGAAATCATGACTGGTGTGGTGCATGCATAATACTGAAATTGAAATAACTTACATTTGAAAATGATAAAGTCATTTTCTATGGTTTTGCAAATGATTATAAATGGCAGTAATTTTCATTAAGGTTACAATTAATATATTATTCACCATTATGACTGATAGAAGGAAAGTTATTTTCAAACAAATATTTAATATTTATTTTTATCTTATCCGTGTATTCTTGTTTTGTTTTATATATACAGGTATTTTCAACCTGTACCAGAGTCTGGATCTGCACTGAAAACATTGACGGAAACTGTTCAAGTGAGAAAGAAGGCTGAAATTAGTGAAAATCAGTACGAAATAATAGAGTTAATTACAAGGTTTATATATAAGCTAAGAAATCAAGAATTTAGTTTGTTTGGATTTTTTGTTTTCCTTCACAATTTGATGGGGAGGGGTATGATCGAGTAATGTGTGTAGCTAGTCATTCATCTTGTACATTCTTTACAATCATCATTTATGAAACAAAATTAATTTCTTTATCTGTTTGTATTTGTTCATGTTGTAATATACATGTCAATTTGAAAATTATTAACTTTTACCATAGCAAGTTATAGAATAATTGTATACAATATTATATATCATTATTCAATGTATTATTATATGCAATTCAATGGTAATTGAAAAATAACAATTTAAATGAAAATGAGCAAAGAAAAATAGGCCGGGAACTAAACCAGATACCTCCAGATTGCTTGACCTGTGCTCGACCATCAAATGAATTGTTCCCAGCTTCTAGTTATTCAATCAATGAGAAGGGTTTCATAAGAAACCTTCACAGTTCAAGGGCCTCTGTGGCTCAATGGTTGAGCACTGGTCGATCAAGCAATCCGGGGTCTAGGTTTGATTCCCGGTATTTTTTTATTTGGCTTTGCTCATGTACATTGATTTATATTATTTCTGGTCAGTTTCCTTTTTTGTTTGAATTGAAATAACAATGTATTAATTCTTTGTTTATGACAGAAATACATGCAGCATATCTGTATACATGTAGTACAATACCAACATGACTTGTCAACATTTTAGGCAATTATCTGAATGATTCTTTATCAAGCTTATTCTGATTGTTCTATTTAAAAATTTCAACTTTCTGAAATAGAGGTACACGATTATGGGTTCTTATAAACTGTGACTGATAATGATCATATTTCAAATTAATTTTATATTTATCGTATAGCATTGCAGCTGTTAATTTTTACCATTATGATAAAATAAAAGTAATACATTCATGACATTTTCAGATGTTATAATTGTAGCTGAATTCAAAATTCTCTAATTGTATTGTTCTATGATAAAAATGCATAAATCTTGATAGTACATTATATAAGTGGATTCAGTTTTATGCAGTTAATTTTGTGTGCATTATCATTCAATTAATTTAGTTTTTATGTTATATGTGTATTTAAATAAAATCACCTTTCTGATTTGGAGCCAAGTTAAATTCAATATTGCATTCAAATTACATTTATTTAACTGTGAACAATTATGGTTGTATATTAAAAGATATGATCGTACGTTGCATCTCAATTTCTCCATTTATTCTACAGCTGTGTTATATCATACAGTTGTTAACTGGTGTCGGAAAGAAAAGCACGGAATGTTCCACTCCTAGGGATTTTAAATGCTATTGAGGGAAGAGTAAATAAGTCCCGAGACGTATGTCGAGGGACTTATTCTCTTCACGAATTAGCATTTTAAATCCAGAGGGGAACATTCCATGATTTTCCCGACAGCAAAGTTAACAACTGTTTTATCATCTGAATAGACCAGTTAACCAGGCCTGCAGTTAACAGTGCTATGTAACAGTTAAAAAAAACGTGTATGGCTAGTTGATGCACTGTAGTGTACCAAGTCCGGTGATAAATAAACATGTGGCAGGAATTTATTTGACTTTTATGATAAAACAATGAGAACAAGCCAAAATGATTAGAGGGAAATCTAATGAAAGATTAAAACAATATAATTTAACATAGAAAACAAGCGAGTTCAGTTGCGGAAAAGCCATGTTAGTACGTAGTGAATGGATTATCTTATAGGACCTACATGTAAATCACATTAAATGTACCTAATTATTGTCTAATTATAGTTATTAAGTTAATCTTTATCTTTCCCTGGCATTACTGTGACCGTTCCGTCATATGGTATGACGGAACGGTCACAGTAATGCCAGGGAAAGATAAAGATTAACTTAATAACTCTAATTAGACAATAATTAGGCTACATTTAATGTGATTTACATGTAGGTCCTTTATAAGATAATCCAATTACTACGATTAACATGGATTTTCGTAACACTAAGAACAGTCATATTTTTTTTGTAATAACCATGAGAAGCATTTTCATGAGTTTTTAACATTTATTAACTTAACAAATCGTTAAAACCTCTATTTCCATAATAATTTCACATAATGTGACACATAGACCTATGTATTAAGAGCACACTGCCGAACGCTCGCTCAACACGCGCGCCTATGGAAGACGCCCTTCTGTGACAGCGCGCATCGCGCTTGTTTGCTCCCGGCAGAAGGGCGCTAGACGCGTACGGCCCTTCTGCAGGGAAGACGATCGCGCACGGGCGGTCCCGGCAGAAAGATTCTAGCAGTTAAACGCTCGTAACTTAAAAAGTATTTAAAATTCGGTTTTACAATTTTGTATCATGACAGATCTTTATATTTCCTAAATTATATCCAAATAATAGTCATGCAAACTAAGGAGTTCAGTTTTTGTAGGTATTCAAAACTTTAAAACGCGATTATCTCGAAAACGTTTTTTTCGCGCGCGCACCGGCTAGCGCCCTTATGCAGGGCATGCGACGCGGCGTAAGTGAGGAGGGGCTCCAGACCCCTTCTCTAGATTTTGAAGATGACAATATTCGAGCAATACATTAGTAAATGTATGACAAAAATTTTGCCATTTTCGAGCAGCAATGTGAACGAAGGCTCATTTTTTTCTTTGCTTGTCAGATGGAAATGAGGAATGAAGAAACTAAAAAACGGGCAAAAGACCCAGACCGCTGCAGCCCCCCCCCCCCCCCCCCCCCCCCCGGTAACTGATTGTACAGGATGCTTGCATCTCGTATCAGTGGTCACGATCAGGATTTAAATGGGATCGGCAATATAAACAAAATGTATCATACAAAACCACGTTGTACCATTCACGTTTTAACTTGCCCCTTTAATGGAACTGTATCAGGAAACTATATCATGAAAATAATAACCCCACCATTAATAGCGAAAACGAACTAATGACACAAAGTCAACACAAATTTGATCAAATTCTTTATAGGGATCTAGTAACTTTTATTGGCATGTAAGTGATGAAAAGTTGGGTATAATGGAAAAATGTGTAGTTTTGTGATCAGATATGCCATCTGAGCATGCTGAGTATTGTGTGAAAATTCCACGTTAAATTGAAGTTATATGCCGAGTAATGAACGAAAAGGCAAAGTTGACATTTGCTATCTCATTGCACTGACTTTGTACACAGTTAGTTAAAATTGTGAACACTTCAATCGTAAATATCTTTCTAACAAAAGGGAAATAAATGATTTTTTCCATGCTTCTTTGGTAATACGAATTCAACTAGGTATGAGAGAACCACTAGATTTCTCATGAAGTTTTATGAATTTGGACAATGTAACTAGACCCCTTTAACCAATGTTGTGGATATAGTTATATATACATAAATGACCACTTGCAAACAGGCATTTTACTGCTTGATCAAGGTAGTCTCCCTTTTTTTCTTCAAATAAGTACATTCTCCCCCTATCATATTATGTTTGGCTTTATAGTTATTTGCCTATTTGGAAATAGCACATGTGGTATGCATGCAGGTAAACTTGTCTCAAATGATCCCTCGTGTGTTACCCTCGTGCATTAATTCGTTGCTTCAATTAGCGAAACAAAAGCTTATAACAAAGCAACGTGTCACCCCAAAAAACAAAAACATACACAACATAATATAAACACACTATTTTTCTTTGTTGGACATATTCTATTGTGATTATCAAGTCGTTGCAGTCACGAACGAGTTGATTACGAGGTTTGTATTATAATATTACCCGACTCATTTTCTATGGACAGAATTAATTAGCAAAATTGTAACGTGACGACACAACGGGTCAACAAACAAAACACAACGTTGCCCCAGGAAAATTCTTAGTACTCTATTCAAACAAGATGATTATTACGTAACCATCTATTTGCTTACATTGTATCCAAAGTGTTAATTACGTGGCTGCTTTCTTATTAAGAGCGTAATAATCGTCGCAAAACGTATTGAGCATAGCTTATACTCTGATAATAATTAAGTACAATCAATTGTATACCCAATACACAAGAACAACCAGCAAAGGCAGTCAAGCAAAATAATATAGTGTAATCGCGTTATACAGTCATAAGCTATGACTATGAACATAAAATATGAATGCTTCAAATCACTTATTATTAAATATGTTATTTAATATTTCATACGAATACATTTCGCTGAATGTTATATTAAAATGAAAACACTTAAACAAAGTGTATCTGATATGTATGGCGTTATTATACCGAACACAAGTAAGTACATATAAATCGTAACAAAACTACCCTTTTCATCATCACTTTTAATATCTGTTAATATATATTTGTAATGCACAATGGATTCCTTTTTAGATTTAAAACACAAGTTAATGATACACGTAGTAGCAATTAACACTATAAATGATGTTTAATGTATTAATGTTTGTATGTTTCCAATGCTGTTTCCATTCATTTTAGGAAAATATAATTATTGTCTTCAAATGATGGAACAAAATTATTTAGTGATACATGTACTCATTTCGAAGCGATTGCTTCACTAATGGAACGCTATGTCACTGCATGTATTAACAAAAAGGATTTTCCACTTTGGGGGCCCTATCGCAGCCCCCCCCCCCCCCCCCCCGCGTAGCTGCCTCGTAACTGTCTATATATAGAAACGACTTATTCGAGTACTTAGACTTGGAGCTACTCACTCCGGAGTTAATATTTAACAGAGCCTGATGGAAAGGTCAATGTTCTTGATGGTCTTAAAACTATATAGAGTGATTAATTGTTGAACTTGAGGTATTTTAACGATAACGCTTTGTGGATGAATCCGTTACCACCCCATTCAAGTGTTATGTAAATGTGCATACACGATAGTAAGACAGAATTCTCCCTTTGTCCACACTCTCAAACATAATTTATCAACCCAATATACATAAATGACGAAAATGTACATTTAAGTAAAATAAATGCGTTTATTCGTCATTTTACATGTGTTTGTTCTTAATGATGATGTTGGAGCGTGAGGACATATATTAAACAGAAGAAGGAAGCCCGAATGCAGAACATAAAAGCGTAAAATATCTTGATAATGATTAAACTGCAGGCATATTCATCGATGTAAAGAGAAAACAAAGCAAAACAAACTGTCATGCGACGGGAAGTTTACCTAAAAATTAAATTACTAGTTTTAATAGTTGTGAAGTGTTTATTGTTTATTATAAAATGGGTAGAAGAATCCCTGCATTCTGATTGGTCAATTAGCATGTACAAGTTTTTTACTGATACATGGCTCACTTTAGTTTGATTTTCATTTTTTTTCCGCTTATTTTATAAAAACTAATGCTGCACAGGGGTATTTTGTGGATTAAAAAAAAAAAAAAAAAAAAAAAAAAAAAAAAAATGTGAAATCAAATTTTTTCCCAGCCATGGGTCGGTACTTTTGCAGCCATGGGTCGGTACTTTTGAAGCCATGGGTCAGTACTTTTGAAGCCATGGGTCGGTAAATTTAGCCAATTTAGCCATTACTGGGAAAAAGTCTGATTTTCACATTTTTTCGCGCCCATTTTATAAAACAAATGCTGCACAGGCATATTTCGTGGATCGGTAAGAATTGTATGCACTCTTTTAACTTTGGAAATGGTCTAAAACCCACTCGCTGCGCTCGTGGGTTTAAACCATACCAAAGTCAAACTCGTGCATCCAATTCGTACCGATCCACTCATGCCTGTGCATCATTTGTATACTGTATATATAAGCACTTGTCTTGAGTAAGGTTTATGGTGTCAATAACATAAAAGGATGACGCAAATTCATGCGCACAAAAATAATGTCATGCAACAGTAATGTTGCCAACATGTTTAACTTTATAGTTGTAAGTGCTTGTTACTGAATAAAAGCACGTGTTACAAAGATAGTACATGACTTATAATTCCTGTCAAAATAAAAACTACAAATTGCATGAAAAACTAAATAGGGGGGGGGGGGGGGGGGGGCCCAGATTCATGTTTTACATATATAGTGTGTTTACAAAATATGTGTTATTATTATTATTATTATCAATATCATTATTATTATTGTTATTAATTATTATTGTTATTATTATTATTATTATTATGGTTTGTATTATTAGTAGCATTAGTAGAAGAAGTTGTTGTGGTATTATTTGTAGCATCCCGAAGAAGTAGTAGTAATAGTATTATTATTTTGTATTATTATTATTATTATTATTATAATTATAATTATAATAATAATTATTATTATCATTATCATTATTATTATTATTATTATTATTATTACTATTATTATTATTATTATTATAATTATTATTATTATTATTATTATTATTATTATTATTTTTATTATTATTATTATTATTATTATTATTATTACTATTATTATTATTATTATTATTATTATTATTATTATTATTATTATTATTATTATTATTATTATTATTATTATCATTATTATTATTATCATTGTTATTATTATTATTACTATTATTATTATCAGTATCATTATTACTACTACTTCTATCATTATAATCCATCTAGGCTATAGAAAGTGCATTGCCTTTGGACCATGAAAGTTCGCTAATGTAAAATATACATGTGGAATATGCGTAGGTTCTTGGTATTTGTCGTCATGACAAATATTAGGAGGATTTACCGGATGATTTTAATGAATACTGCATTTAGTGAACTTTAGTAAACTTTCTCGAATAAGCGTTAGTGTGAATCTTTATACAGTCAAGGGCCCCTTGTTGGAAATTAAATGAATAATTACATAAGTCACTAATTTACGACAGTTCATTTTTATTTTGAACCCACTCCCCCCCTCTCAGTGGAATATTTGTTCGATCTTCACCCCCTTTAATTGTCTATCAGTGGCTACGCCTCGTGTCCTGAGTATATAATTATACAAGATGTTATTCATTTAGAAAATAACCGGGGTTATTTCCTGCTTTCTATCTTTGTTCAAGGAAGTATAAATACACAAATGTACATGCAATATGATGTGATTATAACATGTGTCAGAATGAGTTGAATGTCAAAACGGATCGATTGTGTCAAGAGAAAGGAGTGTTCCTCGTTACCTCTCGCTGTTTTGTTGTCGTTGCCGCGGTTGTTTGTTGCTCTACATGTGATAATCCCGCAATTCTATCCTATCTGTAGATCTTGTAACTTGCCATTAATATTAAAACCGTTATCCATCGTATTTCTTGGCATCACACAATTAAATAATTTCATAGGACAGGAGCAATAACCTCTAGTCAAAACGGACTTCAGTCTGATACTCGAGTATTTCGACGCCACCGTCGACTTCAAGCAATTAATTTATAATGATGGCGCAGCGTCTCCAGCCTTTCATAATTCGGAGTAATATACTATTTCATATGAAACAAATGTTTTAAAGTAATTTGAATGATATTGGAATAGAGGACTCACAGTAAACAGCAGTCATAAGACAGTATTCTTACATTTATATTAGGTATACAATTACAATAATTTAATTTCACGCTGCGTATTTCCCCCCATTTTATTCTTCATATTGTATGCATTTATGCCTCCTGCATGTGTTGAGCGTTGCTACCTGACAATGCAGACACATCTTAACCATTTTCTGCCGGAGGCTTTTTAAAAATGATATGTATTATCATTATGGGGAGTGAAATTGCTTACAGTGAACATGTTAACATATACCATATACATGTATATCAACTTATTAGCTGCAATCCGACATGCGATTACATGCCTATGGTGTGTGGTATACAAGATAAGTGTATAGCTGTTAAATAATATACATTTTCGCAAAAATTCTCTTTTGTTTGTGAAGCCTACCAGATTCAGTGTTTGTTGTGGCTACGAAAGGCTTAATTATATATCACTCAGTGTTACATAACGAATAAACCCAGCAATCTACATCAGTCTATCTAGAGCCGTTATCTGTCTTAAGCAGGATGTGTGCATGGGTTTTCTCTATCTTTTATTTTTCGAGTGTCTGCTGACTGCTAAGCACACTAGTAAACATTGTGGAAAACCACTCATGCCATCTTACCATGGGTCCTAACAAGGAGGTACTAGTACCTCCTTGGTCCTACTTCTTCCTGCATTCTGAGTACCAATGTAGGCACACATGCAATAGGAGGAGAGGTCAGACAGGCAAGGGGGGGGGGGGGGGGGTGTATCCGGAGGCCGCACTTGCCCTTAGGGATCCTTGCCTAAATGGAGCGATTTTTACCCCCGCTTCCCCATTTTCTGTGGAGAAAACATAATGAACTGCATATAACACCCTATTTCATTTTTTGCCCCACAATGCCCCCTTGTGTGAAACAAATTGCACCCTCTTGAGTCCCCCCCCCCCCCCCCCTTTTCCCCAGCCTGGGGATAGACACGGTCTACGATTGGTTGCGGAACGTGCATTTTAGGAGCACATTCTATGTAATTCTTTATTCTTTTAGAATGTGTTTTTAATCGTTTTTGTCAAATTTATTATACTGGCCCACTTAGTCTTAGTAATTTTAAAATCTTTTATAATGACTTTGTGTTGTTACTGTTTTTGTCAAATTATATAGCGGCCCACTCTAAGTAATGCTTTTCCCCCTTGGTATTTAGTTTGATAATTGGGGGGGGGGGGGGGGGGGGGAGGGGAGGGGGGCACGCACCGTGCTCCCCCTGTATCTCCCATTGTACTTGTCTTACACCAACGAGTGTGCATACAACCCTTCGTAGTACAAGGTCTACGGTCAGTGATATTTACTATGCAATTGCTAGGAGTTACTATTTAACCAATGTGATTTAACTCATTGATACGTATGGTATACCGCATTTATCTGCACGTTTTGCACGTCGTCGTGTTTATATCATTCTGTATTGGTGAAAAACTGCCTACTCGGATATTAGCATGTCTTCGTTGTCTATTTTATTTAATTTCGTCTATCAAATGAGAAGTGAACATAATATATAGAGGATCGCTCGTGAATGTCTTTTATTCTGTATTTTGGGTATAAAAGAGTTCGTTTAATATTAGTTTTACCCGTATGTGTTGATGTACATTGTGATTATCCATAGGATTCGTTGGACAACTAATACCAAATGGGGGTAAGTTTGGTTTGGTTTGGTTTATTTTATATTTAAACACGGTAAAAAGCCCTCGATCAGCCAAATAGGCTGTTTTTCAGAAAGGCCGTGATACAAAGCAATACAAATATGGTAAACAAATACAATAAGACAAATATATAATCAAAACTATAATAAATGCTTCTCCCATTGTGATGTGTGGCTGTGCGTGTGCCTGCTGTATGGCTGTGAGGTGTTCTGTCATGTCTGTGTTGACATTGTTCTGCTTGACTGATAATCACGTGCTAGCTGGAGTAACCAAAACAATTTATTTCTCTCTTTCGTAAAAATTAGTATATTAACTGTATATATATATAGAAACTTAATTGTGTTTTTTATGATTTGAAATAAATTGAAACTATTTTAATACAACTTTGTCCAAAATTTTAATAAAGTATATCTTGAATCTGCTGGTCATATGCTATTTGTACATATTTTTATATTTATATTTATCATATTAATGAATTATTGTTTTATGTATATTGTATGATGTTATATCAGGACCCTGACGAAAAACAGTATTCTTGCTGATCAGGCTATCCTGTATAAATATATTTGAATAAATAAATAAATAAATAAATAAACTACAGTTAGTTTGGTTTAAAAAATAGGCTTGCATCTATGCTGATTGTCAAATTTTGCTTCGCATAGTTTTATGCCCTTTCCTCGCTTGTAAAGCCAAAAGAAAACACACATTCATATATTCAAAAACATGAACACACACACACACAAACACACACACACACACACACACACACACACACACACACACACAACGTCACTGACAAAATTGCAAAAATTTGAAAGCTCATCTTGACAGATTTCCAGCAACCATTTTGATCATGAATTTTAAAGATAGCGTGTAAGTACTTGACATGACTGCTGTATACCCTACTCGATGATACATTATTGTTTTTGAACTATACCGTGTGTCTAAAAAAAAACTATACACTTTTGAAATGGCTGCCAAATAAAAAATATATAATTCTGGGGGGAAAGGTTTATTTGTATGGAAAGCTCATAAACTCAACTTTCATATGACACCAAAAAGTCCGAAAATTATTCATGCTTGGGTGAGCACTGCTCACTTTTGTAAAGGGTATGGAAATTAGGTTGCGCAGGAATGGGCCTTCCAATTTGTGAGAGGAAAGTCCTTTGGAGCTTACGGAATTGAGGATGATATGAAAAAATTATGATCAATTGTGATGAGTTGGGTTTGCTGAGTGATATTTGTGGTTTATGGGATTAACATTTTATGCATGAGTGAACAGGAATTGCATGTATTATTGTAGCATTGTAACTTTCCATGGTAGACTCAGTGGTGTGTTCATGGGAGTCAGGACGGGGTGATGGTACATAATCCCCATCTGGTTATTAAGTAAATCAATGAGATGTTCAACTAATCTTACAATAACTGAAATGTGGGGTGAAGGTTTGTATTCAAAGTCACAGATGTAAAAAATAACAGTTTGTAACATGGAAATTGCAACATGTACCATCACCCCATCCTGACTCCCATGAACACACCACTGAGTCTACCAGGGAAAGTTACAATGCTAAAAAAAAATGCAATTCCTGTTCACTCATGCATAAAAGTTTGGTTTAATAAACCATAAAATTCACTCAGCAAACCCAAACTGATCGCAATTGATCATGAATTTATCATATCACCCTCAATTTTGTAAGCTCCAAAGGACTTACCTCTCACAAATTGGAAGGCTAATTCCTGCGCAACCTAATTTTCACACCCTTTACAAAAGTGAGCAGTGCTCACCCAAGCATGAATTTTTTTCGGACTTTTTGGTGTCATATGAAAGTTGAGTCCATAAGCTATCCATACATATAAACCTTTTCCCCCAGAATCATATATTTTTTATTCGGCAGCCATTTAAAAAGTGTATTTTTTTTTTTAGACACACGGTATATACCTATAGATTAAAGGTGTAGTTCAGTTTTGGTAGAGAGGGCGCTGCACATCACAGTTTTTTTGTGAGGTAATGAAACACTGAGTGTCGAATTTGAAAGAAAATGCAATTTAATGGCAGAATAAACTTTATTTGGTCAAAATCGGTTCAGAAATGGATGAAATATCAATAAATATATCCGATCGTAAAAAAAGTTGGGCCCCAAATGATTAAAAAAAAAAAAAAAAAAATGCTTACACTTTTTCAAAAAATTTCAAAAGCGGTTTTTAAATAGTTGTTGATGATCTCTCTTTTTAATCATTATTTCAACAAAACATCACATGCATAATTTTGTATGAAAAATGGTTGAAACCAATACCTATTTAGAGAGCGCCCTCTTGTGTTTTAATGGCTCTTTTTTTTTTAATGATAACAGGCTTTTTACTTAGTCGTTTGTAATTTTGTATACCTTTCGAGCATGGTGGAGTTGTAACTATTAGTTTGTAATTTTACTGTGCAGGTTTTGGTTACTAAAGTTCAGCCTTACCAAAACTGTACTACCCCTTTAAGAACCAAAAATCTTGCTAATGAAAATGATTCGATTGTATAATATTTACTTAATGATTTGTCCGTATTCAATTTAATATCATATTCTCGCCCGAGACCATAATGAATAAAGAACTTCGCTGAAAGCCAGATCTAATGGAACAATAATTACTGCATCGTGAGTCAATTTAAAGGAGTTGTAATGAATTTGGTTGCGTTGCCAGGGCATATATTATATAAATTATAAGGTAAATTACAGGTACAACGTGTATCAATTATATAATTTTAGAATCGTAAAATGGTTAGCATAATTTCCGGAACACATTCGGACAAACGCGTAATATTTTCGCGAAACGTTATCGAAAAAAACACACAAAACTATTAATAACAATTGAATGACATGTCACAGAAACAACAACTTGGATAGGAATACTAATTATACCAATTGCATGATGCATGACATCATAAGCAATATCACTGCATTTTGAATTTTTGGTGTGTTATCATAGTCATTGATGTTAAATATTCAATTATTACCGACCATAACCACCAATCTCGATTAAAGTTCTATTTTCTCTTGTAATTAAGGACCAGGAAAGACTAAGAGATTCTTCGCTACTCATTATCTATTGGTTCTCGATCTTGATCGTCTTCCTGTACATTCTCTATGGCATCCACAAGCGCTCCGACACCATCGAGAGGCCTCCGTAGTCAACGATCTCGATTAACGTTTTCTTCTCCTTTTCTTCCGTTCTTATTGACCATGCAGGTCCGAGACGCAACGCTGCTCATCATCTGCTGGTACTCCCTGATCGTGTCCCTGTGCATGCTCTACGTTCTCCACACACACTCCACCATCCTTAATTCCCACTCTGTGTCATCATCATCGTCATCGTCGTCGGGATCGTTACATCACTCCGCTCAGGCACGCTCGGCGAACGCCAACCCACAGGACCAGCCCGGCTGGTTTAGGGGGGCTTTCAACAACTGGAACACCAGAGACGCGGCGACCACAGTGGGTCCGGACCTGACGGTGACCGCGAACACGACGTCGGATAATTCGCGGGTTCGTGATCAGTCGGGATACACGCTACTCGATACCGACGTGGTAAGTTATATTATCAGTTCAGAGACTTCCCATCGAAGCCCTTTCCTATGTTAGTCCCTATATACCCAACATTATAAATACCAACGCCTGTAATAGATTGGCAAAATAGAGCCCAAAATGAATATGCTAAAAATAGTTTCATGTTGCACCCAAAATGAAGAAAAAAATAAAGTTACAGGAACGTTTTTGTTTTTGTTTAGAGAATGAATTATTACACGAAGTCAGTGATATACTGATGGGTGGGGTGGGTGGGGGAGGGGGCACGCCAATTATGGGGGATCCCCTTATATATATCTTTTTAAACAAATTATTTGAGGGAAGTGCTCCCTTTCCCCCTAGTAACGCAACTGCACAAGAAAGTGGAATGTAAGGGAATGCAAAGATGTAATGACGAATGCTGATGCCTCTATACCTTCATAAGAAACTCCTGAAATATCGCCCTATAGACATATCCATAGTTCTTTCATTAACACGTTGATTATTGGGAAATTCATTTCATTTTCTTTGTTACTACTTCGTGAATTGGAGAACATCAAAGTAAAGTATTGACATACAGTTTGGGAAATGCTTTATTTCAGAGTTCACCGGATTCGCCTGTGCCCTCAATATATGACTGCAATCAGTAAAATCCCATGACTTATCGACGAAAACGTCATGTGTACACATTACAACATTCCACGTTAGGCTATATGTATTTGCATTTTATCATGCGTTTGATTCTCTAGAAATCCTGTGGACTTGTAGATAGCTGATTAAATGTGTAGCCTATACATAGCACTGTTCATTTGTTCTTCCCGTCCTGGAAATTTAATTTATCATCCAATTTTAGTTCAATCAGTGAACGGTATAAATTTGCTTTTCGGATTCATACGAATAATCTTGATATCTGACGGTTTAGTACATAATGTACATGAAATCTGAAATGCTAGTTCCACCCACTTCGAATTGCAGGCGACCCTAAACCTAATGGCTGGTATTCTACTAAATTAGTCCGGCCCAGGCCCCGTTGCAGAAAAATATACAATCGATTGTATAAAGTTATAATTAATTGTAAGCCAGATCATGTGTTCTGAATGCGCACATCTCATTGGTTGAAACGCAAAACTTTTCTGACTTACAATTGATTGTAAGTTACAACCGACTGTATCTCTTTCTGCAACGAGGCCCTGAAGTGCTTTTACCTAAAGGAGTGGTCACATTGGACACGACTCCCCACGACTAGACCCACGAATGCAGTACGCATTGGTACAAATCAATGGCAAGCCGTTTTTAACATTTATTCCTATTTCTTGATATCAAGAATTCAATTCTTGATATCACGAAATCGAATTCTTGATATCAAGAAATGCATTCTTGATATCAAGAAATGCATTCTTGATATCAATAATACTTTTCTGTATTGGTAATACTTGATATCAAGAAATAAACTGATATCAAGAAATAGGAATAAATGTTAAAACGGCTTGCCATAGATTTGTACCAATGCGTACTGCATTCGTGGGTCTAGTCGTGGGGAGTCGTGTCCAATGTGACCACTCCTTAACAAATTGCACTGACTTGGTACACCGTTTCAGTTCTCCCTATAGAGATTTATAAATCCGAACACGTCAATCATACATATCTTTACAACGAAAGAGAAATTCGGAAAACCCAAACCTGTTCCATGCTTCTATCGGTAACACAACAACGAGGTATGTGAGAAGTGCTAGAGTTCTAAGTAAATTTTATGGATTTTTTACCGTGTTGCTAGGCGCTATATATAAATCGAGTATATTATTATTATTTAAAAAAAGAAAATGGGACTTAGAGTAAAGGGGTGCTAAGCGGGAATTTACCTAAACGGATTGCCTGATGCAATTAGCATGGAACATTCAAGAATAATTTACAATGCATACGGCATTTGATATTTGTCTAACAATTAAGGGCCCATGACGAGATCGTCTTTTTGGTGGAAGAGATATGACTTATCAAAGGTCAGGTGTAATCATCATGCAAACAGTTCCCGCTCACACGAAGTCAAACTTTGGAGGGATAAGATCGAAGATGTGTAAACATTCTGTATTGCGGCTGCCACGTAGCCTATAGAGGCCACCTGCAAGGCTCGAATCATAGAATAAACGATGTCCACGGTCAGTGATGGTAGACCTATCAATATTTGGTGGTCCCGAATCAGACTTATAATGTGGGCCAAAACACCTTAGACAGATAATGTTAAAATCTGTTATACGTTGTTGCACAGTCAGGCAAGTAAATTCTAACTTATACAAATGTTTGGTGCCCCGATAGTATCCCCCGGGAAAGTGGGTAATAGTTCTAATGTCAAGCAATGTCTTCAGTTTGACTGACATTGTGATGGGATGTATAAGAGTGGGGAAAAGTTTCCCATAATGAAACAATTGATGTTGTACAACAATTTATATAATTTAGTTATGGGAGGCAGGGGGGGGGGGGGTATAATTTCAATAGGGAGTGGGGCCCCGTAACTTCTCTCCTGTGAATTAAGCAACGGACAATCCGTTATATAAATTCAAACGTAAAACGGAAATGTTCTTCAAAAATTACCAAATGCACTCGTTCTACATTTGACGTGGGCAAATAACTGTGTAGTTATTCTTTCTTTTACCCGTTGTTTTACATTAAAATCCCGGAAAACGGGGATATGTTATGATATGGTATTTGCATTGCTTGTATATATACCGAATATTTTGAATTGCGATCGAGTTCATCCAAATTTAAGGGCCAATCAAGGCATAGTCACGTTCAGTTAAATAATAATGTAAATACAAATTTGTTAAGGCGCTAAGGTCATATGCCTTCGCCATGGCACACAACGTACTATGTGTGGGGCACCTGTATATATACACTTTAAAAGATGCGTCATGAAGATAAATCAATCAAAGAAGATAAGAAGACGATCAGTTTGTTGTATGGCAAACGATGCAGAGGGGGTTAGCTAGAGGATGTAGCACCCGAGGGTTGTAAAAACACCAATATTCGGGCAGCAATTACCTCACATTCAGTCCAAACTATATATGACATTTTGTGGCAAAAATAGCATACCTTGGTCAAAATATGTTAATGTACTGCTTAGTGCTTAATCAGCAATTCTCCAGCAAAATGAGTCCCCCATTTCCCCCTAAAATCATCTGATAATTTTGTGTAAAAAGGCCTTGACGTATATCTTATTCAATCAAACGACATCCCCCTTTATGAAATGTTTGCCAGTCCGCCCATGATTTATATCAAGTTTATAATGTAACGATCACACCCAGCCCTAATATTGACTGGTAACCTTAAAGGGATAGTTGAGTTTTGGTAGAGAGGGCGCTAGACTACTTATTTTTTTTGTGAGGTAATGAAAAACTGAGTGTAAAATTTGAAAGAGCATAATATTTAAATAATAAAATCATCTTTGTTTGATCAAAATCGGTTCAGAGACGGCTGAAATATCCATAAATATAACAATTTGTAATAAACCTGGGGCCCCAGGTTTATTAGAGAATTTTGAACCAGCCGTTAACATTTTTTTTAAATGCTTCCTCTTTTCAAAAAGCTACAAAATAGGTATTTAAATAGTTGTTGGTTATTTCTCTATCTAATCACTATTTCAGCAAAGCATCACATGCACAATATTTTATTCAAAATGGTTGAAACCGATGAGTGTTTAGAGAGCGCCCTCTTACGTTTTAACGGCTCTTTTTGAATGATAACATGATCTTTACTACGTCATTTGTAATTTTGTGCTCCTTTCTAGTTATAACTATTAGTTTGTAATGTAATGATGCAGGTTTTGGTTACTAAAATTCAGTTTCACCAAAACTGTACTCTCCTTACCAGAACTCAACTATCCCTTTAATCTCTAATCATAAGCCTCAATACTGCAAATTAGATGTGTAAAGTTTTGCAGTATTTTCAGTTGTGTGGTTAGTCCACAGGGTTATGTTAAGTTGTGTAATTTAACACATTTAACACAATTTAACACAACCCTGTGTACTGTATGAACATACTACACAACTTTACATAATATACTGAAAATATTACAAAACTTTACATATCTACTGAAAATACTACACAACTGTACACATCTAATTTGCAGTGTAAATTCTGATTCTGCAAGTACTAGTAGACGAAATGGGAGAAGATGCATAGACCAAGCGGCAAAGTTACCATTATGGGCGACCAGTGGCGTAGCGTGGTCGGACTGATTGGGGGGGGGGGGGGGGGGGGAGAGGGCACGCAAAATTATTGGGGGGGGGGGGGCACACCTTATGTATTTCTTTGTTTAAAAAAATGTCCCCTTCTGTTTCCTATTGTTTTTTCAAATTATTGGGGGGGGGGGGGGGCATGCCCCCCGTCGCTACGCCACTGTGAGCGCACCCACTTCCATAATACAAGGGGGTGTAGCTAATGGTTAGGGTAGCAATTAAGGAGACAGCGCCTACCGCCCTGTTAACATTATTGGCCTCTCATTGCCACCACTGTGTGAACATTTGAACATATTTGTAGATAAACACCACCATTCTCAATCAGGACAACTACAATGCCCCTATGCCCCATGCACGTCGTCGGTCGTTTTACCGCCCCCCCCCCCTTTCCCCTATCTTGATTGAATGAATCATTGTGCGCCAATTATGTTGTTTTTGTACAACATTCATGCAACTAATCGAAGCAATAGTACGTGCCAGTGCCTTTGGTTCACGGATCATATTATGCATAGCTGGGATTTTATTTAGCGGGAGAAAATCAATTTTGCGACTTAGAGGCAACGCATATATACCACGCGATGGACATTATTGGTCCCCCACTGCAACAACTGTGTGAACAAAAATAATATACTTATAAATATACACCACTTTTTTCATTTAAAGGTACCGTTGAGTATTGGTATTTCCCGAAGTACCCCGCGATATTTTTTTGTGAGATAATGAAAAACTGACTGTCATATTTGAAAGAATATACAATTTTAATGACAGAATAAACTTTATTTGATCAAAATCGGTTCAGAAACGGCTGAAATATCCATAAGTATATTTTTATTTAAAAGATTCTTCACCGGCATTTAGACCTCTTAGAAAAAAATATAAAAATGCTTAAAGACTACTTGGAAAAAAATCTGAATAGGTTTTTAAAAAGTCGTTGATAATATTGAATCATTATTTTAACAAAAAATTAAATGCACAATTTTGTATGAAAAATGGCGAAAGCCAGTGATTTTGTTAAGTAGCGCCCTCTTGAGTTGTAACGGCTCTTTTTGAATGATAACAGGGGTTTTACTTAGTCGTTTGTAATTGTGTATACATACTTTTCGAGCATGGTGAAATTATAACTATTACTTTGTACCGTAATGGTGCAGGTTTTGGTTTCTAAAGTTAAGTTTGACCAATACTCAACTATCCCTTTAAGATGACTATAATGCCCATATGCTCCATGCGCAACGTCTTGCCCCTATTCACCCTATAATCATGATAATCTTGATCGAATCAATCATTATGCGCAAATGTACAACATTCATAAAAACTAATCAAACAATTCGTGCCAGCGCATTTAGTTCACGTATCATACATTGCCGGGATTTCATTTAGCGGAAGAAAATCAATTTCGCGACTTTGAAACGCGGTTTCATCAGTGACTAATTCATACATAATGCATTTCATTATTATTGTTTTTCTTTTCTTGAGGGTGTAATAATATTGGTGGTACAGCGCTCCCCGAAGTAATTCGATTTAAGATGCATTAACATATGCATTGCATTTATAAGCGCTGTATAATTTTGCTGAACAAAATAATGTCATAATTACCTTGATAAAAATGGAAATAATGAAAAGCACTGGTCCCGTACATCTTATTCCGATGACCATGAGTATGTAGTGATGATTGTTAATATGATTATCATATGAGCCATTCACATCTTTGATATATTTTTTACATCTTCATTTAACCCGTTCGAGACTGGTCCCGAAAATACTGATGATGAGGTCATTTGCGAATGCGTATTACCATTATTAAACAGTCTTGATTGGGGTAATTCCTAAACGTGTGGGTACGTTTTTAAAGACTCACACATTGTACGCCATAAGTCAATATATAGTTATAGTTATATAATACAATCACTTTCTTATTTTATTGATCTTGACAACAAATTCATTTCCCGAATTTCCCTATTTCTAATTGCTATTTCTAGAGTACAGCAGCAATTTATTCTGCTCCATATGAACATAATAAACTACAAATAAAAACCCGACTCTTGAAATCGGCAGTGGCAGAATAAAGATCAATATCCCTTGGCGCTGTGACGTGTCGGGAATAATGATTGTTAGCATGTGACTTAAACGAAGAAAAGAAATCCGTATACAATTTGTTGATATCATGGATTATCAAAGCCCGACAAAATGTGCCTCCTCTCGGATACTCTAATGATGATTTAAATTCAATATGTTTTCAATTCATAATGTCAAACATAGTTGGCCCCTACTACATGGCATAAGATCAATAACACAATTCCCATGGCATCAGAGATGATTTCCATGTTCATTTTCTGAAATAGCACATACAACGAGGCAACATTAGTATTTTAATGTTTACCCCTTTTATATATCGATGGTTTATAGTTTTCTCCCCGGTCATTAGGGTCTGCGATGTGACCGTTAATTGCTCGCTTGTGTCCAGTCCTATATAACCAACATCAATACACCTGAAAGGATGTAGCAAGGAAGATACCTTTTAAATCTAACCACAATCGACAATATACATATTCCCTTCTTTTAATGAATTCAATATTATTCAATATAACTATCATTTCCCTTCTTTCAGCCCCTGAATCTGCGATGTGACCGTTGTTCATTGGTATCGAGTTCTGGTCAGCTCCCGGAGGACCCGGACGGTGGGGCAGAGTCCAAGACCCGGACGGTGGGGCAGAGTCCGAGACCCGGACGGTGGGGCAGAGTCTGAGACCCGGACGGTGGGGCAGAGTCCGAGACCCGGACGGTGGGGCAGAGTCCGAGACCCGGACGGTGGGGCAGAGTCCGAGACCCGGACGGTGGGGCAGAGTCCGAGTCCCGGACGGTGGGGCAGAGTCCGAGACCCGGACGGTGGGGCAGAGTCCGACAAGGCGTTCGCAAGATGGCACCGCGCATCTGATGTATGAATCAGAACCACTTTTAATATAAATATATGTTCTGTTCTTTTATTTAGCCACTCAATCTGCGATGTGACCGTTGTTCGTTGGTGTCGAGTTCTGGCCAGCTTCTGGACAGCGGAGCAGGAGCCGACATCGACAACGCTGACTGCGTGTTGAGGATGAACAGCGCCCCCGTCAAGGGGTACGAGGAGGATGTCGGGATTCGAACCGATGTCCGTGTCATAGGTAAGGCACAAGTCGCTAAACAAGCGCAACTAGAACATGCCTCAAATATCAATACATTTTAAAGTAAATTACATTATTTTCTATACGAATGAGAACGACACCGACCGAAAGAAGATTATTATCATGAATCTGGCTCGAGGTTATTGTTATTGCAACGAAGTATATGATGAGATTCTGGGGAACCCTGGCACTTACTAGACTCATCCTGGAACCTGTGGCTAATATTAGAAACGTGCGGGTTAACACGACCAATATTAATATTAATTAATGTCAATCTAGCTAGAGGCCTGTCAGCGAGTGACGAGCTACGAGAGGAAATCATGGCGATCCAGCGACTAGTACCAGGATCGTAGTGGTCCCGTGGCTGTTCCATGAACAGGTACACACGATCAATTTGCCTGAAAGTTATTATATCTTTATTTCAAACCTAGGTCATGTGAATCTAGCTAGAGGCCTGCTGGCGAGCGACGAACTACGGGAGGAAATCCTGGGCGATCCGGCGACCCGGACTGGGATCGTTGTGGTCCCGTGGCTGTACCAGGAACGGGTGAATAAGACCAACAATACGGTCTACACCGCGGCCAGGAACATGACCGAGATGTACCCTGATGTCAAGTTCTACTTCCTCACTCCGCAGAAGATTAACGAGACGGAGGAGAGGTTCAGGATCGAGACGGGTGTCAGTCTGTAAGTTAAACGAATGGGCGGGGTTGTGGTGTACTCGTTTTCAACAGATCCGTTGTTCTTAACCTGTTCCCTACTCAATTTTGCAATTCCCATTAAGATAAAACAGCGCCCACCAGCTTCCCATAGGCAATGGGTGAAGAAGTGTAACCTATAGGATATATGACAAACAAATACGATTGTGGAATATGGATTATGGTAACACAAATACAGAATTATACCAAATTTATCTGGGCCTGAACAAATCCGTTTCAACAGCACAGAGAAATGTAATCATAGATTGTCCCTGTTCATCTGTAAACACGGTGTGTACCTTATCTGTTCACGTGCCAACTGTCTACATATCTGTGATGAACATTCTTCTACAATCGAAACTCAGGCCCTTATTATTTGACTATAAGTTGGATTGTTATATATATATAAATATACAATTATGATGCCAAATATAATGAATTGATGATTGCATAAATTGTTTTATCCTTTCAGGAAAGAGGCTAAGACATGGCTGAGTACAGGTTTCGTGGCCATGCTATTCGCACTCGACGTCTGCAACAGGATTGACGTATTCGGGCTGTCCAACATGGATTACTGCGTGTAAGTACACAGGGTTCAAAATTTGGGTTTATTCTGGGCCCCATTGCAGAAGGAGTTACAATCGATTGTAAGTTACAATTAATTGTAAGTCAGACAATTTGAGCGTTTCAACCAAACAGAATTGCTCATTTAGAACACATGATCTGACTTACAATTAATTGTAACTTACAATCGATTGTATCTCTTTCTGCAACGGGGCCCTGGTCTCACAACGCAAGAATACTCCCTTATTTAAAATTACCCGACCCTCCCCATTCCAGATGGCCCGAAAGTAAAATACAGACAAGCACCCGACCCCCATTTATGGTGTCCCGAAACTAAATTTAGGTAACATCTACAACTACGAAGATGTAAAACTTTAACGGCTGGACGGGGTCAGCGGGCTAGTGGTAACTCCTAGACAAAAGGGATGGTAGTCTTCAGAATGAATCGTCACGTAGCCTGCACGGTGACTCCGTTAAGGACATTTCAACATTAGATTAGGAATGTAGACATTATACTTGACAAAATAGTATTCCCAACTGGAAGTTGCTCGATCATATTATTGTTCCCTGAATTTGTTTGTACAAGAAACTATTTTATCTCTATGCATGAAATAAAGTTAGGTTGCTGATCTTTATTTCCCTTCCCAGGAAACATCCTAACTCGACATCGCCATACCACTACTACGAACCCGACATCCGGCGCGAATGCGAGTACTACAAGTGGAGCGAAACGCAAATGACGAAGGGACACAAGTTCATGACGGAAAAGGCGGTGTTCGCGCGCTGGTCGCTAGGTTACAACATCCACTTCCACTACCCGTCGTGGCGCGCCACCATCCGCAACGTCACGGCAGAACTCGACACGCCGTTCCTGCAACTCTACAAAGAAGCGCTCAAGAACGGGACGCTTGAACAGATACGCAAGGCGGCGCCGCATGTGCGCGTCATACGCAGAGTCAGAGTTATCCGACGTCGCGTCAGAAAACCGCGTCCGAAACCCGTCCTTTTGACGCACAACGATACGATCGCTCAAAAACAAAGTCAGAGTAACGCGTCGAAGCCGCTGGTGGAGGGTATACCAAAGGTCAATTCGAACAGTAACAAGGATGAAAAGGGAACAGTTGTGGAAACTTTCGATGAAGTGATAGGGCACGGAATGATAATACGAGATGGCGACGATACAATCGAAAATAATGGTGGAAAACATCCAGTTAAGAGGAAACCGGATAAGGTTATCGAACACTAAACATGTACTGAACAATGAACAGTTATTATCTTTATAATCCAGAATCCGAGAATCCAGTAGCAGACTATACAAACTATTGGTACTTAATATATTTAACAACTCCTATTTTGTCTTTTGTCGGCGAAGCAAAGATATTTAAGCAGGTAACACTGTCTTATCGAAAACAAAACGTAATACACTACTGTTTATTGTTATTGCTTAATATTATGTTAAGTATTTGAACAAGTATTATTGTCTTATTTAAGAAAATTATTTAAAGAAATTGTATTTGCTTTCATGCTTTGTGATACAGATAAATTTTGCTGAAATGCTGCAAGAGAAACAAAAACAGTATACATTAGGATTGTAGGTTTGACCTAAATTACCAAACCTGTTTTAAGAAAGACTGTCCAATGAGTAAAGAAAATATGTGGTCTTTATAATTGACCGGATCATACAGGCTAACTGCTCTATATTCAGAGAGCATGCAAAGATTGCCGTATTGGTCTTTTTCTTTTCAGAGGAAGGTGGTATTTAACAAGCAGGTGGTCTATTATATATTATCACATGACTTAGTAAATACAGTACATGCCGCTGCCGTGTTATATTTTTGGATATAACATGGCAATATTACACCCCTGTGTTTGACAGTCAGATGATAAAACAGTTGTTAAATTTGTTGTCGGGAAAATCACGGAATATTCCTACCCTCGGGATTTCAAATGCTATTTCGTGAAGAAAATAAGTCCCTCGACTTCGTCTCGGGACTTATTTACTCTTCTCTCAATAGCATTTAAAATCCCTCGGGATGTAATATTCCGTGCTATACCCTCCACCGCCATTTAACAACAGTATACAGGTGATTGCTCGAGCAGTTTTCACTGCATTATACTCTTGTGACTTAATATGTTTTTGTTGAATGTGCCTTTCATTTTTGGACCAATACTTTTTGTATGTCCTCGTTCAATGTGAGGTCGAATCTTTCATGTATTCTGTGTAAATATATAAATGGAAGTAAAATATAAAGTGAAGTGGTGCGGCTATTAAATATTCAAACGCACAACTGAATGTTGACAATGTTAATAACATTCATGGTACCTTCATTTTTATATTACGTTTGTTGAAATGAATACCGTTGATAAAACTGTCTTTACATAACAGTCATAACTAATCTTATAAAGAACATTCCAAGCAATTATGGCTTCAGTTAATTTATTTGTATGTACAATGTACACAAATATATATTGTCATGTATAGATTTACTGCCTTCGAACTAGGTGCTTGCCATTCATATAATGGAGAAGGGGAAGTTAAACACACGAAATTACCAGGGGGCTAGCCACCTTCTGTAGCTTTCACTACATTATGTGGCCAAGGGCTACATTAAATCGGAGATTAGGCGCTGCATTTTGTGCCAAATTGTCCGCCTTTTGCAAGCCAAATTTCAAAAGTTGCAGAAGAAAATGTTATTTAACAGCTTGCTTGACAAAATTAGGGCTTGAAATCTCCTTTTCGTGAAGTTATAGACCTAAAAATAATAAGCGAGGTAATGTGCAAAATTTCGCTCACGATAGCTGCCGGCGCATTGCGGGGAACCCCCCCCCCCCCCCCCCCCCCCTCCACCCCATGGCTGTGTCTGAACCGCGCACAGATTGTGACCGAACAACGGCGTAGGCGAATACTAAACAAAATAACGAAGACTCATACAACGGACTATGTTTATTCTTCATTTTCGAGACCTTTTTCGTGGCATACCTTTAAAAATGTCGGCTTTACAATACCTTCACAAGAATAAGTAATATTGTTGTAATATTATGCTAAATCAGTTAAACACATTTATTGGCTGATATATGGTTCGATGAAGGGATGATTTCTACACATTCGTTTTTCATTCGTAGAATCCAAATTACAGGGTTGTTCGATCTGATATTTTATGTGTGTGTTACATTCATTCTCATCCATCTACTGGAAACTGTTCAGACGATTTGTAAAACTAAAAGGTGGACACTCCCTTTAACGTTTATCAAATACTAAATGAAAGCAAATTATAATTTTGTAAAAATTGAAGAATCATTTACTAACTTGGGATCACAATACGCATATCTAACTCCAGAATTATCGGGCGTCATGATGTTATATAGCCTACAGCCTTCGTCAGTATTGTGACTCGATTCATTCAATATTTAATTGATTAATTCAGTACAGATTTTTAATTTATATTTTATAAAATACAAATGTGCAGTACTCACAGCGTGGTTTTTAATCAATTTCATTTTGGTTAAATGTCATCCACAATTTACTTCAGATCAAACTTTCGTGCTTATTCCTTCCATACTTCTCAGTATAGCATATCACAAGGCTAGAGTTCTTGATATTATTGACGTTTCTTATTGACTCATACCACGGTGAAGCATCTGGCAAATGCACATCATTTGTTCAAGCTAGACGAGTAAACGCAGAGATGAATTGCCATGGAAACGCCGCGTCATTATACTGTAGTATGCATTAGTTGTTTAAATACTATAAGATCGGAATAGATTTTTAAAATAGAATTAGCACCAGTTCACCGTTAGATCGAAAATAAAATGTACGAGGTTTGTAGCATCAGTGTTATAAAATTTCACTATCGAAACGGATGTAAAACTTCTCGAGCGATTTTCTCTGCATTTTATTTCCAGACCGTTCAAATTGCCCGTAGACAAACGTCAATAACTCCGCGTTGCAGAATCATTATGAGACAAACTTGGTATCATATTACAGCTTAGATCATGCTGATTCGAACTAGATAAACATCCAGAAAATGAAGTTTTCCGACTTTGGCTTCTTCTATCCCTGACGGGTCACATATGATAGACCGAAAATCAGTCTCTCTTTTCCACATTTGTTCCCCTGAGAATGCGACTGGAGAATGGGGTGGTATAGGCAGGAAGTAAGGAAAACTCATAATTATAAAAGAAAACCCCAAGTTAGAGATGGTTATTTCTACTATAGTATTATGCAGGATATAAAGCCGTCCAAGTTGGTCATTCCAGTAACATTTTCTGTTTTGAGTAGATTTACGAACAAGGATTTGCTGGTATCATGCGTTTCTGTGAAACGTCATGATTGCAATCGGAGACTTATTCTACTTGTTATTAGTGGTTTTGTGGCATGATCAAATGGCCACTAGAATAAGAGTTCAAAATAATTGATGCCGCTACATTTACGTAACTTGGCAATGCATTTAATCCACATTGTTTCTCTCTACCAAGGAGTATGAGTGGGTACTTGGTGTGCTCTTGTTTAGCAGGCTTGTATGCTCCCCAGGGAGTTGAGATGGTGCACAAGATAAGTGTATGCATGGGTTGAACCACGGGCGTAGACATATCATTGATACCCATTCAACTGGGGGGGGGGGGGGGGGGGATGATCTATTCATTCACCCCCTGATGAAAAGGTAGTACGTAAGTCGCTACACCCGTGGGTTGAACTGTACCCGATGACCAAGAATAATAATAATTACGCCTCTGAATAGGGCACCTCGAGAGACAGCGCACTAAATGTTGTACATTATTATAATTGTTGTTGTTGTTGTTGTTGTTGTTGTTGTTGTATAATAACATGGGATTTCTTTTAGTTCGGCAGTGGCGTGCATCTGTGTGCAATTCCCTTTTTCAGGGGAAAGGGGGGGGGGGGGGGGGGTGAATGAATATGGTAGATCAACTCCCACCCCCCCCCCCCCCCCTTTCCCCTGAAAAAGGGAATTGGGGGGGGGGGGGGGGGTGGGAGTTGATCTACCATATTCATTCACCCCCCCCCCCCCCCCCCCCCCCGTTCCACTTGATCAAAATAATTTTCCACAGATCTATGCCAGTGCAGCTCAGCCTTCATGATTGTTTCATATTTATTCATTTGGCAGGACCGAATGCTGATTTTACAAGCACTTTTATTTGTGTGCAAATCTATAATTATTAGTTGGCCTATATATATATCTAGTAGCTAGAATTGTTCAACTAATAACTTTGAAAACTGTCTGTCCTTCATGTCAATATTGCTATTATTAAACAAGTAAGACTAAATACATCTTTGTACCATTTGCCAAAGATACTTGAGTCCATGTACAGTGTCATTATCTTAGTATAAAGTCTGACAAGAATGAATGTTTTTGGATTTGATATGAAGGACAATGCATGCTGAATGGTCAGAAAATGTAGAATCATTTTGAAGAGTTTGAAAAGGGAATCAACACAGACACTAATATCATGAGAGCATTCATGTTCCTCTTAGCTACTCATTTTTGAATAAAATTCTAAAGAAAATTTGCAAAAATTCAATATAAGAGACAAGATGAATCTTAAAGGGAACCAACACCCAAATTAAGTATTCTTATAAATAAACGGTAACATTTTTTAGTAGTCCATTCCACCAACAAGTTCAGAAAAATAGGTTTCCAGTCAAGTTATATAATTGGAAAACTAATCACCGTACTAAAGTATTAACAGGTCAGCAGAAGAAGACTATCTATTGTCTAGGACGTACGCATCGTCCGTTAAAGGGTACCACCACCCAAAAATAATATTCTTATTAAAGAAAGGTAACATCTTTAGTATTCCATTCCATCAACAAGTTCACACAAATATGTTTCCAGAAAAAAAAGAAAAAAAATTGGACAACGCATCACCATTCTAAAGCATGCGTTCATGCGGTCTGAATTGCGAAGACTAATGTGTGCAGAGCGAACGAATCGCCCGGGAATCTATTGTCTACAAACGTTCGCGTGAATAGCATTGGCGCACTCGCAAATGTTTGGCCCGTACGAACCAGGAAATAGTAGTGGTTCTGTAAGTGGTGGAAATTAATTGCTTTGTTTATGAATTACACAACCCTTTGCAAAATGTTGGGTATCTATTTGATATCACAAAACGGTACCAAAACATATTATAATGTGTTGTTCTTTGCCTGGTGGTCCCCCTTTAATCTCTTGTCTCCAAGTGCACGCGATTACAGAATTGGCGCACTAGCAGACATTTGGTGCATATAGAACCATGAGGCCATAATGGTTCCGTTAGTGGTGGTAATTAATTGTATTACCCTTTGCAAAGTGTTGGACATCTCTATTTAATATCAAACAACACTACCAAAACATATAAGCCTGTGTTGTTCTTTTCGTGGTGGTCCCCTTTAAACTTGAAATACAAAGTGGGAATACATGTACAATCGGGTGAAATGTTTGTTTCATATGACATTTATGTACAGATCAGAATGAAGAAGAAACATGTAGTACACACAATTTTACAGTGGTTATTCTCTCAAATTTATTCTGCATCTAATTTATATTAAGTACACGTTTGAAAAAGAAGAAAAATAGAGTAATATGTTTGTGTAGTTTACATTGGCAAGAATACAGTCATTCTTTGGCAGTGCATCTAAAAGTTTAAAGTACATTTTTCATTACAACATATACTTGTAGGCCTTGTAACTTTGGTAAAAATGGCTATATAGATAGATATCATTACAATGATCAACATACTTTATATTGCTTTTAATATTATTATTATTATAAATTCAGCATTAATTTGATTATTATTACTACTATATTTGCTATTATTATCATTATAATGGTTACCGTATATTTGTAGTATTACCGTAGGTTGTCTGCTATAGGAAGGTGACAGTTTTCACTGTAAATGGTAAGTTCATTTTAAGTATTGAAAAGTTAATCCACATAAAATAACAATGCAGAGAGTTATGTTAACTCCTATAAAGCAGCCTACCTGATTATTGGTTTTGTTTTTTTATTAAATACTGTAAGTTGGAGACAAATATATTGATGCATGATTGAAGGCTGGTCCATATTCCAGAAATGATCCACTAATCACTTAATCCCTTGACTACAGGAGCCAGGTGGGCTGTGTACAAAGTCTTATGGGGATTTCATAACCTCAAATGGAAAGGCATAGGTACATTGCACATGTAACAACATCAAGACTATGATTTGCAAGTGAAATAACCGGCAAACAGAAACACTAATCATAGGGGATTTCATTTATCATGTTCGAACACATTTTGCATTTGTTGGTCAAAACAAATTTGTGTAAACCAAAATATAAGACACACATCGCTAAAGTTGTAAGAAATGCATGACAAGTTTGACAGACATATTCATTTACAATAAAAATGCAAGAAAACACTTTGGTAAGTGAACAACACACATGGTCCTGATGTGAATTAGCCCCTGAAATGACTAAAAGTCCCTTTAATTTCTCATAAATGACAAAGTAAAACAAAAAATCAGAGTGTTACTATTAGGCAGAGAAGCTAGACAAGAAGCACCTGAAAATGAAATGATATTTGTTCTCCCAACAAAAGTGCAGTCCATCATACCAAAGTTATTCAAATTCAAATTTGTTTATTTCATTTTTCTCAGTTATTGCACTATTAAACTAAGAATAGAAGCAAATACACTCAATGTACCATGGAACCTCAGTATCATGAGCACCTTGGGCCCATCGAATTGACCTTCTTAAATCAGATTTCTTGTTGTATCAGGGCTTAACAATAATAAAATACATAAAACCTGGCCTGTGAAATTACCTCCCTATATCAAGTAACTCGTTATAACAGAGCTCATTATTAAGGGGTTCCACTGTAAAGTTATTGCAATATTAAACTAAGAACAGAAACAAATACACTCAATGTACAGTGGAACCTCGTTATAATGAGCACCTTGGGCTCATTGAATTAACTTTGTTATATCAGGTACTTGCTGATTACATAAGTTCCAATATTATGTATTATAACTACAAAATAAGCACCATGTTATTCCTTTTTTAAGCATTCTCTACAAAGAGAGACTATCTTTAGTTTGATCTGGATCATCAAAACTTGCATGAGGAATAAACCTGGGCCCTGTAACATGAATACTTAGGATTAAATGTACGATCGACTGGTTGATCGTAAGATCAATGAACCAATTGGTCATACAAATTAATAAAACCATCTCAATTTGGGAAGAAATTTCCTCCCTTCTTAAACTTGGCATTGGCAGCATATGGGATTCACCATCATCCCTTAGAATTTGAATCAGTAAAGTTTATCACCTGACTAAGTAAAATACGCGTCCTTGATTGGCCAACACAGTCACGTGATTGCCATATCAGTTTTAACTCTTACATGGCAGATACACTGTTAACCGCATGCCGCGCGCTGCAAAAGAGATTGTATTATGACGTCACAATGAGAACCAAAGGTATGTTGTTTTTGACTGATTTCAATTTCAATGCATATGCATGAATGTGCATATTTTAGCCACCTGATTTAGTCAGATGATAAAACAGTTGTTAACTTTGTTGTCAGGAAAATCATGGAATGTTCCCTCAGGATTTTAAATGCTATTTCGTGAAGAAAATAATTCCCTCGACTATGTCGGGACTTATATTCTTCCCTCAATAGCATTTAAAATCCCTCGGAGTGGAACATTCCGTGCTTTTCCCTCCACCACCAGTTAACAACTGTACAATGTCTAACGATGTACCAACAAACATATGATATCTGCATCATAACCTAAAATGATGATACAAATCACATTAATTTTGACTGAAATCACTCAACATCTTCTCACAGCTGCCCTTGGAATTCACAACAAAGAGAGAAGTGACTAGATTGTCACTCCCATCCACGTTCGCCTTAACAGTCTTGATGAGGCACACACATTATTATGCACTTCCAAAGTGTCATAATCAAAACAATCCATTAAAAATCACTGAGATTTTCACTGAAATCGTTAGACTTCTTCATACAGCTGCCCTTAAACTTTGTATTCACAACAAAGAGAGACTGACTATCATCACTCTGATCCGATTCAGTGAAGCAGGTTTGATGAGGTACAAATGCAGCGTTGCGCTTCCAAAGAGAGGCATCATTATCATCATCGTCTTGACCATCTGGATCAAGACAGCGTGACATATCTGTTTTTGCGGAAGTGAGGGTTGATGATGCTGAATTCCTGCTGCAATTTGTTTTCTTGTCGCTCATCACTTTGACCTTTGACCTCTCATGGCTACTGAGGTCAGGGGTCAGGCCATCACTGATGATACTATCTTCAGTGGATGCATAGTCCATTTCACTGCGAGCCGCAAGGATTGTTCTATTGTGGCGGTCAATTGCTTTCTTCGGAGGTGGCTTTCTCTTTGTGGTCGTGTCGCTGCTAAGGAAGATTTCATCTAGGAATGAAAGGTTGTGCTCTCTTTTAAGCGGGACCCTCTGTGAATGGCTTGCACAGGTATCGTTGTCTGTACCCTCTTTCATTGAATCACTGCTCTTATTTGGAAGTAAGCACCTGTTTTCGCTTTTAAGCAGACTCTTCTGTGCGTTGCTTTCACACGAGTTGATATCAGTCTCCGCTTTCACTGCTTCTGTGTTTTCTTTCAGACCTGAACGTCTGTTTCTGCTTTCCTGCACAAGTGGACTCATGTTGCTCTGAACCTTGCAATTGACAGTTCCTGGTTTACCTGCTTTATTGTTTTCATTGCTAGTCCTATTTGTAACTATATCCACTTTATTCTGTTCTATTTCTCTTCCTGTATCCTTCCTACTTCTTCTACCCCTTGACATAAACGCCCCTTCGATATCATCATCACTGTCACTGAAAGATTCGGCAATTCTTGAAATGTCAGCATCATCATCATCAGAGTTATCACCACTAGTGTAATGCATGCCTGTAGCTCTGTGCTTTCTTGCAACTTTTGTTCTAGTTCTTGTGTGTCCACCCTTCCTTCTTGTTACACCTTGATTTACTTTAGTTCTTGTGGTTTCAGTTCTACCTCTTTGTCTTGGTTTCCTCGTTTCCACTGCCTTGGTGTTTACCAGGGATTTCGCTGCCTGCCTGGGCTGATTCGGGAGCTTGATATAGGAATTGAAATAAAAACAAATTGAAATTGAAATTAGAATTTAAACTGAAAATGAACATTCCAATTACAAAAAAATATATATATATATATAATCAAAATTGAAATGATAAATAAAGTTTGCATTGACAGTCAACATTCAAATAAAAAAACAAAATGAAAACGGAATTAAAATTAGTAGTCCATATTTGAAGTCAACAATAACTATCAATCAACATAAAAATGGAAATAGCAATCAAATTGGGACTTCAAAATGAAAATCAATATGAATGTTGGTTTCCACATCATCGGATTCATGAATTTGTACATTTAAAGAATTGATTTGGTCTTGGCGGCTTTCAGGCTTCCAGACCTTTGGTCTACTAGGCAACCCCCCCCTCCCCCCCCCCCCCCCTCAATAAGATGCAATCTGCCCTGGGCATATTGATTCAAAGAAATGTATACTTGCAGTGAATGCATGATGCAATGAATTACCTTGATATACTCTGCACAGTCAATGCCATACTTCTCCATGTTGAAGCCCAGAAGAAGCGGTCGACATCCCTCGTCCGACAGGGTCTGGATGTGTCTGGAGAGGGCTGATGGACTTCCAAACTTCAACACAGATGCCATCTCCTTAAACTGATCTCTGTAAAAAGCAAATTGGTAAAGAGGAAAACATACCAGTCATCCTCAGATAAGCATATCCCAGGCAAATATTTGATAAGCTGAAATGTTTGGTACGCAGGTTTTCAGGTAGGTAAAATGGTTAAATTGAGAAGAAGAGCTGAATACATTCCTTTCAAACTTCAGCACAGATGTTATCACTTTAAAGAGGAGCCATTTTTGCTTACTGTTTCTGATATAAGTGCATCATCTATTACCTCTTGGGAATTACTAATAATGGACAAATCTATGTTTTAAAAACCACTATCAACTGTTCTGACTTACCAGTGGAGGCTGCTATGTTTTCTAATTGTATCTAAGGTTAGGTCATCTGACCTTGCATTAACAAAAGCGTGTTACGCAACTGCTGGCATAGCAGCAGGTTCATCAACAGTGATTACATAACCTGCTCAGGTGCACTCAGATGACGTTTCATGAGGTAACGTTGGAAAACATGGCAGCATTCAGTGGTCAGTCAAACTGATAGCTGTAAATGAATAGTTGTACAATATGATTGTGCAATATGTTTAAAAAAGAAATCTGCTCACTGTGATAGTGAGTGCTGTATGGCCTATGGGGAGTGTTGTACTATTAAAGGGTACCACCACCCAAAAATAATATTCTTATTATAGAAAGGTACCATCTTTAGTATTCCATTCCTTCAACAAGTTCACAAAAATATGTTTTCAGAAAAAAAAATATAATTGGAAAACGCATCACCATTCTCAACCATGCGTTCATGCGGTCTGAATTGCGTAGACTATATGCGTGCAGAGCCAGAGCGCACTGTGCAGAGCGAATGAATCATCCGGGAATCTATTGACGTACGCGTGAAAGCATTGGCGCACTCGCAAATGCTTGGCCCGTATGGAACCAGGGAATAGCAGTGGTTCCGTAAGTGGTGGAAATTAATTGCTGCCTTTGTTTATGAATTACACAACCCTTTGGAAAATGTTGGGTATCTATTTGATATCACAAAACGGTACCAAAACATATAATTATGTGTTGTCCTTTGCCTGGTGGTCCCCTTTAACTATGAAGCTGGGAGTTGCTATGGATGTTCGTTTCTCTTAATTTGTTTATCTAACTTGTAAACTAGACAAGTGGCGTAGCTAGTGGGGGGGGGGGGGGGGGGGGGGGGAGGGGGAGGGGGAGAGGGCTTTGTCCCCACAATAATTAAGACAACATAAGGGAAACATTTAGGAAAATGAAAGTGTGCCCCCCAATCAGTACGACCACGCAACGCCACTTAACTACACCATATGTGACCGGCTATAGTAAAACCCTGCACTTGTCGGTAATTAATGTTTTGAGGAAATTGGCATTTAAGTTCACATTGTGTGTGTAAAAGATTTATGTTTGTAAAATTGAAACATCCATATCTTTGCCAATTATTGACCAATTTTTAGGTACAAAGCATCAAATTAAAGCTTGTCATGAGGCCTTTCTAATGGTACAAAAATCTACATTTTGATTTTTACCGAAAAGTGCAGGGTTTTGCTATAGCCGGTCACATATATTAAACAAATACATACCGTTTGATGGCAAGTGGTGTCTGGCCGACGAGTAGAGTTGTATCCCCCAGTCTGAAGCTTGCTGCCTGGGACTGGCTTCTTTTCATCGCAGGGTGGCCCTTCTTCTTGGCAATAGATTTATCATCTGAATCACTGTCCAAACTCTCCTGTTAACAACAAGATCAACAATAATAAACAAAATAACATTACCTTACTATTAAATTAGCCCTACTATATTTTGCAGCCCCTTCCCTTTGAGATTCTGAAATCTCAATGGACTTCGTGCACAACCCACCCAGTTCCTGTAGACACTGACAAGGGGTTAATAGGCCAGGGTCCACAAGGTTCCTGCAGGTCCTGTAGGCAATAGGTTAGTAGTGAACCTTGTCATTACAAGGACATTAGGACTGTGAAATTTATTGGTAGTTCGTTCAGCTGGGTAAAAAAAAAAACCTCAGAAATTTAAAGAGTGTTGACCATCAAATTAAAAATTGTACATGAGAATTTTGTTGTATGAAGTCTCTTTATATGTACTTTACATTTCTAGTTTTTAAAAGAGTATCTCACAAACTTATTAATAAACCTTGTCACTGGGTAGAATGCAAGTCAGAACACTGTTTAATTTACACCAATTTACAAGATGAAATACTGACCACTGCTAGTGTTGGTACTTGGCAATACGCCGGCTCCTGACTAAACTGGCCCATCTCAAAGACATCCTTCTGAGCAACTTCACTGACATGATCCTCAATATGGCTGCCACCAATCACTCTCTGGTTGGAGTGGATGTACGTCACACCACACTTCTCTGCAAAGGAGAGAGAAAATAGTGAATATTTGCGCTATTAATGCTTATCCCTCAAAAATATGAATGTCAATTAGTCAGTAAAGAATACTCGTTTCATCGATCACATTCTCGTTGGAGTGGATGTACGCCACAATTCTCTACAAATTAGAGAGAAAATAGAGAATATTTGTGCTATTAATGCTTGCTCCTGACTGAACGGGACAATCTCACAGACATCCTTCTGGGCTACTTTACTCACATGGTGCTCAATATGGCTACACTTCTCTGCAAAGGAGAGAGAAAATAACTAATATTTGCACTATTTGAGATTGCCCAAAGAAACATGAATATCATGGTTGTACTGTAAGTAAAGAATACTTGGATCATTACTGTTTATCCCCCTACATATGAGTGTAGCAAGTACAGTCAAACCTGTGTATAGTGACCACCCAAGGGAAACAAGATACATGTAAGTGTCTACTGTAGACAGGTGACCTCTATAGATAGGTTCCATTACATTCTGTTTCTCTGCAAGGGATCACTGTTGATGGCCACTATAGGCACGTTGGCTGCTATAGACAGGTGGACAGTAGACAGGTTTGACTGTATTTGTTTGCATTTTCAACAAACAATATATACATGTACTTTCAATTTCTATAAAAAGATATGAATATAATTCCATGTGAGTAAAGAAAACTCATGCTATTAATGCTTACCCAACAAAGTATGAATATCACTTACTGTAAATAACAAGTTCGATTTAATATACCTGTATAAATATGCAAATGAAATCAGAGCTACCAATTGTCCTTTTTAGGACTCTCCAAGAAAGAATACCAACAGTCTTTTTCAGGACTATCCCAACAGTCCTTTATAGGACTACCAACAGTCCTTTCTAGGACTACAAACAGTTCTTTTTAGAACTCTCCTAGAAAGAATACCACAGTTCTTTTCAGAACTACACCAACAGTCCTTTCTAGGACTACCATAGTCCTTTTCAGGACTTACCAATCCACCCATCTCACATGGTGTACCCGTAAACCGCACGTATTATATACACCACCATGGAAACCGATACTTACAAGCAACATTGAAATCAGAGCTGTATCCAACAATGGGTAAATACTCACTGAAAACATCCTCCACTGTTGTAACGCCATTGCTGCCTTCCTGCTGCTGGTGAACTTTGACCTCCTGACTCTTTCCTCCACGAGACTGGTGACCTTTGACCTTGATAATGACCTGGCCGTCCCTACCCATGAGTGCTTTGCCCCGCACCAGTCTCCTTCGTGCGAGTTCGTCCTCTGCACCACTCTCATCAGTCTCTCCATTGTAGTCGCTTAGCTCAGCATCATCAGAGTCGCTAAGCTCAGCATCATCAGAGTCACTCTCTGGAATAGATAATACAATGCAATTTGCGATATGATTTTCTATTTGTTTATCAAACGAAATAACGTTAATACCCATTCAAGACTATACAAATTTTGCACAAATTGCATTCTTCATATAACCTAAAGCTCGATTATTTTTATGACCATCTCTGAATCATGGGTCAATGTTGTAATGTGAATACATAATAACAAATACAACAGTATGGAAAATATCAGGCAGTAAGCACTGGCATGCAATGTAGATTTGTTGCGATATTTATTGTTCAGGGGGGGGGGGGGGGGTGATCTATCCATTTGTTCCCCCTGAACAAAAGAAATTTCCACAGATCTATGCCAGTGGCAGCAAGAGATACTGTTTTGTAGTATCCTAGATTAAAAAACAATCCAAAATTGTAATGTAATGTGATCAGGGATCTATATCACAAAGTAAACATATACAAACTTAAATTATTAACACCGTGGAAGTCACAACATCAGTCTTACCTGAAATTGGATGAGAAATGGAAGTCTTGGGGCGTGCTGAATCACGGCGATCATATCGAGAAACATGACCACCATGATGATCACTACCATTCTCTCCATCATCAACATCTTTATCGTCATCACCATCGTCATCATTTTCAGATGAGATCTCTTCAATCTGAGAGGCCAAGCCATGGATGTCGATGTCATCATCATCGTCTTCATCCTGCGGTTCATCAGCACGATCCTCTTGATCTACCAACTGTAGGAGAAAACAGACAAACAAAATAAAAAATACATAAATGAACATGAATACCAAGTATTAATTATGTAATTTTAATACTACCAAGTATAGCATACAAAATTTATGTAAGCTAGCTCACCGTAGGTTGGCAGCTTAACCCGTTCCCTTCGAGATTCTGAAATCTCCCGAGACTTTGTACACAACCCACCCGGCTCCGGCAGTCAAGGGGTTAACAGTTTTCTTTAATTGCTTTTGTCATCCCATTCGGAGTAATATTGCAGATTTCATAGATCACGACTCCTTTATAATTTGTTTTGATTACCAAATCTAAAGTTAATATTTCTATGACACACTCAGCCACAGTATTTCATGACCAATCTGCGATGTAATACAACTCTGTGCCCAAATATTTGTGTGACTAATAATTTACATTTACAGTACAACAAACGAAACACTGAAATGAGACATCTGAGTAATACACCACAGCCATGTCTATCCTTGTTTATTTATTGTTTCTTTCTCAATGTTTTCCATTTGTATTACCATACTTATCTTAATTGTATAATTGATTGGAGAGAATGTAAAGCGCATTAAACAGTTGATAATTGGAGAATTAATTATTATTTCAAATATGATTGACCATTGTCTTTGAGGCTCGGACTCTTTATGATAAATACACAATAATATACTTGATTTATATAACGATAATCGTCTCTATGTGCTTTATCTAGAGTTTAAAGATAAGCCACCAAATAAGATAAAATCATCTTACCTCATCTGAAGGGTCCTCCATGTCGTCTGGTGCAGCTGGAGGATTGTACTTGGCCATAGTGATGCCCTGCTCTGTTATCTCTTCCCTCTAAACACACACAATTTAATGTACAATAATTGATCAATTACAATATGTGACCCTCCACTAAGCTAATCTGATTTGTCAGAACGAATAATAATTAAGTTTACATTTTCTGGGATAATAGAACCTAAGCAAACTCTGTAAACTTGATAACTACATCAAAACCATCAACCCATCATCATCATCATCATCATAAGTATCACCATCATAATCATCATTATCATCATCATCACCATCCTCCTCATCATCATCATGGCTCTCAACTTCAATGTATTCGTGACCATTATTTCCTATCAATTTTTTTCTTCTACATTTCGTATAATACATAGAGAATCTTACACGGATTATCATGCGCAATATAAGCCTCACATGTGATTACTATTATCACCATTATCCATACCTGAATGACGTCCTTAGTGAGGGAGCCATCAACCCTGAGATCAAAGAGATTGTGCAGTCCAAAGATCTCTCCCTGCTGTTGCTTGTCTCCCGCCACTGCTGTGAAGTAGCGCTTGGCATTGGCTGTTGTCATGGCAATGCTGGCAAGTTGCTGTAACGGCAACAAACAAACTTTTGATAATCATAATTAGGATAAATTCATATGTAAACAATCTTAAATGAACCATAAGACTACATTACAGTCAAACCTGTCTTAGCAGGCAACCTGTCTATAATGGCCACAGAAAGTGAGCCTCTTCTGAAGAAAAAAAAAAACAATATCATGGAACCTGTCTTCAGTGGTCACATTTCATATCCCTAAGTGGTCACTACGTGACATACACAGGATTAATTGTATTCTTGTTTAGTAACAATTGATCTTGTCATGAGTGAAGAGGGCGAATCGCACTGCTTGTTTAAAACATTACAGACATTAGACTGTGTTAACTAACAGCCATGAAATATACAATAAAATAATAAATAATAATGGTGGCTACTTATATACTGCACGTTCCGTCTTTTGACACTCGCGGCGCATCACTATTATTTCCCCGGATATCACATCGGATACATACTGCACTCAATCCAGCACACAAAGTGCACATTGTCCACTCCCTGGGGAGCATTCCAGCTAGACAACCTCAAAGACAATTGAAGACTTGAGTAACAAATAACACCTTGGCTTGTTCACCTGCTTGTACAACTGTCTCAGGTACATGTTCTCCTCGATGGAGCCCCTGGAGATGAGACGGTAGACCCTGACGTCCCGGTGCTGACCGATCCTGTAGGCTCTGTCCTGGGCCTGCAGGTCATGGGTCGGGTTCCAGTTGGGGTCAAAGATGACCACCACATTGGCACCGGTCAGATTCAGACCAATTCCTCCAGCCCTGGTAAACCAAACAAATGCCATTTAGTAATTTGACTACCTGAAATAGAAACAAATTGACCTCAAGACCCCAAAATATAATTAAAACATCTATGTATACCGTATTTAACACAAATATTTTTAAAAATTATAATCAAACAAACTTCGTTGCAGACAAGAGCCCTTGATTTTTTATCTTTTAAATATTTTTGAATTAGCTTCTCAAGAAGTAGTTTGTTTGCTTTTAATTACTCAAACAGTTTTTGAAGTATTGCAATAAGGATGTTTTTACCCCCTGGGTATAGGTATCCTGGATCATGTTTTTAATTTGGGATCAAAGATCACCACGGTTCAAATGTGTATAGAAACAATATCAACATTAAGAAGAAGCGTCAGTGCCTACTTGGCAAAGATGAGAAAGAGAAAGATGTCCGGATCTTTGTTGAAATCATGGACAACTTTGAACTTTGTCTTGTGCAACAGTTTTACTAGCTGTCTGTCATACAGAGTTCCCTTCTAGATTTTGCATCCCCTATTGACTGAACCGTAAACCCGTTCAGGACTGGTCCCGAAAAAAAACTCGGGCTGGGGTCTATGGATATTACATGTTATAGCAAAATCAATCAATTGTGTTAATATTGTGTCCATCAGTTACAAAAAATATATCAAAATATCAAAAAGAAGCATCAGTGCTTACTTAGTAGAGATAAGAAAGAGAAAGATGTCAGGATCTTTGTTGAAATCATGATAAACTTTGTCTTGTGCAAGAGCCGTACCAGCCAGTCTGCTGTACGGGTTTACTTCTAACTGTTGCATTCTCCATTGATATACGGCATCCATCAGATTCCCTTAGGCTTGTTTTGTCTTGCTTTGTATGCAAATATGATGCCGAATGAAAAATGACAATAATGATATCAAAATAGCGAAAAATAAGCGTCAGTGCTTACTTGGTGGAGATGAGAAAGAGAAAGATGTCCGGGTCCCTGTTGAACTCATGAACATACTTCTGTCTGTCCTGCGCAGGGGTCTTGCCATCCAGTCTGCGGTACGTGTAGTATGTCGTCTTCAGGTACATCTCCAAAATATCAAGTAGCTAATAATAAAAATAATAATCAGAGTAATATCAGTAGAGAATAATAACAGAAATATTAATAATGATGTAGAGCATTATTTTCTAGTCTTTTCCTAACATTTCCCCCCTAAAACTGTAACTTTGTAGGTTACGCCATTCAGTCTGCAGTATGTGTAGTATGTCGTATTGAAGTTCCTCTCCAAAATATCCAGAAGTTTGGGAGATAATTTTGGGCAATATAATTATTTATTATGCATTAGCCAAAATATCTTTCCCCAACTATTGAACAGAGATTTATTTCTAGTCCTATTAAAAAGTATTGATTTAATGTATTGGGCTGGTGTATTGCTATATAATTGCTATATAAAATAATAATAACCCAAAATCTGTTTTATTTCTCCGTTCTTGATATCCCTTGACAAGTATATTACTGGACACTGGGGAAGGAGTTTCTATATAGAAGGAACAAAAGAGATTTATGGGATTGGTAAGGGAGGAAAGGACGTGGTTAGTAACAGAAGAGACATCATTGGATATGAGAAATTGAGGAGGTGACCACTTACTGCAATAAGCCAAAAGAGAAAGGAAATCTAATGTATTTACCCGAGTATAACAGGAAAACAGCAGAACCTTGTTGTTCTCCTTCTTAAAGACAGTAAGTAACTTTTCCAAAACCTGTATGACAGAAAAAGCAACAAATACAAACAAATATGTAATCTCCACAAAAGTTTATCGGTATAGATGTTTCATTAATGTAATTAGTTTGTTCACAATACAGTAATCTATACAATTATTTCTAGGATCTTAGTTTTGGACATAATAATTACAAATGTTTTACAGTTTGGAATATTCACATTTTCCCCCAACTAGCTGGGGTCAGATAAATTTGCAAATCTAGCTTCTCTGCTAAGCTCCAATACCTGTAGGTGTTTTACAAAGGCAACCATTACCTTCGCTCTTTAGCCAACACCTAGACAATAAATTAATGAAAGTAACTATCTGACACCAACAGATAAGTCTAATTATATTCACCTGCATTTTTCCACAGTAGGAAGGGTCCGAGAGAGTTGCGAACCTAGCTTCTCTGCTGAGCTCCACAAACTGAGGGTGTTTTGCAAAGGCCACCTCGCAGTAGTACTTTGACTTGACTCTCTGCTTCTTTGACATGGATCCATCAGGAATCAGCAATGCGATGTGGTTGGAGACTTTGATCATCAAGGACATCAGACCGAACGTCAGCGATTTGATCTTCTCACCACGTTCGTTGCGCTTTGGAATATAAAAAGATTTACGTGTAAATTAGGGTTTCTATTTCATAAATTTACAAAATCAATCATTTATAATAAGCATTGAGACATCAGGAATCTGGAGGGTGATGTGGCTGGAGACTTTAATCACCAGTGACATAAGGCCAAAGCTTAATGCACTGTCAAATTTAAAACAACTAATGAATAAATTAAGAATAATATTTTTTTTTATATATCACACCAGTAGGCCTAATGTAGCAAGGGCTGAATTATTTGTTGCACCCTTCATGAAATTTTTTTTTTACAACTTCATCGTGCTCCCCCAACCCGCCATTGTTGACTTGAGTATACAAAGCCCAATTTTCCTGTCCAATCATCAAATATGATTTTAAGATAATATCTATGCAAACTTGTCAGAAGCACCAAGTTCATGAACAAATAAATAAAATACAATGAGCTGAAACTTACTGTATAGCAACACTGTCCCCTCTTAGCATCTTCCCCACAGTCACAGGGCTCTTTCTGCCTCAGGACCAGGTCCATATCCGTTGACTCCAACAGGGCCCTGTACACCGCAAGCTGCAGGCTACTCAAGTTACAGAACACTACATTCTCATCTGCAACAAAAATTTAAAAAATACCAATTCACTTACAAGTTTTCAACAATGGTCATAAACAAACATGAGTGTTACAAACTCTTTTTGCCTCAGGACCAGGTTCATATCAGGAGACTCCAACAGGGCCCTGTACGTTGCAAGCTGCAGAACACTACATATAAGAGTAATCATCATACATGTACGTGACCTTACACCACAAAAGGACCAATAAGTCCAGAAAAACAATTGTGCTGATTTTCACATGACATAAAAATAGGAGTCATTACCATGGTATATAATTTGTAATATTCCACCTAAGCAAACCCTCTCAAAATGACCGCCAAAGATTTGGAACATGTCTGAAGCAAAGTTAAAATAAGGGAGAAACGGGCCGCTTCAAAGATCGGTGTCCATTCAAGCGCTGTAATCGGATCATTTTTATTTGATGAAAAATCATATTTAAACATGATATCAAATTTCAAAGAAGGTAGATTAAGATATATGCTTATTCAGGAAACACCAAAATCACAAATCTCATATTTAAAACAAAATCTGACTATTTCAGCTATAAAAGAAAAATTACCGCAGCAACTTGAAGTCGTTTTGTGGTGTAATGTCAAATATTGCAACCAGAATTCCAGAACATAAATGAAGAAATAAAATATTGTATGGATCATGAGTTTCTAGCACTGATAACTACATGTATGACCTACGTGATACTGATTTGCTTTATCACCCAGGGTAGTCTATGCAGTGCATCTGCATGTATGTTGTTTCTCCTAGAAGGCTCTGCATCTAGGGGGTGTTTCACAAAGAACCCAACACTAAGTTGGGATTCAAAATTATGGAAAGCCATTAGTTTCTTTGTAAAACTGTTGAACAAGTTCTTTAAACAGGTCTACAAACATTTTCTTTTATCAAAGAGACTTCAAGTTATTGATGTGAAATTTTGTGGAAATTTTCAAATATTCGCATGTTGGGCTCTTAAATATGTTTAATTCTGTAGCTACATATTGGCTTTCCATAATGTTTAGGTCCCAACTTAGGGTTAAGATCGACTTGAGATCTTTGTGAAACACCCCCTGGTATCTGATTACTCACCCTTTGTAGGTAGCTGGTGTGCAATCAGAGCCTTCGTCCTTCTGATCAGCCACTTGGATCTTACACGGGCAAACCGCTTCGCAACTGTAGAGCAAGAGCAAAATAAATCAACCTTATCAAAGGAATCTAGTAACTTTGTTAACATGTGCAAAAAGTAATAAATGGTTGATGAAGTGTGTATTGTTGAGATCTTACAGTCTACTGAGTAATGTGCAAAAATTTCATGTTAAATAAATATAATATGGCCAAGTAATGGGCAAAAATGCAAAGGATCATTGCACTGACTTTGTACAAAGTTATAACTTTCTAGTAGAAAGTTACAAATTCGAACACTTCAGCCATAAATATCATCTTAACGAAAGAGCAATTAAAAACAAAAAACCCTGTCCTTTGCTTCTTTGGTTAATAGGAATACAAAAAGGTATGATAGAACCACTAGAGCTCCAAGTGTAAGTTTTGTGGATTTGGCCAATGTTACTAGATCACTTTCAAAGGAAAGAACAATTTTGGAAAACCCCTCCAACCAAATCTGTAAAATTGTTCTCAATATCCCTGAAAAAGTGAATGAATATGTCAGAAATCAGTGGCGAATGTAAAGAGTTAATAACCAAAATGCATTGAAATTGACTATCATAGATAGCAATCACAAGCTTGAAATAACTTTGCGCTCAATAAAATTACTTTGCACATGGTGTTTCATTACCCCTTGACTACGGGAACCAGGTGGGTTGTGTACAAAGTCTATGGGATTTCAGAAACTTGAAGGGAACAGGTTAAAACAGTCAAACAGTCATATCATTTTGAAGAGTGGTTGCCCTTGACTACTGAGGTGCATGGATAATGTTACATGTACAACAAACCTTGTCTGGCATCGGCTAGCTCTCGTTTATTGGCGTTGTACTTCTGCCCAGCATTGATGACTTTATCATACTCCTCTCTGAAGTCCTTCCACCCACCAAGGCAGCCAGGATTCGCCCTGAGAAGGGATAAATGTAGTTATAGAGATCTTACATGAATGTTTTATCATGTCCACTATATCTCTCTTTCATTATTCAATACATATCCAATAACTCTATTTTATTAGTGTTGTGCTTTTGACCAGCATTGATGACTTTATCATACTCCTCTCTGAAGTCCTTCCATCCACCAAGGCAGCCAGGATTCGTCCTGAGAAGGGATACATGTACATGTAGTTGTATACAAATTGGATGAATGAAGTATGTCTAGTGTATTCATTGATAATATTATATTATATTTCTGGCCAGTTTCCAATAATTGTTACAATAGTTCATTCATTAGTTAATATGTATCATTACGACTGGTGTATTGGCATTGTACTTTCGACCAGCATTGGTGACTTTATCATAGTCCTTCCATCAAGCAAGGCAGCCTGGATTCGCCCTGAGATAGGATAATGTAGTTGTATATAAATGTACAAATGTATACATGAATGTGTAGATGAATGTTTTATTTTATCTATATTTTATTTCCTGTCCTCTGATGTTCTTCACGCACCAAGGTATTCTGGATTGTCCTATAAAGAGAAAAACAACAATTTAAAAGGGTATATAGTTTTGTTTTCCCTCAACCACTGAAGAAAAGGGTCCGGATGAGCCAGAAATATAAGAATTCTGTGGAGAATGCGTCAGATACCTTAACCCGTTCAGGACTGGTCCCGAAAATACTTGTGCTTGGGTCTATGGAGAATACATGTTATAGCAAAGTCCATCAGTCCTGAATGGGTTAATCAGTTTGTCTCACCTGGATATTTTCCAATTTCCAAAATTCAATATTGTTTATGCCTTAACCAAAACAAAAAAAACACCTTTGAAATCTTAAATATTACCAAGCGTGGGCATGCTGTACCTGGGGTCGCCATTTTGAACCAGGCTAGTTTGCGCGCGCTGCATAACACCATAATACTGGTTCAGTCTGCATTACACACCGTGTGATAGGCATTTGCAAGATGGCGCCGAGAACTGATTTACGAATCCAAACTACATTTAACTTACCAGTCGAGCACACACCAGAGTTCAGCCATTTTATTCTGCAGGGCAGTGCCAGACAGCCCAAATCTCTTGAGTGTGTTAATCTCCTTCAAAGCCTTGGTAATCAAAGCTCCTGGTTCCTGGGGTGAAAATAATATATTTTTTATTTTGTCAATTTTCTCAGTGTAACATCATGAGTGATCCGAACCATGCAAGCACATATAGAATTGATATCAAATTATCATGCACTTTAAATGAATCAAAATTATTATTGGTATTATTACAAAAATAAACCAAAGGCAGAATATAAGAATAACAAGCAATTTATTCAAGAAGCAGGGTACATATTTTTGAGGGAGCTCTGGGTGTAATACATGTATTAACCCATTCCCAGATGTGCCAACCTTGATCAACAAACAAAAACAGAATGAAATGACCCCCAAACAAATTTTCAGGGAAAAAACAGAATTTGATGAATTATCATAAAAAATTGTAATGAATTGACTCTTACCTTGATTTTGTGAACTTCATCAACAAACACAGCGTCCCAGGAAACAGTCAACAAATCATCCTGACAGTAAAGAAATAAACAAGCAAATATTACAAAATCACAATGAAATCATAATAAAATAACACACTATGACTATAAAGGCTTTTACGGCCTGTATGAATATTATCTTGTTCTCTTTGCACACATTATATACATGTAGGGTTATAAAGCCCAGTCACAATACAGCTTTGAGGCAAACACACTAAATTAAAGCATGCTTTTTAATACATGTATGCATTATTTCAAAGTGAACTCCGCTTAACAGATACCAATTGTGTCAATATCATGTACATCTCCCAATCCATATTGGTACAAGTTTTCATATTGGTCTCAAAGAAAGTTTATAAGATTCCTTAAATCAAAAGGATAACATACTAAAGGAAATGCACATGGCCAATTTTCTGGCAAAAAACATGGCAAACTGGAAAATAGGGATATTAAGTCAATTAAGAAATTAAGTAATAAGATGCAAATCTAATTAAGATACCTTGATCAAAGGCAGTTTTTTTTTTATTAAGAGTCATACCAAATAAAGTCTGTACGTCTCATATGTGGTGACCACTGCATCTAGTCTCCTGCGCTGGGCCCGTCTTAGTGTCTCATCCCTCTCCTTACCGTGGTATCGTCTACAAAACAAGACCATCGAAAAGAGAGATTTGGCAATTTGGCATAAGCAAATGAAACATTGTTTTATTTATGATATCTAGCAATGCTAACCACTGCATCCAGTCTTCTTCACTTGACCCATATCAGTGTGTCATCTGTCATCTTTCCGTGGTATCGTCTATACAACAAGGCCATTGACATTTACTTCGCACATTCTTTGGCAATTTAATAAAACATTTATTATTTGATTATCCATAACATATTGGCCCTTCTATTCTCTAATATCAAATGAAGTTTGTAAGTATTGTAAATGTTGACCACTGCATCAAGTCTTCTGCACTTGGCCCATCTCAGCATTCTCCTTGCAGAGGTATCTGCTACAAAACAAGATCATTGTCAGAATTGATATCTTCACATATTTTTAGCTCGGATCTCTATATAATAAAATCTGTCAAATAAAGTCAACAAAGTTACTAGATCCTTTGAATTTAATACATAACAAAAAGACTACTTACGCTACTAGACAGTGCGTCCAGGTTTCAAACTCATCCAGCCAGTTGAACAGCACCGAGTTAGGGCAGATAATGAGGAAAATTTTGGTCTGCTCTTTCTGAGGTGACTCCTGCAAGAAAGTGCAAAAAAAGAAGACAAATATTGCTTGATGAAATAAAGATTTAAGGATCATTATATTTCTTTATCTCATTATTTATATGCATAATAATGTATAGGTTTTTCTGTTCAAAAGTAAAACATGTCCAGTGTCAAAGAGATAAAAATAGCTATAAATAACAAAAACAATGAAGTGTTCCTGGACAAGAAAACTGCAACCTCCAACCACATCCCAGAGTAGATACCTCAATGCTGATGCTTCCACATACAAATTTAAAGTTAATTTTGATGGCCCTAAAATTTAGACTAGTTTACAATTAGATTTAAGGTTATCTCCCACAGTATAAATATTATAACCCTTTCAGGACTAACTGATTTTGCTACATCATGTGTTCCAAATATACCAGAGCCAGAGTATTTTCGGGACCAGTCCTGAATGGGTTTAGGTCATTTAAAGACATACACATTTTTAGCGCAGACATAAATTGGTGGCAAACAGCAACCATTCTAGAAAACAATTATTAAGAAAACTGCAGATCTGTGAGACACTGATTAAATTCTGAGGAGATTTATATTTACTTGCTTCAGAAATTATCAAGAAAGTTGCCCCTGTGTAACACTAACTAGATTCTCAGGATATTTATACTCACTTTCTGTAAGAATTATCTAGAAATTGCCCCTGTGTGACACTGATTAGATTCTCAGGATGATTATACTCACTTGCTCTAGGAATTATCAAGAATATGCCTCTGTGTGACATTGATTGGTAGATTCTGATTGAGGAGAAAATACTCACTTGCTGTAGGAATTGTGGCAGCTTCCTCTCAAAGTCCTGTTTGCCACCTGTCTTACCAAGCAGTGCACAGATCAGGCCAATCACCTACAAGTATTGGATCAAACATGTAAGGAAATAAAGAGGAAAATTGGTGAACGCACAAGTCTACATTTCCTTTATAAAACGAGCAAGTGCAACCAAAATGAACCCTTTCTCCCTCAGTTTTACCAAGCAGTAGAGGTGTCGATTTCGGGAGTATTTCCCTCCCGGGACTCGCGATAATTTTTCGGCCGAGTCACGGGTACCCGAAATTTAACCATTTGTTGATTTCGCTATCGGCATGTCACGCCACTGGGAAAACATGTTCATTCAAGTGACAAAAATGCAGCGTATTTATGCCCATAGCGAATAAAAGGGGACTTTTTTTTTCGGGATATCGAGTATCGATTTTTGCGCCCGGGACTCGACATTTTTCGGCGGGACCCGGGTACCCGTGACTCCTCAACAGCACTACCAAGCAGTGCACAGATCAGGCCAATTACCTACAGGTATTGGATGAAACATACAGAAAAAGAAGTTATCATGGTGAATGATAGAACAGCTAGCTTTAACCCAAAACACATAAGTTCATCTCTTTGGATTTGTGTAATCAATGTCATTGATCAAAGTGCACTGAATTGCCAATTTGTGGACCAGCTAATTTAACAACACCAAAAGCACATGTGCCCATCGCTTTGCCTTTGTGTCATCAATGTCAATGATCAAAGCGGAGCTGTGTTGCCAATTTTTGTGTAGCAGGTTGGGATAGTTTTGTTTTGATAAGACTAAAACCAAAACCTGCACAATAACCTTTACAAACTAATAGTTATAACTCCACCATGCTTGGAAGGTATGACAAATTACAAATGACGAAGAAAAAAGCCTGTTATCATTCAAAAAGAGCTGTTAAAACACAAGAGGGCGCTCTCTAAAAATGCATTGGTTTCAATCATTTTTCATACAAAATTGTGCATGTGATGTTTTGGTAAAATAATGATTGTATAGTGAGGTCATCAACAACTATTCAAAAACCTCTTTTGACATTTTTTTGAAAAAGTGTAAGCATTATGAGACCCCAGGTTATATTTATTGATATTTCAGCCGTTTCTGAACCGATTTTGATCAAATAAAGTTTATTCTGTCATTATAATTGTACTCTTTCAAATTTGACACTCAGTTTTTCATTACCTCACAATTTTGTTTCTTTCTTGAAGTACCCTCTATACCAAAAACTGAACTACCCCTTTAACTAACCTGAACAGTCTTCCCAAGCCCCATGTCATCTCCAAGGATAGCTCCTTTTCCATTACTGTAATGTCCATAGAGAAACTGGATTCCTTCTCGCTGGTAGTCTCTCAGGTAGCGGTTCATCGTGCCAGGAACCTGCAAACACATTCAGAGAAAAACAAACAACAAATATCAATAACTGCAAATTGATGATGTACATGTACAGACTATGCCCCTGGTTAAACACAAAACACAGACGAAGAGGAAAATTAAAAATGACAATGAGGACATTATTTTTTGAACAAAATTATGTGCCCCAACATCACCACTACCACAACCACATACATCATTATCATCATATTCACTGTCATCATCTTAGATTTTAATTTAATTTCATCACAAACACCATCATCATAATCACATTATCGTATCATCAGCATAATCAAACCATCACCAATACCACCATCATTGGCACATCATCATCACCACTACCACAACCACAAACGTCATTATCATCATCTTCATTGTCATCATTTTAGATTTTAATTATATTTCATCGCAAACACCATCATCATAATCACATTATCGTATCATCAGCATAATCAAACCATCACCAATACCACCATCATTGGCACATCATCATCACCACTACCACAACCACAAACGTCATTATCATCATCTTCATTGTCATCATTTTAGATTTTAATTATATTTCATCACAAACACCATCATCATAATCACATTATCGTATCATCAGCATAATCAAACCATCACCAACACCACCATCATTGGCACATCATCATCACCACTACCACAACTACAAACATCATTATCATCATCTTCATTGTCGTCATTTTAGATTTTAATTTCATTTCATCACCACCACAATCATCATAATCACATTATCTTACTATCAGCATCATTAAACCATCATCACCACCACCACCACCACCACTACCATCCTCATCATACTCCTCATCTTCACCATCATTATCGTCATCGCCACCACCATCACTACCACCACCAGCACCATCGACATCATCATCATTATCATCATCATCATCATCATCATCATAGCCATTACCATTCTCGTCATCATCATCATCATCATAGCTATCACCATTTTCGTCATCAACATCAACATTATCATCATCATCATCATCATCATCATCATCATCATCATCATCATCATCATCATCATCATCATCATCATCCTCATCGTACCTGGATGACAGGGTGTTCACCAGGTACTGAGAGGACAAGAGGTTCCTTGGGGCTGACATCTGATTTACTAGGGAATGATGGCTTCTCCACATCTTCACAGCTGAATCCTGGAAAGATAATCAATACTTCAGAAATGAAAAATAATAAGGACTTGTTTTGTGAAATATCAAGATTCTTGTAATTGCTAAAAAAGCTTTGCTGCCAGGTTACGCTAAAAGCAAACATTGGCAGCCAAGTCATGGTACGCAAAAAAAAAACGAAACTTGCCAGCCAAGGTATGTTAAGAAAATGAACCTTGCCAGCTAAGATTCGCTGTATAAAGATCCTTGCCAGCCCGAGATCCGTTTCAAAATGAACCTTGGCAGTGACCAATGGAAGCCGAGTCAGGGTTTGCTTAGAAGCAAAGCAAACCTTGGCAGCAAAGCGAGGGTTTCCCTTATAGCAAACCTTGGAAAAACAAGTCAGGATTCACTAAAAACGAACCTTGGCAAGATAAGCAAACTTTGGATGCCAAGACAGGGTTTGCGTAAATAAAGTGAACCCTTGCCAGCCAAGCCAGTGCTCCCTTTTGAGCAAACTCAAGTTTGGCTGGGAAGGTGCGCCTTTATTTAGCAAACATTGGATTGGGTGCCACTAATTATTTGTGGGGAACACAGTCACTTTTTACCCAAATCAAATCTTTTGATAGAAATCAGAGATTAATAATGAAAAAAGATACAAATCGTTTTATATAAAAAAAAAATCTGCTTACCTTCCTCAAACCCAGGAAAATCTTTGGCTTGATCCACCTCTCTGCGAGCACTCACTGTAGGAATAGGGTTGGAAGGACTGGATTGGCTTGTTCGCCTAAACATTGCAGATATATGGAGAGATATACAAATATAGTTCATACCAAACACCATTTGAGTGCCTAAACAAAAATGTATTAATTTTTTTTTTTTATAAACTAAAACAAACAATTTAATGCAAACATGAACATTTTAAAAATGTTTTTGTATTTTAGAAATGCATTAAAATTATGTATAACAATGTTTAAATTTATCAAAAAAGTGATGTTAAACACATCTACACTATGAAATCTATTTTAAACTTTCTATATTAACCACCAATACAGATGAACTTTCATAGTAACATCTACACTACACCGTGTCCCAGAAAAAACGAAACCGGGTTTCATGGCAGAAATTTTCTGTCATAATGAATAATTTAATTGATGATATATATATGCTTGGAAAGCTCTGTGTCTCTTCTTTCATTTGATGTGCAACTTATGGCACATAATTCACGCATGACTGAATTAGAACAATGGAAAGTGGTGTTACCAATATTCAATTTGCACGCATAAATTTGAAGTTTGGGTGAGTTTTAAGAGTTGTAAACGTACTTATTTTTAAAAAGGACAAACACCACATAAAAGTTCATATTTTTATCTTTTACATGACACCTCATGCTAAAGAAATAAATGATTTATGCCAGAGAACGAGTACAATGAAAACATGCCTGATTTCTGCCCGAATGAGTGAAAGTTGAGTAAGAAGTCGCTCAGCTTTCCTGACTAGCAGCTGACAATGGACTTTGATGCATGAGTGAATTTACACAAACATGGGGATCAGGAAACAGGCTATATCAGGAAAGTTACTCATTTGGGCTGGAATCAAGCATGTTTTCATTGTATTCGTTCTCTGGCATATATAATTTATTTTTTAATCATGAGGTGTCATATAAAAGATAAAATTATGAATTTTCATGCGGTGTCTGTCCTTTTTCAAAATAAGTACGTTTACTACTCTTAAAACTCTCCCCAAAACCTCACCCAAACTTGCAATTTCTGCGCGCAAATTGAATTTTGGTAACACCACTTTCTATCGTTCTAATTCAGTCATGCGTGAATTATGTGCCATAAGTTGTATATCAAATAAAAGAAGAGACACATAGCTTTTCAGACATATATATATCATCAAGGAAATTATTTATTATAACATAACATTTCTGCCATGAAACCCGGTTTCGTTTTTTCTGGGACACGGTGTATAATTATGATCCTTACAAAGGTATTAATACTGATAAAAGATAAACATGCATATACATTCGATTAGTGTGTCACAGCATTTCCTTTGGGGACAATTGGTCCTGTTTTGGGTAAAAGTTCCGGTCAAGGTTAGTGTTAGGGATTAGGTGCTGGGAATAAATATGTTGTTTGGTTTAAGAATAAAACAAAAGCGTAACAATTGTTACAGGAACAAACATAATGGAACCCAATGTCTGTCAGAGAATATGGGAGCTCATTAAAGGGATAGTTGAGTGTTGGTATAGGGGGGCACTTCACAAAATATTTGTTTGTGAGATAATGAAAAACTGACTGTCAAATTTGAAAGAACATACAATTTTAATGAAAGAATAAATTATTTGAACAAAATCAGTTCAGAAACGGCTGAAATATCCATAAACATATTTTTATTCAAAAATTCTTCACCAGGGGATATTTTGACTTTTTTAGAAAAATAAAAAAAAATGCTTAAAGACTACTTTGAAAAAAATCTGAAAAGGTTATTAGAAAGTTGTTGATGATATCTCTATTGAATCATTATTTTAACAAAACATTAATTGCACAATTTTGTAGGAAAAATGGCTAAAACCAATTATTTTTTTAGTGAGCGCCCTCTTGAGTTGTAACAGCTCTTTTTGAATGATAACAGGGGTTTTACTTAGTCGTTTGTAATTGTGTATACTTTTCGAGCATGGTGAATTTATAACTATTATTTTGTACCGTCATGGTGCAGGTTTTGGTTACTAAAGTTAAGTTTGACCAATACTCAACTATCCCTTTAACATCACTGAGAGAAAATGGTTCTAGGACTACTACCCCCTGGACAACCACCCCCCGGACAATTACCCCCCGGACAACTACCCCCCTAGGACAATTACCCCCCGGACAATTACCCCCCTAGGACAATTACCCCCCAAGACAATTACCCCCCAAGACAACTACCCCCCAAGACAACTACCCCCCAAGACAATTACCCCCCAAGACAATTACCCCCCAAGACAATTACCCCCCAAGACAACTACCCCCCAAGACAACTACCCCCGGACAACTACCCCCCGGACAACTACCCCCCAGACAACTACCCCCCGGACAACTACCCCCTGGACAACTACCCCCCGGACAACTACCCCCCGGACAACTACCCCCCGGACAACTACCCCCTGGACAATTACCCCCCGGATTATTACCCCCCAAGACAACTACCCCCGGATAATTACCCCGCGGACGACTGGGCAACTAGTAGTGGAGCGATTTGGTCCATATCCTAGACAGTAATATTATATGATACGTAGTTCAAGCTATGGAATCAAACATACACAGGGATGGATCTAGCTTTTTGCTAAGGGGGGGATTGACGCAATGATGATGCGGAGCATCGTCCACGAGCCGCGAAGCGGCGAGGCGATTTTTTTTGTGGCTATTTTGAACCCCCGTAAGTGATGTTTTCCTGGCATCTACTAACACAATGGAGACCATACAAAGCAGTGCATAATAACGTCTTTTTAAATCACGTAACAGTTTAATACCCAATGACGATGCAGAGCATCGTCCACGAGCCGCGTAGCGGCGAGGCGATTTTTTGGGGGCTATTTTGAACCGCCGTAAGTGATGTTTTCCTGGCATCTACTAACACAATGGATACCATAAAAAGCAAGGGGGGGGGGGGTTAATCCCATGATGGCGTTTTTCTATGCACATCACATTTTCACTCGGCAGCCCAAGGGGGGGGGGGGTTAAACCCCCTAAACCGCCCCCCCCCCCCCCCCCCCCCCCGTAGATCCGCGCCTGATTAAAAAGTGGGAGTGACAATCACCTCCACTTTCCAATGTATGGGGGGGGGGGGGAGCATGTCCCCCCCCCCCCCCTCCCCCCTCCCTGTCCCCCGGGTGCATTGCGTGCATTCCATTTTGCCAATTTTGTTACCACAGTTGTATTGAGTAGTTCAAAATCGTTTTCAGCATTAGAATTCATATATTGATTATTTGGAAACATTTTGTTTGCATTCGATTTAAAACGTATTTCGATTTCGAGTAAATTCGTGATTACGTAAAACCACCCTCCGGGAAATCCGTTGGCGCAATTTAATGCTTTTAATGTCGATCAGGAGAGAAATTAAATTCACGTCTACTTCATTCTGAGTATAACTTGCAAGTTTCAACTGAGCTTTATTGAATAAAAACATACTACATTATGCCCCATGGTGGATAAATATAACTCATTCCTGGTAATCGCGCGAACGCGCGGTTGCGGTTACCGTTAACTAGGTCGTGGGAAACTGGGAATCGAACATGATAATATCTATTTGATTTTGCAAACACAATAAATGCAAATAGCGTGTTTTTTTTAATTGAATGATAAATAATAATAATAATATCTATTATTTATATAGCGCCTATCACGATTGATAATCATCTCTAAGCGCTTTACAATTTTTTTAATTATTACCCCGGTCATAGGATACAATGCAAACCAGCACACATTGTGTGCACCATCTCCACTCCCTGGGGAGTATTCCTTCCAAGCGCTGAGTGGGCTCAAGAAGATCGTTCACATAAAGGCTTTCACCTCCTACCGGTACCCATTTATACACCTGGGTAGAGAGCAGCAATAGTGGATAAATTGTCTTGCTGAAGGACAAACGCAGTGGGCAGGGTTCGAACTCGGGATCTCATGATCGGAAAGCGCGCGCTCTACCAATCTTGCCACACCACATCCACAAAAGTGGTAAATCACTTGATCGAAGAGCTAAATCGTATGAACACAATGCAATTTTGAGCAAAAATTGCAAACCTTCAGCTCAATTTCGTGAAACTGAATGACACGCTTATTGAAACGAATGAAAAGCTTACGAAATTGACCGAAAAAACATATCAAACATGTGATACGCCCCATACGCCTAGGTCACTAATGCACCGGATGCCGCAGCATGGTTTTACCTACATTTCGGATTGCGATATCGTACGATGTCTGGAGTATATTCGTGTATTGGCAGTCCCGTAGCATGGGGGTGCTTTGGGTGCGTACACCCACCCCTACCCCCCTCCCCCCATTCAGAAAGGTCCACTTTGTATCATTTGACATTTGACGACCCCAACTCCCTGCTTACAAAACTAAAACAGTGGTCTAAATCAGCGAAAGACCCCCCACCCCCCCCCCCCCCCCCCCCACACACACACACACTTACACGACTCAACCAGTTGTCTTGGTCCCGTTTTTTAATATACGCACCCCCAAAGCCCAAACCCGACGCCTTGAAAAATCCAGGCTACCGGCCTGAGCGATCACATATTTTGTCTTGGTGTGGTTGTCTTGGGGAGTAATTGTCTTTGGGGGGAGGGGGTGGGGGTTATTGTCTTGGGGGGGGGGGGGGATATTCCAGGGGGGTAGTTGTCGGGGGGTAATTATCTGGGGGGGGGGGGGGGGGGGGTAATCGTCCGGGGAGTAATCATCCGGGGGGGTAGTTGTCTTGGGGGTAATAATCCGGGGGGTAGTTATCCGGGGGGTAGTTGTCCGGGGGGTAGTTGTCCGGGGGGTAATTGTCCGGGTGGTAATCATCCAGGGGGTAGTTGTCTTGGGGGGTAATAATCCGATAATCCGGGGGGTAGTTGTCCGGGGGGTAGTTGTCCGGGGGGTAGTTGTCCGGGGGGTAATTGTCCGGGGGGTAGTTGTCCGGGGGGTAGTTGTCCGGGGGGTAGTTGTCTTGGGGGGTAGTTGTCTTGGGGGGTAATTGTCTTGGGGGGTAATTGTCTTGGGGGGTAATTGTCTTGGGGGGTAATTGTCTTGGGGGGTAATTGTCTTGGGGGTAATTGTCTTGGGGGGTAATTGTCTTGGGGGGTAATTGTCCTAGGGTGGTAATTGTCCGGGTGGTAGTTGTCCGGGAGGTAATTGTCCTAGGGGGGTAGTTGTCCGGGGGGTAATCGTCCGGGGGGTGGTTGTCCAGGGGGTAGTAGTCCGGACACGAGAGAAAATATCAATGAGTTATCAAGAAAAATCCTAAATCAATACCCAAGTTCATTTTTTCCTTCCTTTATCTGCGTTGAAGTCTTGACGGCTCCACCCATAGCAACCATTCCCTTGCGTTTTCTCACTTTTGGTGTTTCCTTTGACCTGACGGCATTAGGACGCTTTAGGCCTGGGCTCTCAGTGGGCCTTGTCCGTGGTACCGGGTCATTGTACATATCTGCATATTGAACTCTACGGACAAACACATAATAGCAAAATAATGAATGACTTTGCAAGGGCCAAATAAATTGCACGAAGCGCAGATAGGCCAGCAGGTCTATTCCACAAGGGGGCCATTCTTTGAAAAGTGAAACTTTTTTGGAAAAAATGAAGTTTGTTTTTTAAGTAGTTTTATTTCATTATTGGAAAGATCAGTGTCCAAGGGTTCATGAAATATATATATTTTTGTTAATTTATAAAATTTCTTAGAAAAATTCATAAATTTTCATATTTCAATATTCAAATAAAAATCATAACTCAGGAAATAATCAAGCTAGCCCAGTCCTTTTATTCTCCTGTACATTATGATACCAACTTTGTGACAATTGAACTTCATTTTACTATCTAAACCTAATATTTGTAAAATTCATATTTCCATTCACATTGTACATGTCACACACGTGACCACCCCAAAATGTCACACACGTGACCCAGACATCCCCACATAATAACGCGCATTAAAAAACAACCGTTTGAGATAATTTTAATATTTCACCATTTTCTTACTTACAGATATATATCAGTTGTCTGATACTAATACGAACATTTGAGCTTTTCATATTTCACAGGATTTCTAAAATGAAATTGAGTTAAATTTTTTTTCTTCAAAAGTACTCCCGTGCGAAGTCACACACGTGACCGATGCCATTTGACCTCTGTCCTTGGGCAACGTAATCCTAATAAAATCTTTTGTGTTACACATGAAAGACTTCAACATATGCAAGTCATATATATATGAAGTTCACATCACCATACCTCCTATACTTACTAAAATATAAGCATCTTATTTCAGAATTTTTCCTATTTTGGGTCACACACGTGACCAAGAATGGCCCAAGGCATGTAGCCCTTCATAATTGTAACATGCACAACACACACAACACAACCGGTCCTTCACACATTTAGTGACGTCACTCATCATAAACTGTACAATATACCAAATATTGAATGGTCGGGTCTTTGAGATCATTCAATAGACCATTTCTACTGAACGTCATGTGACCTGAATTAAAACAATCATATTTCATGAACATTCTAAGGTGTTATATAAATATTAAGTAAGTAAACTTTTTTTCTCAGTGCCCGTAACGAAAGTATGACATTCTTTACCAAAGCGTGCCCACAACAGGCATGCTCATGCATGACAAAAAGAGCAGATTAGATGCAAATTGCATAATAAACATCCCCTCTTCTTGTCATGCATGCGCATGCCGTTGGCACGCTTTGGTAGAGATTGCTAAAATTATTGAATATGAATGTGATTAAACATTATTCAGACAATGATTACCTGATTCTTTCCGTCTCTGATATGTAATCAAGAAGTGGGCTCTTGAAATGCTCTCTATCCCTTTGCCTGGACTGGGAAGGTCGGTCTGGCATTCATACAAGCAAAGGAAGAAAAATACAGACAGCTTTACCTACATCAAGCCTCCACACTAACACTTTTCTCCACTGTCCTATTTGGTCAAGTAACATCATTCATGTTCACATCTTACTTGCCAGCATACTTCTACTAGACTCTTGTAGATGAACAATAATTCAGTTGCCCGATCAGGCTTTAAATTTACTTGCCTGACATAAATTTGTATTTGCCCAATATGGGCAACTCGGCAAGGGTTAGTGATGAGCTCTATCTATCATGCCCAAAGACATTTCTGCAAACTGAACAGATTTGACGCAAAGTTTAAAGTAATGCAATGTCAGATTGACTTAAATAATCTTAAAAGATTATAAATGTGTTGGGGTTGAACATTCAACAAATGCACAAAGATAGGAATTTGGGATATTTTTAATAGAGTTAATAAATCACATCTCGTAGGCAATTGATACTTGAAAACAGCTGAATATCAAAATAAGATCACAATATATTTCTGGTCAGTTTCTCTATATGTTTGAATTATAATAAGAATATGACACAACCATCATTTCAAATACCCTTTTCCGAGATGGCCTTTAGATCAGCAAGCTTGATGACCTCATTCTCGTCCGACGAGTAGCCTTTGAACCAGACTTCTGCTACTCTCTCCCCGTCCTCCTCCCATATCCTCCTGATCACTGCAGAGTACTCGTCACCATCACCAGAGAATGGTGCACGGCATCCATCACCAACCTTCCATCTGTCTGTTTGGCACAACAAAAAAGATAAGAAAAATAATTTAAAGAGCCACATCACTTAGTCCTTATTATTATTATTATTATTACCATGATCCTTCACATTTCCCTAACTTAGACAAGTTGATCTTTCTGGCCTCCCTTTCATGAAACTGTTGCAGTTGTTGCATGAGTGTCCAATTATTGTAACTAGCATGACAACAGCTAAAATGTCTTATTATGCTGATTGGCTGTTGCCATACAAACTCACACAATTTTGGAAAAGTTTTTATTAAACAGGGACCAGCTCAGATGGTGAACTGTATGACATTGTATATCCTGAAGAAAAAAAAGTTTTAAAAAAAATGCGCGAGGTCGCAGGTCAAACTTTGGCGTACGAGCCTGGATGTGCGCGCGTTCTGTACAGCGATTGATCTATTTAATTCTGCGTGCGCGATACACCCCTGTACACTACATGTGAGTACGGTACATACAGTCCCTGGCTTATTGTATTAGTCAACCGATCGCCACTTACGCGCGGAATACCTCCTATCCCAGCATGCATGTTTTCGGTCACCTGACATTGCATGCAGCGAACAAAAACGAAGATGATGATCATCATCATCATCATCAATTTGAGGTAAGTTATCATTCTTTTGCAACAAATTAAATAGCATGCAAGGTAGGTTGAAGGTTTAATTCATGTCTAGAACTAAAAAAAAAATAATAATAATAGATGTAAAGACTAAAGTTGTTGAAACCACCCGTCGCAAAATTTCTCAACATTTTTTAACGTCTCGTCGTCACAGCGCCGTACGAAGTACGGCGCTCATCACAGTTAGGTAGTACAGAGAAGGCAGCCTGCCCTAAATTGGGCAATTTGAACGATCGATGGTTGGAAAGTTTGTTGAGGCTGATATGAAACACCTTGGAAAAGGAAGACAAATGGAAATGCCTTCAATCAAAGAGAGCAGCCATGTACTGTAGTGGAGCACACGAGATTGGCGAGATAGTTTATTAAAATTAGAGAAGCTATACATTTTAATGTCATTTATAATACGAAGTACTGTAGAATTAGAAGCATGCCATTACTAAAACCCATTTTAAAGGGTTTTTTACACTGGAAACACTACCCGTCCGCACCTCCGAGTCAATTCTGTTGACGAGGTACGCAGGGATTGCGGATTGCCCCGAACAAACAGTGTTTATCATTAAATCTATCGTCAGAAGGTCCAGCAGTATAAGACAGTACAGTAAATGTAAAAAAGGCGCCCTGAAAACGTTAGGTTTTTCGATCTATATCGGCATGTGTCGACACTTGACCTCCCAACTAATTGAACTAGTTTAAACTTTAGTTCTAGATATACTAACATCAAAATCAACATGTGGGACTAAGCTAGTTAGTCAGTGTCAGGTGTTTTTCTACCACGGTCAATTAGAATGCGTGGCTGGGCTAGTGTTAGATTATACTTGAACTATAAATAATCAAATATCTCAAAGGATCGATTTCTAGTAAATTTCATCACATACCTCCCATTTCATAACGAAGTCTGGGCGCTCAACATAAAAGTATTTCGCACTGACGAGCTCGAGAAATGACAGCATGTCGTTGTTTACCTGACTAGTCTAAATTACCAGTCGCCCAATAAAACAATATTATCCTTTATAATGTTGCCCCTTTTACTCATAAAACCTTTATTCTTGATCTAAAACCATGGAAATCTAGGCACTTTGAATAGAGAATAATTATCTCTTCTATATTTATAACTAACTTCTGTGACCAAATCATGTACTAGTATAATTATGTGCATACAAAACAAAAATGCATGTGTTGAGACCATTGAAGTATACTTCAATGGTTGAGGTGAGACCGACGGCTACCGGCTATCAGTGTAACTTTCAGCCAATAAGAGCTAAGCAAATTTATACTGACGATGTTACCTTTCTTTAATAAGAATAATAGTTTTGGGTGGTGGTACCCTTTAACTTTAGTAACCAAAACCTGCACCATTAGGGTACAAAGTAATAGTTATAATTTCGCCATGCTCGAAAAGTATACACAATTACAAACGACTAAGTAAAACCCCTGTTATCATTCAAAAAGAGCCGTTACAACTCAAGAGGGCGCTATTTAAAAAAATCATTGGTTTGAGCCATTTTTCATACAACATTGTGCATTTAATGTTTTGTTAAAATAATGATTCAATAGAGATATCATCAACGACTTTCTAAAAACCTATTCAGATTTTAAAATTGTATGTTCTTTCAAATTTGACAGTCAGTTTTTCATTATCTCACAACAAAATATCGGGGGGCATAAACATTAAATTACGTGCAATAAATACCCTATTATTTGTTTAAGCAGATGTTTCTGCATTTATTGAAAAATCAAATACAACATATTCAAATAACAATAAAAGTATATAATATAATTGATTTACATAAAATGTGACAATTGATATACACAAAGAACATACTTATATCAGATATGTTTATTGATATTTCAGCTGTTTCTGGACCAATTTTGACCAAATAAAGTTTATTCTGCCATTAAAATTGCATGTTCTCTCAAATTCGACACTCAGTTTTTCATTACCTCACAAAAAATTGTGATGTGCAGCGCCCTCTCTACCAAAACTGAACTATCCCCTTAAACCTGATTTTTATAAATCACTTTAATATACAAAGTTACAAACTGTAATTGCTAAGAATGTGATAATGATTACATACCCAAAACATTACATATGTATAATATCTATTTTGACTATCTTATAGAGTCAAATTAAATTGAATGATAACGAGATAAGACGACATAAAATTTGATATTTATGAATCAATGAAATACAAATGAAATACGCACAATTTTTTTTTTTTTTTTTTTTTTTGGGGGGGGGGGGGGGGGGGGGCACACCTTATGTATTTCTTTGTTTTTTTTCCAAAAAATGCCCCCTTATGTTTTTTTATTGTTTTTTCCAAATTATTTGGGGGGGGGGGCACGTGCCCCCGCGTGCCCCCCCCCCCCCCCGTAGATACGCCACTGTGTAGGCCTATCATTGTTTCCATTTTATATCCTGTTTGTAGTGTTTTCATTGTTTTGACAAAAGATTCAAAACATCTGCTGTGTGCCGATGTGAATTATTAAACGCGTATCGACTGGATATAAACTAATTGTCTGGATTATGCATGGCGAGCAATCAATATGATCATAAAGAGCATTTACTTTCGATCAAATATGTATACAGATGATGATAGGCAAACTCTCTAATGATGATGATGTCGAGGAAGATGATGTCGATGGTGCCGATTTTGTTGTTGTTGATGCATAATGGTGATGATGATGTATGCATGATGATGATGATGATGATGATGATGATGATGATGATGATGGTGAAGGTGATGGTGATGATGAAGATGATGATGATGATGATGATGATGACGATGATGATGATGATGATGATGATGATGATGATGATGATGAGGAGGAGGAGGTGGAGGAGGAGAAGTAGGAGGAAACGGAAGAGGAAGATTAATGGTCATATTCACTATGTACCTCTATATTTAAATGCAATATTCGAAGTGTTTGAAATTGATTGACAAATGACGAAATAGATTGATAATTGACGAAATTGAAGTTGGGATTTACGGTCTGTCGGTTTCTCGAGACGAATTTGAAGTACAAATTAATGAAATTGAATGACAAAAGTATTAAAATGAATGGGAAAACCTACATTAATTGTATTTACTCGTTTCAAAAATGACGAAGCAGCTTTAATATAGCAACAGGTGTTCGGTCATCATGGTCAAAATATTGTTGCGACATGTGTTTTTTTCTATCGTTAAAACAAACAATATTATACATACATATTAGAGGTCAGAGAAAAACAATAGTTGCTCTCAGTGAACTTTGTATTTTCTATTATATCAAATAATTCCAAATTCCACACTCACTGTTCCCACACTGATCGTATAATTGGAATAGTATGATTATCATATCATTGTGTTATAAATCGCCTATTGCGATTTAAATAATCGGACATAGCCTCGTTTTGAATTGATTTCAAACTAATGAACGCACACTTGACAATATACGATTTGTCATGCATGGTTATCATCCGAATCTCAACAAAGCGTGATTTAGACAGGGCATAAATAAATCTACATAAAATATACCATAGCCGATATACCTGGTTCGAGAGTGATTTGCCAATATATCAGAATCTAAAGCTTACCATACCGTTACCGATTTTCGGAAGAGCGAAATTAAGCGATCATGAAGCTTCCCGTCCTCCTTCTGCTAGTCGTGGTCGGCCTCATTACCCTGGTCGTACACGCTGATGCCAGAAAGATAAGCTTCAGTAGTGGATTCAATCTGGCGAGGCTCTTCGCCAAAAAGACCGCGCTTCAGAACCAAGCTAAATCTGCAGTACTCGCCAATCCACCGGCGATCCAGAAGGTATACTTTCGATTTTCCTAATTTAATTACTTTCAAAGAGGCCCTCAAATTGTATTTTATTATATTGTTCATACATAAGCTTGCAGCCTTTTAATGCATTTATCGATTTAATTATTTTCCCTTTCTACTTACAAGCAAATATCTTATTTTTGACCCTCTTGTAACTTAGTGTGTTTTTATCGTATGTTTTGTCTGTTTAGTATCTGTACCATGGGGTAGGCTTTCATATAAGGAATTCCCTCCTTTCTGCCTACTCCAAACACTCCCATAATTTATATTTGTATTTGTATTTTACTGTGTAATGTCACCTTGGCATGTATATTTTACATTGTAATGTTTTTATGAAGAGTGTTAATAAAATTTGAATTGAATTGAATTATTCGTTACGACGATTTTATACGTTGTGATAACTTCTTTCCTTTACGGTAATTCATTGATTACGCTGCACATGTATGTGCGTTCTCTTTATTTTTCCTTCCGGGCAAAATTGTATCTATTTAAGTAAACATTAATGTGTATACCAATTATTAGAAGGAATCTCCAATGTTCAATACAACATTGTTTTTTTGTGTGTGTAATTTATTAGCCTACTTATAGGGTTTATATACTAAATAATTTATAAGTATAAACTAATCATGGACTGATTTTCCACACACAATTAAATAAGTTAACCCGTTATGCGTCGAAATTAATAAGTTGTTCTTATTTCGATTTTTCATGTTGGTGTATATTTAGTGTATATATAGTTGTTCTTATTTCGAACTTCATTTTAGTGTATATTATTGCTTTCGGATAGATATTCGATTTACTCATGAAGTTTGTCTGCATTCTTGGTGTCAGGTCCAGCAGCCGACCTTGTCGAACGATCTCCGGTGTGCGCCAGGATGGACTAAGATCGGGACATCGAAATGTCTTCAGATCTTTGATTCCAGTAACCCCGGCGCCCCGGCAGGTGGAAGTGACAACGCCCCGGTAACCTTTGCAGCAGCCATAACAAACTGTGCCTCACTTCCCCATTACCACGACACCACCGCGGTTCTTCTGGCAGCTTCGACCACGAATGTGAGTTTAATAACACTAATTCGCTTTTAATCCCTAAATGCCCCATCATACATGCAGCTCCTTAACAGTGCGCTTTGCAGAATGTCCAATCGATTTATTAACTACGCCAATGGTCTGCATAACGAATAAATGAAGCCAGGAATCTTCAAAGGAAGTAATCGGAACTAATCAATTAAACTTCCACAATTTTCCTTATTAAAAAAGTAGTGTAACAATCAATCAAAAGCTCATTAAATTGTCTGAAACTCGATCTTAAACTATGAAACTCGTTCAGATGGTTAGGGACATGCAAGCACATATTTGTCCTAATGCAATTAGCCTATTTCGTTCAATTCTGCCCCCTTTTCGCACTGAAGGCTGATCTAGTAAACATGATGGTCGTTGCTCTAAGCAAAGGAAATCGTCCCGTTCGTTACGTATGGGTGAGGAGTCAATCTGGACCAGGTAAAATAAACAAACGTGTCTTGGTGCTTTTTTGTTTGCCTCTACTCTTTTCTGCTATTTTACTTCTTCTCCCAGCATCATTATTTTCATCTTCTTCTAAATTTGCTATTTGCTTTGTTTGGTGATTGTAGTTTTTATAAATGATCACAATTTCATATTCAATATGTCTTTAATTAAAACAACAAAAGTCATGCGCTGTTTCATCTAATACATTTTTTATATAATTTTGCCAAAATGCTACAAGGTCAATCGTAAAATGTTTAATGGCGAATATGGAGGACATTGTACACGATAAGAAAGAATAAACATTGAGCAATAGTAATATATTAGGTATATATATTTCTGATCAGTTTCCATGTTTGAAATACGTTATAAAACCAATAATTTGTTTTGATTAATGACAAAGCTTCGGCATTTCTTTAATAATTTTGTTTTTCATTTATCAGGTTGTTACAAAATCGACCGAGTTACTGGATCTGTTATCGCTGAAGGTTGTTCTAGCACGCTGAATGGCTATGCGTGCGAGATGCCACAGGCTCGTGTGCCTGCTGAGGATATGGTCCGCAAAAAGTAATATCAACTCTATAGGTTACAAACTGGGGGAGATCCCCCCCCCCCCCCTCCCTGATATCTATGTCACTGCTGACATATCCTGTTTAGCCTTTGAGGTAGATATATAATTTTGATCATTATTATAAAGAAATTAAACATTCATGATCAAATTAACTAAATCAATTAACGAGTAAAATGAACTGTATAGTCGCAATAATTAAAGTCATTCATATAAAAGTAATTGTTAAATTTAATTTAATGAATGACTGTTAAATATTCAACTGTTTAGCTGGTCACAATAAAGGGGGAATTCCACTCTGGATTTATGCTGCTTTTTCTGAAAGCAGGCTAACGATAAATGAAACGTCTGCCCAATGCCCATGTCTGTTTTTATTAGATCAATCAAATAATAAAGGTGTATCAGATAACTATATTTCGCTGTGTAGTGCATATACCTTTGTTGATGTTTATTGATTTATGTTGTGTGTATATAAGAGTTGTGTGTTTGTATGTCTGTGTTTGTGCATGTGTGTTTGTTTGTATCTGTGTATGTGTTTGTATATGTTTGTGTGTATGTAAGCAGTATATTGATATTGTCAGGTGAGAATGAGAAGGGCATTAATTAGTTTTTTGGCTAAACCGAGATCTGCATATACCTTCTTGTATTTGACAGCATTTTTTTTATTTAGATAGTAAGAGAATTCCATTTAGTTCTACAAGGCTTTCAAACTTTAATGAAGAAGATAAAAGGACTTAGCGCCCTTCCCTTTCTCAACTGATGATATGTTCCTTGTCAATGCTGACAGGTTGAACAAGATTAGTTAGTATATCTATATGGAAAAATATGAATGATAATCTGGGTGATCAAAAACAGTTGAAAGGCTTATATACACAAACGGGATAAAGCCATTTTACCAAAGCAAGATATTGTGATTAAACCTGTTGAAAAATATTGAAAATAATGTGAATGAAAACGTGGGGTACTTTTAATCATATGTTAAACATATTGATATGTAACAAGCAACATAGAATGTAATATATTATATGTTTTATATATGATTGTAGCTTAAACAAATTGGAAATTGTGTATACCATAGTTGTATATAAACCCTTCAAATTCTTTGCACCAAACATATTTAAAATAAAAAGCATGTGTCACCTCACGTTTAACTCAGACCAAGCATAAATAAAACATAATGGAAACTGGTTTATAGCGTTGCATACACACACAAATATATAATTCAAGTATTCTAAATTTTAAGTTTAAAATCAAGGTGACAATCAATAAAGTTCTGAATATTACAACAGCAGGCACAGTGTACTACAAGTGTGTAATAGGACCAGCACAAAACAACAATTCTTCAATATGTGTAAAAGATAAAAGTTTTGGTAATCTATTTTTTCAAAATTTCCACCCGGAACTTTAACATTTGTTTCCACAGATATAAGAATAATTTTGTGGTGTTGGTTGCTTCATATCAGTTTGTTTTATCTGTATATTCATACCGAATTTCCCTTCCCGGTTGTTTGGTAACAGCTTAGATATGAATTCAGTCACATTTATATAATATGAACATGATTCATAGCCGATGCATGTCAACTGTACATTATACTATATCAAAAGAGAAGAAAAATAATAATGTTCCTAGTTTGCATTATCATTATGTATCATATGGACAAATACAAAAATCTGAATTAAATAAAAACAGAGATTGAAGTAATTTGACCTATATTATTTTAGATCTCTGATAAAAGTGGTCAGTGAAGGCTCTACTTGACATTATATTCACTTGAATAATTTTGAATTAAATTGAATTGTAAAGGTTAATCTAATAGACATTTCCATGTGTTATTCAGTTAAAGAATAGACATGCAAGTACTTTATACAGTACAATAATTTACACTTTGCTAATAAACATATTTACACAAATCTATGTTGGCTAAATTCATAAATGTACAGAGAGAAACTTTGTATTTACATGAAGAACATTTTTAATTAAAATTAGTTCATGAAGGGAACTATAATAATTATGAATAACTAATAATAACTATGAATAATTGTGCTTGTGTTTTAGTGGAATGTATAGACAATCAAAGCAAAACAGTCATAATCATAAGTGTGTATCATAACCTATAGATTCAAATGGGGATTACGGGAACATATATGGTACCAAAGTGTGAGGTCGCAACTTTTCATCCCCAAAGACGATAGTTGTAAACAATGTCAGGTCAACCTTATGTTTGCGACCTAGCATGTTCTACGGAGGCAGTCGTCCAGCTCCCATCCAAAACCCAAAGCATGAATCAAAGGTTGTTAAGAACCATTCCTATATTCTATTTACAAAAGCACAAGGTGTTTCTACTGTGGTATCAGGGATGCCAGTGACCTGCAAGTTGAGAGCCTGAAAATCGCATCTTGATACCTCGTTTTTGTGCAAAATGGTACGAATAAGCCTGAACTTGTATGTGCCCAGGGCCTGAAATTCAGGCTTAATTTGCCTGAAAACTGGCATCCCTGTGGTATGCATTGGGGTTTACCTAACCAATTGTTAGCAATTGAATAAATTGACACCATCCTTTGACGAGAAGATCCTAAAGATGCATGATTCATTCTGAGATCTGATATCATAGTCTTTGTTTACAGGAGCTACCTACAATGTATTGCATGAACATTCATGATGAAATGCAATTCTCCATAGAATTAAATGCAACTTCGATTTTGAAAGAAATATATATTAGTTCCATTTTAAATAGAAAGCAAAATTGCATTACGGGAGAAAATCGAATCCGATTGGATTATTATCGCGACCCTCTTTTCGAATAATAATTATGTAATTTACAGATAAATACAAAGCAGTCCCTACTTAATTGGGTTGGCTTTTTCAAGTTATATAACGGCAGTATCCCTTCATGTTACCCAATTAAGAGGGAAGTGAACTACTGTAATTGCAAGTTTGGATATCTTACAGATCAAAGAGTCATATGCCCTAGATTGAACCTATGGAATTAAAGCTGCCCTATGACAATCATATCCTAGAGTCCCAAGTGGAAATTCCCATAGAAACCATGGGACAATCCTATGGGTTTCTATGGGACCCATAGACATTTTCCAGGTCGAAATTCCCATATAGAATCAAAACCCATAGGAAACCCATAGGAATCCCTTAGAAACCCATAGAAACGCATGTTCCACTTTCCGTATTGAAACCCATAGAAACCATTAGGCCTATGGGTGTTGGCCCTATGGGAATTTCAACTTGTGGTAGCGTGTTGTATTCAGTGCAATCACACAAATCTCATTAAAAAAAATAAGTATGGAATGGACAGGTGTGCTTAATTGCAAAGTTGCAAATGATTACAAATCAAAGTTTCATTCAATAGAGTACCGAAGTGTGACGTCACGTCGCATCTATTCATTGCCATGGGTAGTGGTACTAAACTATGTCAGGCAAGCCAGAAATGTGTGCCCTAGCGGTTGCTAAGAAGGCAGTCCTCCTGCTCCAACCAACTACCAAAAACCAGAAGCAAAGGACTGTATAATTTAGAACCATGAATAGTTTGGATTCATAAATCGGATGCACGGTGTCATCTTGTGCATGTCTTGCACACAGAGGGGAATACACGCTCAATGTTATGCACAAAATAGCCTAGTTCAAAATGCCACCTGCAGGGAAGCATCACCACGCATGATGATCTTTAACGTGTTATAACAAAAGAAAGTGACGTCACTACTTTGGTACTCTGTAGGCCCCCAAAATAAATTAATAGGATTAGCGCTGTCCTTTGACCAGCATATCTTGGAGTAGCATGTTGTATTCCGACAGCTGATCCTTGATCTTGGCCACTAGAGGGCGGTAGTCACTTTCCATGCTCTTTGTCGCTATGACTGGGGAGAGAAAATCAACTAGTCAAGGAATACATATAATGCAAAAGTAAGTCGGTATTGACTAGAATAATAAGGAAATTACACGGTCCTTACTGTCAGCTTACTTGTTTACTTGCTTACAGGCTTTGAAAGGACCCTAGTAACCATTATCAACGTTATCGTATTACACTATTTATAATATCATTGCTGCGCATAATTCATTTTTAAAAATTATTGAATACCGTATTTGCCGGTGTATACACCGCACCTGTGTATTAACCGCACCCCCCTTTTTTGCAAGTTCTTCTGTATGGAAAAAGTGCGGTTAATACGCTATAAACCGCACCCGTGTATCAACCGCACCCCCCTTTTTGCAAGTTCTTCTGTATCGAAAAAGGTGCGGTTAATACACCAGCTAATACGATAAATGAAATGAAATAGTAATGATAAATCAACAATAAAAAGAGGGACTAACTAAAATTAACAAATTAGAGGTTCATGTAATTTTGAATGCTGGTTATTATGACATTTCCTGACTCATGATTTGGTCTTCTTGTAGGTGTATCTGGCTTAAAATATTAATTCAAAGCATATGCCGAAAATGAATAAAATATGTTGTCATTTATGTGAAATTCTATTTTTAATTGAAATGAAATATCAATATCCAATTTAAAATATAAGCAGACCAGATATCTACAAATCTGTTCTGAGTTTTATTTTTATACTAATTTTGCTGATTGCACTGACATGTTTAATGTAAACAGCAGAGGATTCTTAAAATACTTTAAGAATTGTTTATTTTAAGCATGTTCTGATGTTTACACAAACATTATTACGCCAAACAAATATGAATAGACAAACAGACAGACTCATGGACAAAAGTAAACATAAAAAAACATAAAAAAAGGATACACTCTTTCATGACAAAGTTGTTCTGCTCGTAGTGCTGCCACTTCCTCTCCAGGTTGCCTAGCTGTGAGTGGGTCTCGTTGTCATTCAGCTGAGCCTTCATCGCTTCATACTGGCTGGACAGCAGCTGAACATCTGGTCAAACAGATATAATCAGAAAGAGTTACTTTTCATTTGTTTACTCAATTACCTAAAATCTAAAAAATCTGTAACGAGCAAAAGAGATTATGATCTAAAAAGTCTTTCTCTTTACATTGTTAAGCTGAAAATGGGTCCCAGTGTCTTTCAGCTGAGCCTTGATCACTTCATACTGGCTGGACAGCAGCCGCACCTGGTCAAACAGATGATAGAAGAGAAGGGTTAGTATTAGTATGAGTAATAATACCCCCTAAAATGATCAAATAAAAAATAAAATCTCTTTCTCTTTACATTGCCTAGCTGAGAGGATGTCTCATTGTCATTCAGCAGAGCCTTCATCGCTTCATACTGGCCGGACAGCCAATCAGCCTGAAGCAATTCAGCTGTTGCCATCGTAGTTACAACTGCAAGTGTTTTATGAAACGGGGCACTGGTCAAAATAAATACATGAATCAGATAGATTAAGTGTTTCAAACTAAAATAATAAGTCAATAAATATTGACCTACTGTACTGGTTTGAGCAACAGTCCGGAATTCGGTGTCTCTGTAAAATCTTGACATGGCTGTACAGCCAGTTTTCTTACTGTATTCTACATTTATAATTTGATATTCAAATGCATACAAAATCGATTATGATAGACCACCATAACAAAAAGGTTCAATCGAATTTGCCAGATATCTATTCAAGTATTTTTGTAATAGCTCTTTTAAGACTTCAATATACTCTATGTTTAAGTGACCCACAAGTCCATAAGATTTGTCCAAAAGTGATATTTCAAATGTCAATCATATACTAGTACCATCATAAGACTCTTTTGAATAACATGTGCAATTTTTTCCTGAAAAATAACACTGAAATAACTTACTGAAAAAAAGTGAAAATTATGTAAATTTTGTCTAGATTGTTTCCTAAAGTATCAAAATTTGGACACTATGAATCACTCTAATCATTTTCACAGGGATACAAATAATTTATACTTACTTTTCTTGAAGACATCCCTCCTTCTTGCCAGGGTGATCTTATCCTCATGAAGTTTCTGAGAGCACAAGGGATTTGGTTGAATAAGTATGTCAATAAAATACATGAAAGAGCAGAGTATACATCTTTTCTATCTACACAGACTACACTCCATCTTTATGTGACCGGCTATAGCAAAACCCTGCACTTGTCGGGAATTCATGTTTTGAATAAATGGGCATTTTAAGTTCATATAATGTGTGTAAATGAGTTATGATTATTCTTCATCAATTATTGACCAACTTGTTAGAACAAAGCATCAAATGAAAGCTTGTGATGAGGCCTTTCTAATGGTATGAAATCTACATTCTGATTTTTACCGACAAGTGCAGGGTTTTGCTATAGCCGGTCACATATGATTTGATGTTAAGAGAGTAAAAGGCATTTAGGAATAATGTAGTTTGAAAATTGACCCTCATGGTTCCAATCTATGAACAAAGGAAAGCAAATAACGCCCTTCAAGTTACCCTCTAAAGATATTAAATGTATCTAGTCAAAATTCAAGATTCCATGAATACAGACCATAACAATTAATTCTCCATGCAAGTTACCCACTCTAGAATTACATACCAGCACCGAGTAGCCATCTTAACCCCTTGGCTACGGGAACAGGGTGGGTTGTGTACAAATTCTATGGGGCTTTCAAAAACTCACAGGGAACGGGTTAATAACTCAAATGAAAACATGTAAAAAAAAAATGAACTCTCACCTTCTTCTTTTCATCAGCATTCTTCTGCAGGGAGTCAAGGTCTGAGTAAGTGGTGAGCTCATCTTCCATCTCCTTGATACGTTCCTTGAGGCTATCCAGCTCGGCCGTGATCTTACCCTCCAGCTGCTCCACTTTCTGTAGATCCATCTGTAGTCTGCCCGACTCTGAAGAGAAAATCATTCAAAGTGTTGCTGGTTAGTTGGTCAGTTTCACAAATGAAAGGACACTATGAATCATACGATTGTACAGATTTGATGTTGTGTATCACATCCTCTTCAATCTCCTTGATGCGTTCCTTGAGGCTATCCAGCTCGGCCGTGATCTTACCCTCCAGCTGCTCCACTTTCTGTAGATCCATCTGTAGTCTGCCCGACTCTGAAGTGGCAAACATTCATGATTTGATTGGTTAGCTGGTCAGTTTCACTTATGAAAGGACACTATGAATCATACGATTGTACAGATTTGATGTTGTGTATCTCATCCTCTTCCATGTCCTTGACGCGTTGCTCAAGGATCTCCAGCTAACCGTGATCTTACCCTCTAGCTGCTCCACCTTCTGTAGATCCATCTGTAGTCTGCCCGACTCTGAAGAGAAAATCATTCAAAGTTTTGCTGGTTAGTTGGCCAGTTTCACAAATGAAAGGACACTATAAATCATGTGATCATACAGATTTGATGTTGTGTATCTCATCCTCTTCCATCTCATTGGCGCGTTGCTCAAGGATCTCCAGCTAACTGTGATTTTACCCTCCAGCTACTCAACCTTCTGTAGATTCATCTGCAGTCTGCCAGACTCTGAAGAGAGAATCATCATTATCTGGGTGGTTAGTTTGATTTTAACAAAGAGAACAAAGTTAGTGTTAAACAGATTTGGTGTCCCCTTTTTTCTGATCAAAGAACTATTTCATGAACCTCAAGGCTCTCCAGCTCGGTTGTGATCTTCCCTCTAACTGTTCTACCTTCTGTAGATCCATCTGCAGTTTGCCAGACTCTATAGAGAGAATCATTTACATTCTGGATATCCAGGATGCAAAAGGAGTGTGGGAAAGAGGGATACAAAAAAGGAACTGGACAAAGAAACGAGGGGAGAGAAATTGGGGGAGGAGAAAGAAGGGGACAGCTATAAAGGACAACATTGCTCCAATGTTTATCAACTTACCCCCAGTTAGCCCAGTAGTGGTGGCCTCTGATTTGTGCATCTCAGTCTGCTTGAAGTTGAGGTCATCCTGCATCCGGGCCAGCTCCTGTGGGGTTGGCATGTGCTTCTGCCTCCCTAGGTTCTGTCAGAGAAAAGGAGAAGCTGTTAGTGCGAAAGCTCATGTAAAGATGATAACATGTATTTTTACCCGTTTAGGACGGATTCATTTTGCTACAACATGTATTCTCCATAGACCAAAGCCCGAGTATTTTCGGGACCAGTCCTGAACGGGTTAAAGTGATGAATCATTTATAATACAATCAATAATAGTATAAAAATTGTTAAGACAGTGAACAAAACAAAAAGATAATACAATAAAGTTGCAGCACTCACCCTGCTCATGTGTGACAACAAAGCAACGACCGTCTCTTCTGTGGTTCCTCGTCTCGCCTGTCAAAAGCAAGCAATGAAACAAATCATTATCTAGGATCACATTTGTGACACATGCTTCTATAAATATACTCTAGATAGACAAACATGTATATGAGTTTGTTTTTTGTGGTGGTATACCATATGAAACGGTTTTATAACATTTTTGTAACAAGCTTTCCTTCATTATGAATATAGCAAGGGGAATACTTGTTACTTAGTCTAAATATACATCTCATTTTGATTTGATTAATAAGTGAAGATAAAGTACATTTAAATTAAAAAGTCAAATTTAATACAGTGTACACATAATATTTTATGAATTACACTGGTTTAAACTTAGTACATGCACTTGTTTTATTTCATTATTTTCAATCGAAATGTCATTATAGTTGTGAAAAAACCTCCCACAATATGAACATGCTATAAACAAAAAAAAAGAAGACAAAAATGGTGAAGGTAAGTGGAATTGTAAAATGGCATTGTCAAAAACATTAAACTATGAACTTCCACTTACCGTTTCGTCTTGCTTCACAGTCTCAAAAGTGTCCAGAAACTCTGCAGAAATAAAGCAAAAATACAGACAATTCATGTTTACCTATCTCAAAAATCTGAAGATCTCAAGCATCTTCAGCAACACGCATGAATCAAACATACAAAAGCACATTTTAATAAATGCCCATGTTTTGATATCTTGGTAATTGTTCTTTCGTTTGTACTACTAGACCATCATACATACAAATACCAATACTGATTTTTCACTTGTAAAAATAAGATTTTACATTTTCTTTCAATAATGTTAACAAGTCCCTTTAAATGATTACTAAGCACATGATATACATCTTCTGTTATACAATTAATTACAATTCAAGTATAATTTAACTAATATCATTCCTTACCATTCATTGTTTCCTCTCTTTTCTTCAGCTCCTTGTACTTCAGATTTTTCTCTCCTGAAAAAAAAAAAAACATTGAAAAATGGAAAGATACAATACATGTTTTAAAATACATATCATCAATTCTTTCCTTATTTAAAAATGACCAATACAGCATGCAAATGTTGGTTGTTAAACCAACTTTTCTTAAATTTTGGTACAGATACATCCTACAAAGAGATGAGACCGCCAGGCAGTCATCCGTCTGCTTCCCCGATATTATACTTATTTGGTTTTATTCAGTTATTCTATTGTATGTGCTTACTTGTTCTTTTGTTGTACATAAAGCACAACTGATAAGGTTACAGGGGCCTATTTCATGAAAGGCTCTTAGCTAAGCCCATCTTAACTGTCATGCGACTGTGACTGATCTTTACGGACATGCGGATGGCGTTTTTTTCCGATAACAAAGGACAAGGTTGGAAGCCAGCAAAGATGCTTTCATGCAACATGTGTTGCCGTAAATGTCAAAGTTATACCAAGGTTGTATACGAACATAGTTAAGAGCCTTTCATGAAATGGGCCCCAGGTGTACAAACAAGAGGACTCCTACTGTTGTGGGTAGGTTATAGTGGTAGATTCTGAGCAGTAGTCAAGTCTAGCCTCAAGACCCTTTTATAGGGGACTCTGTCACTCTGAATTGGACTAGTAGCCGATAATCTCTGAAGAATTTTTCACAGTGATCAGCAAGATGTGGTAGTGTGTCACAGCTAAAGATCACTTTCACCAGAAAATAATTGTTAAACAAATTTTTGGTAACAAAAACAAAATTGGTAGATATTCTAATTTTGAAATTTGTGTTGTTTTACTATACATAAAACAAACATGTCACATGTATATAGAAAAATTTAACTTATGCTGTTCTGGGTATTTTAGAGTGGATGGTTAGAAAGCGTCACTTTCACCAGCCTATAACCTTTCCACATGTTGATATAGATCAGTGGTTACATACCTTGATGTTCCTCCAGGTCCATATCCACCTGCCTCAGCTCCTCCTGTACACTCTCCAGCTTCTCATGGACCTCTTTGGTTCTGGAAGGACAAGAGACACACTTGTACTTATTAGAGGCATGAACTAGCTGCCAACATTCAAATATCTTATTCAGGGAGGTTTCAAACAGCAATCAGGGATATTGTAATGTAATACACCCACCACAAGGGGTAAACCTGCTAAGAAAGACTGCTCAAAGCTGGTCATCCTAAACAAATGCCTGCATAATAGAATTAGAGTAAATTAAGGGTGTGAACCATGGGCGTCGATACTTACGTAATACCCATTCATCAGGGGGGGATGGATGAATGGATCATCCCCCCCTGATCAATGGGTATCAATGACAGATCGACGCCCGTGGTGTGAACTTTCATCCGAGCGGAATCTTCGTCAAGAGGCATCATGACAAAATGTTAACCTCTAGAGCACAGCCTGAAGAATCATGTAAACAAGAATACACAAAAGTTGATTCACCCTTCCTACTCTAGTTTGCTTGTTATTTCCCGATAGTCCCACATACTACTTTTCCACGTCGGCTATAACTAACCCCTAGTCCCACTAACTGCATTCCAAGGCAGACTACAGCTAATAATAATAATATACAAAATTTATATAGCGCTTAATACACTGTTTCTAAGCGCCTAGTCCCACCTACTCTAGTTTGCTTGTTCCACCTTTCCACGTTCCTAGTCCCACTTACTGTCTTTCCATGCTGGCTATTTCATGGTTGTCCTCTTTGACCTGTTTGAGGAGTTTCTCCCTCTCCTCGGCCGGGGTTCCCCTCGACTGCTCCTCAGCCATCAGCTGATTCCTCTTCTCTTCCAACTCTCTCAGCTGCTCGTACAGACGAACTGCCTCCTGCTTTACCTGCGACTGTGACAACTCCTGAAAAAAAAAAGGTGGTGTGGGGGGGTAAAATGTTTTTCATCTGTATCAATCATTGAGTTCAATATTTCTGGCAACATAAAAACAGAATATAAAATCAAAACAATAAAAATAACCAAATATTATATAGCCCTGAACTCAAAGCAGCAAGCACTTTTATATGACTGTAATTTGTACTGTCTTCTTATGACTGACCTCTTTCAAGAAGCCTTTCTTGGTGCTGAGTGAATCAACCATTTTTCCAGGCCTGTAGCTAGGGGGGGGTGGTGCGTTGGGTGTATATGCGCCCTCTCCCAAATTTCTTGCCCTCAAGAAATTTTGGCCATGGACACCCCCCCCCCTTACATGACTCAACCAGTGGTCTCGATCGCTTTTTGTACATTTTGCACCCCCCTTGGAAAATCCTGGCTACGGGCATGTCCGCCTGTTTCACCTCCAGGCGTCTCGGGAGCCACTCATTCTTCCCCTAATGTTTCTAGATTATTTTGATTAAATTATAAGAGGGGCACACACAACACTCCCATGCCCCCACCGCCCCTGCACTTCACCATTGAACAGAATTGTATCGCTGCCCATTGTTATTTATTCTTATTACTAACCTCTTCCAAGGAGTCCTTCTTGGTGCTCAGTGAATCCACTTGTTGCTGTTTCTCCTCTAGCTGCCTCAGGAGGGACTCATTCTTCCCCTTCAGCCCTTGGTACATCTCACGCATTTGTGGATTCTACGCAAACAAAATAAAATACATGGAATCAATAGGTTGTCTTCAGCTTACTTGGCCACAAGGAAAGGGGTGATTTCTAGCGTTGCTAGAATTTACAATGATTTTACAATGATAATCTTTGTAATTCAGAAATAAGGAAGAGTGGTGTACGTACCATATCCTCTACCAGTGTGTCTGCCATGCGTCTGCACTGCTGGATCTCTTCACTGACTTGGCCAACTTGAGCCTCGATCCTATAATAATGATGATAATAATACTCCTTTCTTATCTGGCGCAATCTTAAAATGAAGTCTCATACAAGAAAAAGAGAGAACAATAGAAGAGTATTTGAACAAAAATTTAATTTAATTAAAAATCACAATTCATATACAAACAAAAAGGCTTTCAAACTAGCCCGAAATTGTTGCTGTGTATCCGATTGTTTAACATTAAGAGGAAGTTTGTTCCAGAGCTGCAAAGGTACAGCAAACTGAAAAGACCGCTGACCATATGTGACCTTACACCACACAACGACCAATAAGTCGGGAAAACCGATTTTGCTGATTTTCATATAACATTAAAATAGAAGCCATGACCTTTAAAATGTTATATAATTTGTCATATTTGGACTAAGCAAACCATTTTAAAATGAATGCCAAAGATATGGAATATGGCTGAAGCATTTTTAAAATAAGGGAGAAACGGGCAGGGCAGTACAGTATATTCATAAAAATGATCATCATCACAGAATGTGTAAATATATAACTATCTTGAATCTTAATACTTTTTATCGAAGCAAGAAACTTATATAAAACAGAAAACTAAAACATTGTCAATTGAGACTTACTCTTGTCTTGTTGTGAAGATGGTATCAATGTTCTTACTCTCCAGATCATTCTCAACTTTCAACTAAAAGTAGGAGAAGAAAAGGACAGTTTTATAAAAATGTAATATAATGATAATGATAATAATAATGAATAAACATATAACAATATCATATCATATAGAATTAAAATAGGAGAATAAATTAAAGAAATACAGTTTTAAAACATTTTAAATAATAATAATAATCATAAATAAATAAATAACAATATCATATATATTATCAAATAAACACACTTCTATAGGAGTTTTTGTCTCTGTAAAGTAAACAAATTTAGCACTTTCTTAAAAATCAGACAGCTACCTTTTACCAGAAATGAGCAGCAAATCCTCATCATCACCAACATCAGGTGGCACTGTATAGTGCTGCTGTGGTCTTCATGAGAGCACCGCTATAAAACTCCTGCAAGGACTCATCTGCAAGGCATGCTGCACCCTACATCAAATACAATGTATGACTGCTTCAATAAATAAACGTGTCGGCATGCCATACCACTCTAATCCAATCAATTCACATAGATTAGCAACATGGAGTATTTACCTGGTTATAGTCCTCTTGTACCTCATCCATTTCTGTATCTGTGTTCAGTTTATCAACAAGCTGTAACAAAAAACATATGAAACAAAATATTTAAGATACATCATAACTTCAGTGGAGGAACAAGTGTTGAATTGTATATATGTCTTCACATTTGTTGATGTCAGTGGATATGAAAATGGATGTTTTCTCTGGGAAAACATAATAACTGCTAAGAAATAAAATGACAAAATAGCAATGACTTTTCACATTTTAAAACTGAATGCAGGGGTTGTTTTGATGACATCGCCATGCTATGTCTGTTTTTTAAAATATTTTTTTTATAGGAACAGGTAGTCAAGAACAGTTTTATTTAGCCATCACTAATCAACTAATACAAGTAAAAATTATAATGGTATAAAAATGTTTCATTATTAGCAATTTTATGCCTGTCAAACACAAAAGAATGGAATGTTGGCTAAGTGAACAAATTACTTACATTACTGAGTATTACAATAAAACAATTATGAATTAAAAATATAATCATACTATATATAGCCACGAGTTTTCAAGATGAAATCCATTAATGATAGTAATAAAAATGTCTTAATATCAGCAATTTCATGTCTGTTAGACACAAAACAGCGCAAATTACAACACTTGAGTAGAATGGTAACCTATTTTAAGGTATCAATTACAATCGTTATTAATAAAACAAAATAATGACACAAAAAACATGATTTTCCAAGAAAAAAGGACTTACAGTATTGTAGTCTCCAAGTTCTCCCTGATATTCCTTGATCTCATTAGCGATAACTTCAGCCCTGGATTAAAAACGGGGACAAATAATAGAGTAAAGAGCATATTAAATTTGGAGGAAAATATCACCAACTAAATTGTCAATGCTCAATGAAGAACAAAAGAGTAATAGTTGATTTAGTGGGAGATGAACACATCAATAAATTCACAAGCGGATTGAATGACTTTGTCAGATGATCAGCGTAATAAACTTGGAAACCATTTAGTAGAGATGATGATTGCTCATATAATATGCTATATTAATTGCACATAATTATGATTTTTATCTTCTCATACAATAGGAAGCTGCTATTCTCTTCCTCAGTTCTGTCGATCTCCTTCCATAGCTTGTTTTTCCATTGTTTCTTCATCGATTCCTTTTTTGTTTCGCTCCGTGTACACTGTACATGACATTTAACTGCTTGTAACATGCGACAACATTTCCCTCACTGATTGATTTAACCTGTTCCCTACTAGATATTATAATAGAGCTTCACTGTAATTTGCCTTCCATACATATCTATTATTGTTATTACTATTATTGCAATTCCTGTAGAGTTAATACAGGACCCACTTGATTCCCTTAGCTAATTAACCCATTGACTACTAGATAATGTAATTTCCAGTTTAAAGTTTATACATGTACATGGATTTTTTTCTTCTTTTTTTTCGGCTAACCGAAACCGTGAAAATGAAAACGTTTTTGCCGATGCCGGTTGGTTAACCGTCGTGTAACCGTTTCACTACAGCCTTAGTTAACATTACCTCTTCTCATAGGACAGGAAGCTGCTGTTCTCCTCATTGGTCCCCCCCCCCTTTCCTGTATACACTGGGTTAACATTACCTCTTCTCATAGGACAGGAAGCTGCTGTTCTCCTCATTGGTCCCCCCCCCCCATTCCTGTATGCACTGGGTTAACATTACCTCTTCTCATAGGACAGGAAGCTGCTGTTCTCCTCATTGGTCCCCCCCCCCCCCATTCCTGTATACACTGGGTTAACATTACCTCTTCTCATAGGACAGGAAGCTGCTGTTCTCCTCATTGGTCCCCCCCCCCCCCCCCCCCATTCCTGTATACACTGGGTTAACATTACCTCTTCTCATAGGACAGGAAGCTGCTGTTCTCCTCATTGGTCCCCCCCCCCCTTTCCTGTATACACTGGGTTAACATTACCTCTTCTCATAGGACAGGAAGCTGCTGTTCTCCTCATTGGTCCCCCCCCCCCCCATTCCTGTATGCACTGGGTTAACATTACCTCTTCTCATAGGACAGGAAGCTGCTGTTCTCCTCATTGGTTCTATCGATCTCCCTCTGCAGCTTGTTATTCTCCGTCGTCAACTCATTCATCTTGGTTCTCAGCAGACCCAGGAAGTAGGATTTATCCATCACCACTCGCTGAGGACCTAGCCAGGGAAAATAAATATACAACAATAATATGCGACCCGCTATAGCAAAACCCGGCACTTTTTGGTAATTCATGTTTTGAAGAAATGGTCATTTAAAGTTCACACAATGTGAGTAAAAGACCTATGATTGCAAAATTTAAACAATCATATCTTAGCCAATTATTGACCAATTAGCTTGCGCCAAGACCTTTCTAATGGTGTGAACATCTACATTTTGATTTTTACAGACAAGTGCCGGGTTTTGCTATAGCCGGTCAAATATTAGCTGTATCTGGGTGGGATTCTGCATAATCTCAGCAACTGGGATGTTATATGCAGGCACAAGCTGACTGCATGAGCAGACAGCTTATTTTTGTAATGGGCTTTTTAAAGGATATTTCCCATGTCCATTGCTTGTAGTTTGGATTTAAATGTTGTTAGAGGATTCATTAACGGATAAATCAAATCCTACATCATTGCAATAGTAAAGGGCCTACATTTTGATGAAAATTTTTTCTTTTTGATACACCATGTTCAAACAGGCCTATAATATTAATATCATTAGTAATTTAGTATGTACGGTTCAAAGCCACACAATTATTTTGCGTCAAGTGTTTCATACATTCTTCTTACTCTGTAAACACATGTGTATGTGTGTGTTTTATGAACAAGTACTACATTTCTGGCTGAGGTTTTCCAAAAAGCTAAATGTGGCGCTTAATTGCGCAAGAAAAACAATTCAATGAATTACCTTTCCTGCCCGTCTTGAGTCCTCCAAGCCCTTGCTGAGTCGTTGGTCGGTCTGCCACATTGATACGCGCATCAAGAACTGCAACATTAAACGCAATATAAATTGATGAATATTGTCAATGATATAATGTTATTAACATGTTCACTATGAAACTAGGGAATCCTCATCAACTTTTGTACACAGCTCACCAGGTTTCCGTTGGCAAGGGGTATTTAAACTTAAACTATTATTGACATTGATTTCAATCAACCATATTAATGGCCCGTATTCACAAAGGAGGTTTGTACAAACCCCGGTTCAAACCGCGGTTTACATCTATGGAATGCCAATTGTAAACTGATGGAGAGAGAATGTGAACCATCAACATTGTTAACAAGTAAGGAATTTACATTCTCTCTCCATCAGTTTACAATTGGCATTCCATAGATGTAAACCGCGGTTTGAACCGGGTTTGTACAAACCTCCGTTGTGAATACGGGCCATTGGGTTTGTGTCAGGCTTGAACAGCTTCTGAACAGCATGATAAATAAGATTGGTTACCAAAGGCTTTAAATAACACCATGTATAATGCTTTTGAGTTCAGTGTGCAAAGCACAAGTCTAAAGATTAATTCAAAGGTCTCTGGTTTGATTCCTGGCAAAGCCAAATTTTCTTGGCTCATTTTCATTTGATATGTTTTGTTAAAAATGTTTATTTTGGGGTTCTTTTAGTACAGTACGAATTTGCACTAGTTGACATTTTTTATTTTCTTCTTAAGACTGAACATTTCAGTACAAAGTTTAAACTGGATACACACAACTCGACACAAATGATTTTAAAAGTAGGCAATCAAACCATGAGCATTTTTAATACAGCAAATATAGATTACATTTACATACATGATTAATGAATATTGTACTATTCCTACAGAGATTATACACCAGTTGACACACTTCTGTAATTTAGCAGCAAGGTACACAACTTCACTTCCCCATTTTGCACTGTTCTTACTTCCTCATGTTTTTGCTTCACTTTTTCATTCACTTAAAATTGTGTCTACATTTTTTGCAGATAATTATAGAAAAGAAAAAAAATGTATTACCCCACTTTGCAATTGTTTTACCTTCCTCATGTGTATACCATTCATGTATTGACTAATCTTTCATAATTATACTCTTAAACAATTTGTGTAGATTATTTTAGCAATTGCAAGAAAAAATGAATTATTTCCTTAGTCCACACTTTGCATTAATACTGAGCATGGTGGCTTAGTGTTTAGAGTGTCCGCCTCATGAACGGGAGGTCCCGGGTTCGAACCCAGACCGGGTCATACCAAAGACTTTAAAAATGGTACCTTCTGCCTTCTAGCCAGGCACTTGGCATTTATAGAATGGAGAATGGAAAGTTAATCACACGAGTTACCAGAGGACAGGCCCCCTTCTGTAGCTTTTGCTACACTTAGTAGACATGTGGCCTAGGGCTAATGAATCGGAGATAGGCGCCGCCTTATTTGCCGAAATTGGTACGGGAAGGACTTTAACTTTTTAACTTTAAGACTTTTTTACCTCCTCCAGCTGCCGGCCCACCTCCCCTTGTCCCTGGTCTGGCCGTTCCTGGAGCCTAAAAGAAAAACACAAATTATAATTATAATAATTATATATTTATAGCACCTAATATGATTGATAATCATCTCTAGGCGTTTTACAATGAATATGATATTATTACCCCGGTCATCGGACACACACTCACAATCATTCAGCACATGGCGTGCACTCTCTGCTCCCTTGTTAGCAATACATTCTGGCAGCCATTTGACGCACGAAAACGGTATACAAGTACAATTGCATAAACAGAGATACAGGGATACAGGGGGAACAAATTTAACACTTTTTTTGTTCTGGGAAACTTTTCAAGCTCGCCCGCATAAATTGAACACTTTGTTAATTAACAGGGGCTCTTTTGTTATTTTGAAGAGCTCTTCTAGGTATTTCAGGGGCTAAATTGTCCTGACCACCAAATATTTTTTCTTTGCTGAGATACAATAACATTTCTTTCAGCATCTATACCTGATCGTTCTTTACAATATAATGTGAATACAGTATGCATTCATTGGAATATTCAAAGGGGATCATAAGGCAATACAAACTAGATGGATCTTCGACTGCGCGCAGTCGAAAATGATGCCTCCGCCGTTACACCATTTATATATCAAGCCCAAATCAACATGTACACTGAATTAATTCTGTCAACTCAATTTTGATGGAACTCTGTCTTTTAGATCTTGATGGTATCACAATTATGAGCTATACGTGACCTTGACCTTTGACCTCATGACCTCCAAAATCTAATCAGTTCATTGGCTCTCCAAGGAACATACATTTGGTCAGAATCTGTCAATCGGTTCTTGAGATAACGCAATCACAAGCTATTTAGGCATATATATATAATGAGCTCTGCGACCTTTGACCTTTGACCTCATGACCCCAAAATCTAATCAGATCATCGGCCTCCTAAGTTACATACATGTACCAAGTTTGGTCAGAATCTGTCAATCGGTTCTTGAGATAATGCAACCACAAGCTATAATGAGCTCTGTGACCTTTGACCTTTGACCTCATGACCCCAAAATCTAATCAGATCATCAGCCACCCAAAATACATACATGTGCTAAGTTTGGTCAAAATCCGTCAATCTGTTCTTAAGATAAAGCGATCACGAGCTATTTTTTCATATATAATGAGCTCTGTGACCTTTGACCTCATGACCCCAAAATTTAATCAGATCATCGTCCCCCCGAGATACATACATGTACTTAGTTTGGTCAGAATCCGTCAATCTGTTATTGAGATATCGCGATCACGAGCTATTTTTGCATATATAATGAGCTCTGTGACCTTTGACCTTTGACCTCATGACCCCAAAATCTAATCAGATCATCGTCCCCCCAAGATACATACATGTACCAAGTTTGGTCAGAATCCGTCAATCCGTTCTTGAGATAATGCAACCACAAGCTATAATGAGCTCTGTGACCTTTGACCTTTGACCTCATGACCCCAAAATCTAATCAAATCATCAGCCACCCAAAATACATACATGTGCTAAGTTTGGTCAAAATCCGTCAATCTGTTCTTAAGATAAAGCGATCACGAGCTATTTTTGCATATATAATGAGCTCTATGACCTTTGACCTTTGACCTCATGACCCCAAAATCTAATCAGATCATCGTCCCCCCAAGATACATACATGTACCAAGTTTGGTCAGAATCCGTCAATCCGTTCTTGAGATCACGAGAACGGGACGTACGTACGTACGGACGGACGGACGGACAACCCGAAAACATAATGCCTCCCGGCAACTTCGTTACGGAGGCATAAAAATTATGGTGTCTTCCAATGGTGATGGTAATCAAGTCATTAGTATGACTACTATGGTAGTGATTATAATGTGTGTCAATGATGATGAAGATGATGATAGTGATGGTGATGGTGATGATGATGATGATGATGATGGTGATAACGATGGTGATTGTGATAGCGATGGTGATTGTGGTGGTGATGGTGAAGATGAAGATGAAGAGGAAAATGAAGAGGAAAATGATGGTGATACTAGTGAATTTGTGACAGTGATGGTGAATGGGTGATGGTGATGATGCCGATGGTGATGATGCTTAATGGTGATAACGATGACATGGTCCGATGATGATATGGCCAGCTATGTCAAGGCTCGACACTCGCACTGGCCCGCTTGCCCGGAGACAGTGAAATTGAACTTGGGGCCAGCAAAATTTGTAATTTAAGTCATATTTTGGTGGCCCGATTGGGCAAGTAGATTTTCAACCCGACCTTGATAAAATGAAAAAATCTTGTTTTCTTTTATGTCATGCTTCATCTGTAATCACAGGTTTGATTAGGAAAGAGTGATATTTTGAATAGTAAAAAGCTTACTCATGAAATACAATTTTGGGGCCAGTAAATTTTCTTTCGGGCCACCAGAATAGGGAAAGAAACTATTTCACTGGCCCGACCGGGCCACTGACTAAAAAGGTGAGCGTGGGGCCCTGGCTATGTATTTGTGTGCAACTCACCCCTGTTCCTGGCGGCATCCTCATGGCCGTGCCTGGCGGTGGCTGCCTCAATCCTGATGGGGGTCGCATGCTTGTTGTTGGTTTTCTTCCACTGCTAGAGGGAGGACGGTTCCTTTAATAAAAAATAATAATAATCATCATTTTGCAAGTGATAACAAACTGTTTAGGATTTCATAACATTTTCATAACATCAACCCCTTCCACCCGCTGCACTATCTTACGGTAACAAATTTTGTTGATGGCTGATTTCTCCCTCAATTTACCAGCAAATTTAACTTTCGTTAATTTGATCCACAATTCATATATACTTTTTTTTATAGTTACCGACTTTGTTGTTTTGAAGACTGCAAAATGTAGAAATAAAATGATTATTTCTTGTCCGTTTTCCTTACCGATCGACCTAAAACACAGCGTTCAACTGGTGAACGCAACAGTATACGAATGACCAGTATTGTTATCTCCTGCGCATATTGCGTGCAAATGGTTCACCTGAGTGAACCATTTACATTGTAGATGTGGTTACGACCACACATACACTCATTGCCATTCACTTACGTGGTATGAACGTAAGGGAACCATGCACTACATCTTCCGAAAATTATGTTAACTTAACACAACCAAAGCATGAAAATTATGCTTCACATTCATACTCTAAGAAACATGTTGAATGCATTAACTCACCATTTTACTCCTGATGGCACTTTAATTTGGGAAAATATTGGCAAAAAGGTAGAAATTAGCCCATTTTCGAAGATACATCAACGTATCAAGCCTCTTTCTAGCATGCTTCCTGTGTTATAATGGCGACTCAGTATTTTTCTGGTCCGAGTCAGAGTGCGCTCTCTACGCCACAATTACGTACATGCGAGACAATGCATTGCCTGGCGATGTTAGTTACATGACGCTGGTCTCTTCGAGTGTTGACCATTCGAGATCGGATGTTGATCTTCCATCAAGACGTTGACTATTAACGCCGTAATTATGTGAAGCCTGTCATCACGCTCTGCTACCAACATACATTCAAGTACGCTTTGTAAAAGACTAGTAAACGAACTTTCATGTTTACATGATATCGATATAGAGCTACCGTACCGCGCGATATGTTATGCCATAGCCAGCCATGGCCATAGGTGGCGTGTGTACGCGGCCATTTCCTGCCAATTCCCGAAGGAAGCCGGACCCACAACATTTTACCGCTGAAAATGCAGATTTGGTGAGTATAGCAGAACGTATTGTATTCGCATTTATATAATAACAAATAATAAAAAAGTGGCACAATACATTCATGTATTGATGGAGTGCAAAAGAAGTGAGAAAGAGAAGGTATGTGAGAGAGAAAAAACGTAAAAGTTACTTCGACCGCGATTAGCACTAGTGTAAGGTAAATGGTTCTCCCAGAACCATTGTACAGTGTAGATGTGGTTACGACCACATCTACAAAGTAAATGGTTCACTCAGGTGAACCATTTACACGCATATGCTTATGAGCGGGAGATAACAATACCTACCATTCATACACTGTTGTGTTCACCAGTCGAACGCTGTGTTTTAGGACGCATCGGTAAGGAAAAAGGACGGGAAATAATAATTTGATTTCTACTTTTTCCGGTCTTCAAAACAACAAAGTCAATAATTATTATTGAAGTATATGAATTCTTCACATCGTAACCACATCAACAAAGTAGAAAGAGGCTACCGATATTACATAGAACAATATCAATAGTACCACGCAGTTTGTCATGTGTAACATACAAAGTATTGTACAGTATTTATACATAACAGAACAGGTATGGTTTACACACATTACAATAGCATTGTGCGTAGATCAACCTCTTCCGCCCGCTGCACTATCCAACGGAAACAAACAAATTTTGTCGGCTCATTTCTCCCTCAATTTACCAGCAAATGCAAAACAAACTTTCGTTTATGTGATCCACAATTCATATACTTTGATAATAAGTACCGACTTTGTTGTTTTGAAGAATGCGAAATGTAGTAATAAAATGATTATTTCCCGTCCATTTTCCTTACCGATGCGTCCTAAAACATGAATGGCCGGTATTGACTTGTTATCTTCACTCAGTGCATTGCCATTAGCATATATATATATTGCGTGTAAATGGTTCATCTGAGTGAACCATTTACTTTGTAGATGTGGTAAGTAAGGTTTAACGCAGTAACGACTAACGTAACTCCATTTAAGTAAATTTTGCTGTAAAAATAAAATTTATATGTTAAAATTATAAAATTAAATTGATTAATATCATTTTCAAAACACATTTTTAAAATTATAACTTATTAAGGTTGTTTGAACTTGGCCACCATCATCATACACACAATCAGTATAGTTAACTGTGATCAGCGCCGTCCGTAGGACGGCGCTGTGAAGACGAGACGTTAAAAAATTTGGAGAAATTTTGCGACGGGTGGTTTCAAGAACTTTACATCTATTATTAGTATTTTTTTTTTTAGTTCTAGACATGAATTAAACCTTCAACCTACCTTGCTTGCTATTTAATTTGTTGCAAAAGAATGATAACTTACCTCAAATTGATGATGATGATGATGATGACTGTTATTTCCTTCGTCTTTGTTCGCTGCAAGCAATGTCAGGTGACCGAAAACTCGTCGGCAATGGCCAATGCATAGCGCATGCGCGGGGCGATCGGTTGACTAATACAATAAGCCAGGGACTGTATGTACCGTACTCACATGTATGGTACGTAGTACAGGGCCTAGGGTGCATTGCCGACAAGTTTTTGATCACCTGATATTGCATGCAGCGAACAAATTCGGAAACCATTTTCGTCACTTCTGTAATCTTGCCAGTTTTATAGTAAATTTCAGTATTTAAATAAAACGAATGGAGCATCAGACATTTTACGATTTGGATCATTGATGCCCATGCATAACATAATTCGTAAGTATGAACCGAGATATGTTATTTAAAGTATGATATATTTTTTTTTTTTTATAAGTGTGTTTGCCGTTAAAGCCTACATGTATAAAGTGTTACCATCACGGTATACACTAACCTAACCAGGCTCTGTGCATTGCACAGAGTCTGGCATATTGAAGTGTGTGTTAGGTGTATCGGTCGTAACAATTATTGGTAAAAATAGTATATAAGATACTATACAATTTATATCTGGTTTTATACTTACGACGGATGTTATCCATGGACATCAATGGTCCACTGTCTTGATACATGAGGCTCCATTCGGTGTATTAATTCACAAAATTAGGTTTTTATCGTCCAGATTGTGGTAAGAAGCAAAAATTCCAAAATGGTATCCGAATTTGTGTCCACAGTGCGCATGCGTGAGGTCGCAGGTCAAACTTTGGCGTACGAGCCAAGATGTACTCAATGTTAACCTAACCGCCTGGCATATACATCGCTCGAAATCTTGCAGGAACATGTTTGTAGATGGGCGATGAGGTGTTTTATCCTCTTTAAGCAGATTTTTTAAAAATTTTGTTTACTTGTACTGCACCCTAAAATACCTATGTACGACGGCGCTACACAAAATTGCTATAAAAACAATGATAACCTACCTCAAATTGATTATTTATGTCGATTGTCCTTGTTAGAATCCCGCTGTGCGATGCCGACGGATCGAAAAAAAAAGCCGGATTCTAATAAGGACGATCGACATAAATAATCAATTTGAGGTAAGTTATCATTCTTTTTATAGCAATTTTGTGTAGCGCCGTCGTACATAGGTATTTTAGGGTGCAGTACAAGTAGACAAAATTTAAAAAAAATCTGCTTAAAGAGGATAAAACACCTCATCGCCCATCTACAAACATGTTCCTGCAAGATTTCGAGCGATGTATATGGGCAATTCCACCATAACGGAATTACATTCAGAGACGTTTTTTGCTCATTTTTTCATTCCCTGCGCAATATTCTCATGACTTAAGTAAATTTTGATACTTATATAAGTTGCACGGGTAACCAGGCTACAACATGATAGGGAAATGGTTTTATATCTTCCATGTGTTGTTGCACACTAGACCAATATGTGTGACCGTAACGGAATTACCGGAGAATGGAGTTTTTTTTTTGCTACAAGTTTGCGTTGAGTTTCTCTGAAATATAAGACACTTTGAAACTGATTTTATCTATTTTTTCTATCTTGATAATGTCAACTTCATTTTGGAACAAGTACGTGCATAAACAACACAATGATAAGTTCACAAATTCACTTTTTTGAAAAAAGACCACTGTAACGGAATTACACAAATTTGTAACGGAATTACATCTCTGAAAGTTACAAGGAAAACTCAATTATTTTGCACTCAACTTTTCTTACATGCTAATGCAAACATCAAGGCTATCTAGCACTTGAATATAAACCATAATTTGACATATCTGTAAAGCAATTTTTGAACTTGTTATGTGTAAAACAAATGAAAATATGGCCAAAATACAAATAAGAGTGAAATTTGAAAAAAATATTGCTAAACTCCAGAATTATTTCGGTTTATTTTCAGCTTCATATTAGTAGGCAAGAAATTAAAAAGGATTGCATCAATTAAATGAAAGAAAAATCCAAAAACTATGTCCACTAAAGTGTGTAACGGAATTACACAACTTGAGCAGTGGGATCAACTTTTCCACAAATCGGTACATGAACAACAACAAATTCACATTTTAGCTTCAATACTTTTCAAAAATCAATAATTTGACAATAATAACCATATTTGAAGTAAAAAATAGCAACATTTTTTAATTTTTCCTTTACTTCAAGAAAAATTGTTAAATTGTAAAAAAACCCAAAGTAAAAAAAAAAAAAAGTACCTACATTATGTGACATGCTAAAGAACTGCACATCATCAATATCAAGAAACATTTAAAAAATTTAAAATCACAAACAGGTCAAATAATTCAACTTTCAATGCTATAAAGCCTCGTAAACTTCCTGAATATTGGAAATCTGTGTGAATGGAAATGCATTGTGAATGGGCAATTCCACTGTTACAGAATGACATATAAGTGATTTTTAGCTCTGTTTTCTTAATCATATTTAAAATTCCTTTCACTTCCACAGTTTTTACAACTTTAATAACTGGCAGGGGTACTAGAGGTACAAATCTATAACACTGTAGCGTCAGGAGACCAAAATACAATCATAACGGAAAGGGGTCTTTTATTCAACACTAACTTTGTAATGATTTTCTGCAAAAGCTACCACAAAAAATTCTTCATTGGTAATTAAAACTTATCATTTAAGTTACAAACTTGAATTTGGTACTTCTTTTTTCCAGAAATGATCTATTTTAACCTCTGAAATTACCTTAAGACAAACGAATGTCACTGTAACGGAATTACGCCTGTGAAATCCACCCATGAATCCACCCATGAAAATGCAATTTCTATTTTCTTGGTTACATTTTTCTGCGTACAGTCTATAGTAAAGAATTTGTATGCATTGTTAATTTGTATGCATTGTTAAACAATGTATGCATTGTTAAACTCTTACATAAGGACCAGAACAAGTCCTGAATTTATGTGTGTGCGTAACAGAATTACAAACAAATCAAGATTTGTTATATAAACTCTTGTTATATTCTAAAATTATTCTTTTAAAAATTCATCCTAAAGTGATCTTAATTTACTCTCAAAATCAATTTAGAATGCGTTTTCATTCATTTCATGAAATACACATGTACGGATATAAACATGTATGATCCAAATACAAAAAGTTGGCATATAAAATATAAAAATCGAATTGCAAAAAATGAAAGACACCTTTAGGAATTCCCATTTGAAAATGCAAATACTTTGTACATCTTCTTTGATCTGCATACAGAAGCACACTGAACACTCAATGAATTCTGACTTTATGATAATGAATACAACATATCTTAGCCTGTATTATGTATAGTTTTGAATATCTTGAAGCCTATTCTGTATTTATGTTTGATTTTATATGCTTCAGTTTAATACAAATTTACATAATTAATGGTGAGTTATGAGCCCTTAACTGATCAATCATATTCAAATCTACATACAAAATCATTAATATTAAATCTCCTTGAAAGTTGAAGGTATGATTTATATCTTAAAATACATCAATGTAAATTAATGTGAGAAAATAAATGTAGAACCAGTGTCATACTAATTACTGGATATTTTTTTTTTTTTTTTTATTGTTTTCGTTTTTCCCTTTCTAAAGTACAAACATGAATCTGCTGCATCTTCATAATTTCAGTCAAGTGGGTCTTGCTGGAAACTAATTTAATGATAGAACATTATCTTCTCTATTATGTTCATGGAGAAATTAGAGAAATTATCTATCGTGTATCAATTTAGTTAAATCACCATTGATGCAATATGAAGCATGTGAGGTAATGAGTCAGATAAAGTAACATTGTACAGTACATGTACTGTATGTATAATGACTTATTGTCTACATGGCTACAGTTCATGCTATTTAAAGGGTATTTCTACATTCAGAACAAGAAAAAATGTTATTTTCAGCAATATCATTCAATACCTTACAAACCATGTGCATGTAATTCCGTTACGTAACGGAATTACTAATACTGTTACGCCATTTTTGGAAAAAGTAGTGACATTATTTCAGAAAATTATGTTGGAAGTTCTTAGGACTATGGTGAAGGAAGAGAATTCACAATGACACGACTAAAGAACAAGTAATAAGATATTGAGAAAAACTTAAATCGTTTTATCGTAACGGAATTACGATCAAATGTGCATAGATTAAAACAATTTCTCAAAAAAATATGCAATGAAGTTACTGCCCATGCTTTACAATTTGTGTTTGTTACAACATCGTATGGAAAATATGAGAAAATGAGCAGAAACAGTCATTGAATTAAAAGATTCACTTTATTTTCACAAAATGAAGCTGATTTATGAATAAAAGGTCATAAATTTCTGTTCAATTCAAGCAGAAGTATTTGAAAAACCAATCGAGCTATATACAAACGGTTTTCAGTTTCCTAAAATTCAAGTTTTCCTCTATTGATAACAGTTTGATTTAGGGAAGATTGCTCAACTTTGAGATGTGGTGTTTTTGCCTTCTCTCATACGGAATTGCCCATATGCCAGGCGGTTAGGTTAACATTGAGTACAGTGGCCTGGCTTATATGTATTAGTCAACCGATCGCCACTTACGCGCGGAACCGGAATAAAACCTCGCCTATATATCCCAGCATGCATTGCCGATGACTTTGGAGGCGACAGGACAATTTCGAATATTTGTGCGAAGCCGTTTGGGATTAATCATCAATTTGAGGTAAGTTATTATTCTTTTCATATAATTTCTATGTAGCGCGCAGATAAAACGCACTTTTGTTCTCTAGAAAAGGTTAACCAAATACAAAAACATTATAATTAAAGGTGATAAAAACACCTCATCGCAAAAACGCTACACCATTTCGATCGTCAGTAATTCACAGCTCTGTGCTACGCACAGAGCTGATCTGATCATAGTTAGGTATACACATGCACACCTCAGTATGCCAGGCGCCGTACTACGAACGGCGCCTGGTTAGGTTACAGTATAGTATGCCTGTATACTGTTATACATGTGTGATCAGGCTGATGTTTTTGAAGTCGAAGACTAAAAAAGGCTTGCGATTGCATCGCAGTTCAGTTCAGCTCAGTCATGTTATCCAAGTTTGACTTTGTTGACCTTTGTCACTTTACAATAACACACTTTACAACGTGTGGGACTAGGCAAATTTCTCCAGTCTTGAGCCCAGAAGTTATGACGTTGTATTACAGTGGTAAATAGCTAAATTGCTACTGTAAAGATACAAATTATTGCTTAACTTGAGATGAATATTGTAATGGTGGATATTCGACGTATATCAGCTTACATTTCGGGTGGAAGATGCCAATCTCAGGTTGCGGTAATCTGTCAAAGCGTCCGCCGTCGCTATGTAATTCACGATCGGGAAAATATGCATGGAATTTCAATTTCAGAGGGAGCGCCATCTCTTGGCCATTTTTGTATAGTGTTTTCACCTATACAACAATAATTTTGTGCATGATGGCATTTTTGTAATACTCATTCAACTATTCATGGGACACAGTCTGTCTTTCCTCAAGCTTTATATTAGTTATTGTGTTTAATTTTGGAGAGAGGGAGAGGCGTGTGTGTTTCATGTATTTTGGTAGCTACAGCAGAGATCTTATAGATAAGAGCGCATTAGTAATATAATTATCCATGTATGATCTATTTGTTTATTAAATTTATTTTTTGATTTGATTATCTATTTGATTTAATTTATTTAGTGAGTTAGTATTTGTTTTAAATACATTATGTTTGTTGTACACTGTAATATTACATGTATTAGGGACGCCTGTCCCCGAGTATGCGTTAAAGGTAAAGACCAGTTTTGGAAACGCCCCCCTCTCAAAAAAATGAAATGGAAGCTCTTATTACCAATAATGTGAAAGAATATAATTAAACTAATATAGGATTATCCAAATTTGGCCAAGAAACCTCCTACTAATTGATATATTTGCGAAAAGATTCGGCGCTGCACGAAATAATTTTTTTTTTGTGAGATGATGAAAATCTGACTGTAAAATTTGAAATAATGTCCCAACTAACAATTAGACGTTTTCTAAACGTTCTAAACAGGTTAAAAATTGGTTATTTGGACGTTATGTGATAACGTTTTTAAAACGTGTATTTTTTGTGGAAGGTTAAAAACGTTTTTAGAAAGTTCTAAATGGACGTTTTTTAAACGTTTTGTAAACGTTTTGTGTTTGCTGGGGTAGCATCCAATTTAAAAACAGAATAAACTTTACTTTATCATAATCGGTTCTGAAACAAACATCCGATCTAGGGCCCAGACTTATTCGATGATTTAAAACAAAAATGTAAAATGCTTACACTTTTTTTGTTGGGACACTGATAGGCCTAAACTGTTATGACCACTGGGCGTCGATCACGGGAGGGTATATAATGACGGACTTTGATAATATATCGTTTTGATAATATATCGTTTAATTGTAATTTTGTTTCCTTGAATGTTAAGGGAATAAGGGAAAGAACAAAAAGGGGTGGTATTTTATCTTGGTTACGAGATAAACGAGTAGAAGTAGCTTTTTTGCAGGAGACTTACAGCACTAATGATGTTGAAGATGTATGGGGTTCTTTGTGGGATGGAACAATTGATTATAGCCATGGGACAAATCACAGTAGAGGGGTGGCGGTATTGATAGATTCTAAATTAGATATCCAGGTTCTTCAAGTGCGCAATGATAATGCAGGGAGATTTATTATTTTAGACTGTATTATTCAGGGATTAAGATTAATATTAATAAACGCGTATTTTCCAGTAAGAGGGAAATCAATGGAGCACATTGAGTTTTTGAATAGTATTGATAACAGTTTGGATACAATAAATGGTAATGGTAACCCAATAATTATGGGAGGGGATTTTAATATGATTTATAATGTTGATTTAGATTATTTGGGAAGTAATAAAAAAGAGGTACAGTCGATATTTCTTAAACACTTTGATAATTATAAGGATAAATGGACTTTATTAGATATTTGGCGGGGGAAAAATGGTTTAAAAAAACAATATACGTTTAAACAAATTAACCCCTTTGTCCAAAGTCGTTTAGATTATTTTTTTATTTCATATAGTTTAGAACAAATTGTCTTAAAATGTAATATAATACCATCAATTGCACCAGATCATTTTGCTGTTCAGTTACAATTTTATAATTTGCCTAATTTTTCAATTAAAGGTAAAGGTAGTTATTGGAAGTTCAATAATAGTTTATGTGGAGATGGGGAATTTATTAGACAGATGGAAGTGGAAATAGGGAGATTAAGAAATATATATGAAAAAGAAATTAAAGATGTAAGAGTGTATTGGGATTTTTTGAAAATGAAAATTAGCAATTTTATTAGGAAATTTTCTAAAGAAAAATCTAGAAAAAGGAAAGAAAAAGTTCAAAATCTTGAAAATGATATAAGTGTAATTGAAAAAGAATTGATAGAAAAGGTAGAAAAGGAAAAGGTTGATTTGTTGGAAAATAAAAGAATGGAGTTAAAAAAATGTTATGAATATATTAATGAGGGTTTGAAAGTTCGATCTCGAGCATCATTTTATGAGAGAGGGGAACAAAATACTAAATATTTTGTGCAACTAATGGAAGCAAATAAAAAGAAGACAATTATAAGTAAATTATTAGTAGATGGAGGAAAAATAAGTTTTGATATGGATATTATTATTCGGGAAATACAAAGGTTTTATGCTGGATTATATTCCAAATTTGTTGTTGATGTAGAATTATTTAATGAAAGTTTATTTTTTAAAGGTTTGCCAAAATTAGGTTTAGAATCAAAGGAAATTTGCGAAGGTAATATAACTCAAGGGGAATGTATAGCGGTTTTAAAAGAAATGAAAGGTAATAAGTCACCCGGAAACGATGGTCTTAGTGTAGAGTTTTATGAATTATTTTGGCCTGTTATTGGTGATATTGTGGTAAGGGCTTTAAATGAAGCATTTGTTAAAGAAGAATTATCTTCTTCACAAAAACAAGCTATTATAATATTGATTCAAAAGGAAGATAAAGACCCCTTACAAATAACAAATTACAGGCCTATATCATTATTAAATGTAGATTACAAAATTTTAGCTAAGATATTGTCTGTTCGGATTAAAAAAGTATTAGGGGAACTTATTAGTATAGATCAGGTAGAATATTTAAAAGGGAGAAATATCGGTGAGGCTATAAGATTGATAGACGATATGATTTTCTATACTAAAACAAATAATATACCAGGGTTTGTATTAGCCATTGACTTTAAAAAGGCTTTTGATACTGTTTCTCATGATTTTTTGCAAAATGTGTTAAAGACGTTTGGTTTTGGGACTTCATTTTGTAAATGGGTTCGTACACTCTACAAGGGCGCTCAGAGTTGTGTATTTAACGGCAATGTATCGACTGGTTATTTTAATATTATGAAAGGGGTAAGGCAGGGAGACCCCTTATCACCCTATTTATTTATATTATGTATAGAAACTTTAGCACGCTCGATTAGGACCGACAATGAAATTTCAGGGTTTATTTTGGGAAATGCACATATTAAACAAGTATACGCAGACGATATGACGCTTTTTGTAAAAGATAAAATTAAATGAAAAATTTGAAACTTTTGCTATAATATCGGGATTACAAATTAATCGAGACAAAACATATGTTTTGTTATTAGGCCCTCTTCATGGAAAAGAAATTGTAACTCCTTTTGGTACAAAAGTTGGGATGATTAAAATATTAGGTGTATATTTTTCTATGGACCCTGAAGTTCGAGAAAGAATGAATTATAAAGAAATTTTAAGTAAAATTAAACATTTATTAATATGGTGGAAACAGCGGGACTTGACCCTGATGGGAAAAATTCAATTGATAAAGACGTTTGTGATTTCTAAATTAATATGTGTATCTTCACTCACTCCAATTCCGCAAGGTGTAATAGAAGATTTGAATAGATTAACATTTGATTTTTTGTGGCATGGAAAAGATAAAATTAAACGGGAAGTTACTTTTTTGAATTACGAAAAAGGGGGTCTAAAAATGATTGATTTTCAATTATTTATTCGGACACAGAGAATAATGTGGATTAAGAGACTTTTTGAGGGGGAATCAATGATGGGATGGAAAAGAGTTTTTAAATTCTTGACTAGACAAGCAGGAGGTTTGTTGGTTTTCTTTTGTAATGTTTCATTTGATTTATTGAATTTGTCACTTCCGGGTTTTTACAGGGAAATGTTAGAAGCTTGGATAGGTTCAAAAGATTTTTTGTTAAAAGAAACTGGAAGCAGGAATCAAATTGTTTTTAATAATAGATATATTCGAATTAATGGACAAATTTATTATAATGAAACATTATTTTTGAAAAATGTTTATAAAATACATCATATAGTCGATAGCAAAGGAAGAATAAAATCTGTCAAGGAATTTATGAGACTAGGATTAGATAGGTCAGAAATTGACATAGTGAAACAGATTTTTGAAAATATACCATTTATATGGAAACAATTGTTAAGTAGAGATTATAATGTGATGGAAGATACTGCACTGAATTTGGAGTTTCGATTGAGTGGAAAAGATTATTCATTGTGTGATATAACTTCAAAATATATATATGATCATTTGTTAAATTTAAGATTAGAGAAGTCTTTTGCAGTTCGCAACATAGAACACTTATATAATGTCTTTGGAAAAGATAATGAAAATATTTTTGTACGCTCCCGAAAATCCACGCTTAATAGTTCACTAAGGGAATTTCAATTTAAATTACTATACAATCTTATTTATACAAAGAAACACATGTTTACTTTTCATATGGGGGATAGTAATTTATGCTCTTTTTGTCATAAAATGCAGGAAACATATGAACATTTGTTTTACTTTTGTGAAAAAGTAAGAATGATCTGGGTAGACTGCGGTAACGAGTTTGATTTCTTCTTCTTCTATAATCTTCATTTAGAAGAATTAATAAATATAGATTGGAAAGGGGTCCATGTAGGAATCAAGGTTAGTAATGTAGGAAAAGATCAATTATTAAATCATGTTATATTGTTGATAAAAAGTATGATATTTGTTAATAGTAGAACGAAAGATTATCCTCCAACTATAAAAGATATTAAAGATACATTATTGAAAAATAAAGAGGAAGAAAGAAAGATAGCTGAACAGAGAGGAACATTGCAAATTCATTATAGAAAATGGAACACACTCTCTGACTAGGGTATGACACAGAGACACCATGTACAGAGTTCTTACTACCGCCTCCCCCCCCCCCCTTTTTTTTTCTTTTTCTTTTTATCTTTCTTCTGTTAGTTCGTTATTGTTTCTCTGTTTTACTATAGATCTCTTTTTTTCTCAAACACTATGATTATCATTATATGTATAAGAACAGATTGTATATGTATATGTATATGTAATGCTGTACACAATTAGTTTGTTGTACTTATATGAATGATTTGTATTGTAAATTTACGTTGTAAATTTGTTTGAGAGAAAATAAAATACTATTACACAAAAAAAAAAAAAAATATCCCCTAATATTTGGGGATAAATTTGTAATTCGCGCGCATAGAGTTATCACACCACATCATTTGGGTACGGAATTTGAGTGGCCACACACGAGCTCCACAGTCAGGTCAATGCAACCGCGGAGTGTAGATAGTACTTTACCAATTATCTAGTGAGTGCAACGCACTTTCACCCAAGATATCTACACAGTGTAACGAAGTTTTCTTCTCCCATCAATGATGGGCGAAACTATTTTTCATCACGTGATTAACTTTTGACCAATCGTAGAGCAAGATTCTTAGTATGTGGAATATAACATTAAATAGCGGACCCGTACTCCCCACCCTTCTATTATGGTTTTTTGCCAAAATGCTCACCAAATGTCCTACGTACACCATAATAGCATCGAGGCGAGGGAGCGAAACAACCAACCAAGCAGCGTGCCCATGATTTTATGAAAGGGGGGGGGGGGGGGTATGTCTACTCTCAACCCCCCCCCCCCCCCACACTGATCGACGACTAATGCGTCATTTCGACAATTATCGGTGGCTATAATAGCGAAGCGAACAACGGGCGGGGGGGGGGGGGGGGGATACAAGTAATAGTTTTTATAACCGAAATACACCTACATTGAAGGACTTATTGATAGTATCCAAACTACATGTATAATAAGAATTGTTTATATGGGACAAAATAGTTATAGGGTTTAAAAGCATAATTTCCGTGGGTATGACGAGTATTCCGGAACAGGCGGGTATTCCTTAATGGGGGTCCAGGGGGCTCAGCCACAGGCACACTTTGGATTTGGGCAGTTCAACACTGTCAAGATGTATAGTTTAGAAAAGGATATTGTACCAACTTTCAGTGAGAGGGGGCAATATCCAAGTATCTTTTCTCTTATATCTTTGAACCCCCAAAATATTGGTTGTGGGGGGGGGGGGGGGGCGGGTTATTAATACAGGCCACCCCCCCCCCCCCCCCCCCCAACCTCCCTGTCATCGTCGCCCGTACACAATTCCTAATGACGTTAGGTGTCATTTAAAAGCTATTTTTGTCCCCGTACACCCTGAAATATTTCAATATAATATTATAGGCCTACTTGATCTAACAATTTGAAATGGAATCTATAAAGGGGTCCTGCACAAAATAATATTGTTGTGAGATAATGAAAAACTGAGTGTAAAATTGGAAAGAGCATACTGTTTTAATGGGAGAATAAACTTTATTTGATCAAATTCGGTTCAGAAACGGCTGAAATATCAATAAATATATCCGATCGTGACAAATCTTGGGCCCAGATTTATTCGAAGATTAAAAAAAACATGGAAAATGCTTACACTCTTTCAAAAATTTTCCAAAAGAGATTTTAAAATAGTTAACGATGTTCTCTAATCATTATTTCAACGAAACGTTACATGCATAATTTTGTATGAAAAATGGATGAAACCAATGATATTTTAGAGAGCGCCCTCTTGTGTTTTAATGGCTCTTTTTTGAATGGTAACAGGCTTTTTACTTAGTCCCTTGTAATGTTCTATACCTTTCGAGCATAATGGAGTTATAACTATTACCGGTAGTTTTTTATGTTATTGTGCAGGTTTTGGTTACTAAAGCTCAGCCCTACCACAATAATTGTACTACCCCTTTATAAGATTGGTAACTGTGTACCTCCACATTGCTCTGATAGTCACCACACTATACGATAATATAATTAGATACAGTGCATGGCGTTACTAAAAATGGGGAGGGGGGGGGGGGGGCGGGGGAGGCACGTATCGCCCAAAGTAATGAAAACAAAAAGGGAGATTATGTTTACAATATAATACAGAAATTTGGAAAGTGTGTCTCCCTACCCCCCCCCACCCCCCCACCCCCCCCCCCCCCCCACACACACACACCTAAAAATAACAATAATGATAATTAAATAAATAAAAAAGAACAAGAAAACAAAACAATTATAAATAAATTAATGAATAGAACAAAAAATAAATAAATACAAAATATAAATAAATCACTCCGACATAGATACGACTAGGAACATCTTTAATTCAGTTACTATTGTTTAATCATTAAGGGATATTTGTGTTCTGGTAGAGAGAGAGAGTACAGTAGTAGTCAAACTGAATTGTAGTAACCAAAACCTGCACCATTACATTACAAACAGTTATAACTCAACCATGCTCAAAAGGAATTTGAAAATTACAAACGACTAAGTTAATGCCTGTTATCATTCAAAAAGAGCTGTTTGAACTAAAGAGGGCGCTTTAAAAAATAAACCATTTTAAATAAAATATTGTGCATAAGATGTTTTGTTGAAATAGTGATTAGATAGAGAAATAATCAACAACTATCTAAAAACCTTTTTTTGAAAATATTTCAAAGAGGAAGCATTTAAAAACGATTAACGGCTGGTTCAAAATGATCGAATACCTGTGGGGCCCCACATTTGTAACAAATGGCTATGTTTATGGATATTTCAGCAGTTTCTAAACCGATTTTGATCAAATGAAGTTTATTCTGCAATTAAAATGGTATGCTCTTTCAAAATGCTCTTTTTTGCGTAGCGCCCTCTCTACCAAAACTCAACTATCCCTTAAGATAATTACCTAGGTTAAATCATATTTGTCTCCATTCTTGCAGGAAACGCCGGATTATATGAAAGCTTCGTTAAAATACTATGGTTCGATGAATTAATCTCCTTATTTGGCCATTAATTTGCCCAAAATAATACAAAATTATGAAGGGAGATTATGTGTAAAAATACAGAAATTAAAAAATGGTGTCTCCCCCCCCGAAAAAAAATCATTCGCTTTACCCCAATAACTCCGACCACCGACGCTCTGCCACTGATACGATCACGAATATCTTTAATTCAGTTACTATCATTTTATCGTTGGATAATTGCCTAGGTTAAATCATATTTGGTCCCATTCTTGCAGGAAACGCCGTATTATATATAAAAGCTTTGTTAAAATAATATTATTTGATGAATTAATCTTTATTTGACCATCAATAAAAGCATCAACATTATCAACTAGTCTGACGATTATTTATGTGAAGTATTACATAACACCGTGTGTAGTACATTTACAACAATTTAATGGAAATGCAATTCAAAGATATTTGATTTATTCGCCATCAGTATTGGGAAACTGTATTGGGAAATTGTTCCTGCGGTATCCTGCCTATGAGGTATTTTCATTCTCTCAATAAGCGTGATTGTATGTATTTGTGTGTGTGTGTGTATGTGTGTGTGTGTGTATGAGTGTGTATTGGGGGGGGGGGGGCACCTGGGGTGCATAGGCAGTTGTAGAAGGGTGCATATTGTAATTCCCTATGCCCCCTGTACTTACTCCACTGGACAGGGGAATAATGATACATTCGAGGACATTTTGTTCTCCATTAAGCGATTATCACGGGAAAAGTATTAATTAAGGTATTTTATCATAATAATATGTTAAGAGCACCTGTCTAACAATCCGGATGCCTTTTGACCTCTTGTAATCATATTACATTTCTGGTCAGTTTTTCTATATTATGTTTGAATTAATTATAAGAAGCTGAATCACTTCGGTGATCCCTCGCATATCCCCAAGTTGATTTGTATCATTCGGGTTTATATCAGGTTATAATAGCTTCTGACCACTCTGGCAATGAGAATTAACTGCTAACGTGCCAAGCTCGCATTTTTGCGATTTACAATACACACAAATGCCATAGAGCATTAACATCCCTGGCACGTTAAGAGTTAAGAGGTTTCAGGGACGAGTTTCAAGTTGATTTGTATCATTCGGGAAACTTATGTCAGGTTATAATAGCTTCTGACCACTCGGGCACTGAGAATTAAGAGGTGTCAGGCACGAGTACCGTATACTATGTATTCCCGTAATGTTTTGTAAATGATTACAATCGATTAGTAATGTTTTGTTGAAACAGGACTTAAATTGAAATTTTAAATTGAAATGTTAAATTAAACAAAACTGTATGATTTATGATTTCCTATACATCAGTTGTTAAAATATCGTTGACAAGTGAACATTTTCTCTCTTTTTTTTGTTTGGGGGGGGGGGGGGGGGGGGTTCATTGGGTGCGTGCGGGCCTGGCCATGTGCCTGGTACATATCATGGGGCTATTTGTAATGTGTTTTTTTCTATTTTGGAAGGTAAAACAAATCATTTAATTGCCCCCTCCTTCCATCCCAGTCTAGTCGAACGGCGCCCCGATCGGGATGTACAGTACCGACCTTCGATTGGGGTTCGAAACAAAAACAAATTACATGCCTACGGTAGCGGAATTAACTCTATTTTCATCTTGTTATCTACCGGTATTTGTTTTATTTTTGGTATTTTTATTTCATGCGATTCTGTAAAGAAGACTATATACGGGTACCCAGTGGCGTAGCTACGGGGGGGGGGGGGGGGTGCACGGGGGGGGGGGGGGCACGTGCCCCCCCCAATAATTTCGAAACAACAATAGAAAACATAAGGGGCCATTTTTTGAAAAAAACAAAGAAATACATTTTTTTCTTCTTTTTTTTGGTATGTTCAATTCAATTCAATTTCATTTATTCCATTCGTCATATAAAAACACATAATTATAACATTGATATTTACAGATAAGTAAAGAACATACAAATAACAAAGAAAGATTAACACAAAATACAATTATATATACGAATGAGGAAACCGGCAAGAAAGAACATTTAAGTCTTATATGGTGCTGGTCCCTTATGATATAATAAATAATGTTGCCCTTACCTAACACTTAACACCTTACACCTAACAACTAACACCTAACACCTAGGGTTAAGGTGTGCCCCCCCAATAATTTTCGTGCCCCCCCCCAATCAGTCCGACCACGCTACGCCACTGCGGGTACCATACCTGTAAACAAAGATTATGATCGAATCCGAGAGTGGTACTTTAAAATGTATTAAAATGCGGAAGCACAATTCGCACGCTTATTTTTTAGCGTTAATTATGATTGGTGGAAAGTTTTGGTGCATTATCGATATCCGTTACGTACCGGCCGTACGCGTACCGTATACCGTACCCGACGCGTACCAAGCTAGCTAGCTAGACTAGACGCTTATTAATGCTACGAAATTATGTAGGTCGAGGTCATCAAAGAAAAAAGAGGCTGACGTCGAGCTGAATCGATATAAATTATATAATCAAAAGTATCAACAACTTGTTTGGCTTTTGTAAGGAAAAGGGCTAGCGAGCAGCAAAATCAGACAGAAAAAATGGGAAACTCAGTGATGAGCGCTCGAAAGAACAGAATGAAGACCAATGTTAAAAAAGCGGGAAGAATGCGTGTGATTGCAACCATGTTTATGAAAGGTGCTTCAGCTGCAGATTCACAGACGGCAACCGGCTTTGCAGGGCCTAGTGTTGGCCGCGGAGCTGGAGGGGTGGAATCTGACGAATTCTCGTGGCGGCGGTCTTTTAAAAAGATTGACAGGTAAATTAAAGTCTACTTAAAAAAGCCTGAGATGTGGGATTTCGCCATTGTCATTGGCATTACCATCAATATACATTGGGGACCAAGACCAAGTCCTAATCCTACTCCAGACCTAGTCCTAGAAATTCTAAAAAAGATCAAGACAAGACCTGGTATTAGTAAACTATGTCTAGCCTAGTATAGGATAGAACTATATTATGAGTGACGTATGAGTATACTAATTACTAATAGTCTAAGTCTAAGATAGATAGATAGGCTATATCGGTTTTTATTGAACAAAATGAACAAGACTGTATGTTATGTAGTCCAAGGACTAAACTTTGCCTTGCGTACGTGAACATATATACATGAATAAATGTACAACACAATAAAATATTATTTAACATCAAATTCAAAATACAACAAAATAATATTATTTATGAATGCATTTGGCAAGAAAGGCTTTAACATCGTAGCCTAAAAATGTGATTATTATAATTATAATAATTGATTAATATGCATATTCTCATTTAATTTTAATTTTAATCTAACACTAACAGTAACAGTAACAATAACATTTGAAAAAATCTAACCCTATTTTATTATTTTATTCTCTTAGTCTTACCAGGCATAAGCTAAACAACACGGCAGAAGAGAAACGAGGAAGCTCCAAGTATTTTTCGTGGAGTTAGACACTTTACAGGCATCACTTTAAATAATAATGCAAAGTATCTTCATATGAAATTGAGAAATTAAATACTTTTATTTTGATTGTTTTCAATAACAAATAAAAAGTATGAAGTATAAAGTATAAAGTAAGACTAAGAGTAAGAGTAAGAAGTCTAAGACTTAGTAAGAAGACTAAGACTAAGAGTAAGACTGAGTAAGAGTAGTACTAGTAGGGTAGTACTAGTAGACTGAAAGTGAAATTTAAATCAACCATCCCATATATTTATAATTTTGGTTGTGTGTCATGAACTCGGCCTCCAAAAAGGGTGGAGCCGTTACATTTTGGGGATTTTTATTTGCATTTTACTTTATATTTTCAAAACCCAAAATCCTTTCTTAACAAATTTGGTGTCATTTGAAAGGGCTATCAAAATGCTATCATTCTGCAAAGTTTCAAAGGTATGCCTCTACTTAAGATTGAGATACAGCCGTTTGAAGGTTAAAGCCGGAGGGTGGAGCAGGAAGCGGCGCCCGTGTACAAAGTCTATGGGGAAATGACTCTCAAAGCGCAATTTTTGTTAAAACGTTAATAACTTTGTCAAAACTAGATGTTTAGCAACAATGTTGATATCAAATGAAAGCTAAAACATTGAACTTTAATGTCAAGTGATTGAAAAGTGTTTTTGCCTCATCAACTTTTTATTAAATCAACACCAACATAGAAAATTGTGGGTTTCCCACATCTTTCCTATACAGACTTTATGGGGGCACAATCTTGACCGATACATTTTGTAAATTTTTGGTAAAAACGTTAATATCTTCAAAAAGAAAAGGTTTAAGACTACAAATTTGGTATCAAATTAAAGCTTACTTATCACACTGTATCATGGCTCATTATATTTAGGGTTTACTCTATATCCCATTCATCTAGTGACTCCTACTTAGTGAAAATTATTGATTATTCAAACCAAAATAATTCATGAAGTATGAGTTAAAAAATCTCCCGCAAAATTATAATTTACCCCATACGATATTATATTGCTGTAAAGGTCTAAGTCTGCTCTACATGAAAACATTATAATTTCTTGTCTAGAGCTACTTTAGAAAAAGTTATCAGGAAAATATTGACCTGTAAAACTGTAAAAAAAATTTCATGTTTTGGTTAATATGAACAATTAACTGTACACCTAGTGTTATTTTTGAGTGCATATTTGGGTTCCTTGGGAAATGTCCTTTCAGAAAATGTATAGTTTTGATCGGGTAGGGGGTCTTCCTCAGATAATATTTGCTCTCAACTGTAACATTTTCCCGCAGAAGCACCAAAATGGCATGTAACACAAAAGGAGGCGACCTCATGACGCATGACCTTAATGGAAATTCGCATAAAATAACATTTAAGAAGGCAAATTAAGTCAGTGGCTGCATGCAAGTAATGAAAGATGAATGGATGACTCTTGACTTGTACTATAGTTGTGACTCAAAATATCCTACAGTAACTTTGTAACTGTATAGACTACTACAACATGTTTTCAAAATATTTGTTTTTCTGATCGAGGAATAGAAAAGCAGAAGATGCAGTTGATGTTTCTGAAGAAGCGCAGAAAACAGCACGGCGGGCAGAAAAGGAAAAACTTGTTGTTGAAGAGGCTGCTTATGGAACACCTGTGGTATCCAACCTGGAATATGAAGCCATGTTGGAGGTAATTATAGCCCTAATCATTATGAGATCTATGACTAAGTTTGAATAAAACAAGGAGGGTACTTCACAAAGATTCCAATTCAAACTTACATACTAAGACTAAGTTGGACGTTTGTAAAAAGCATGGAAAGCCAATTTTGTAGCCCCAGAATTAAACATAATCTAGTCAAAAGTCCAACATGTGAATATTTTAAACTTTTAACACAATTTTACATCAATAATTTGAAGTCTATTTGAACAAAATTGTAGGCCTACTAAAATAACTTGTTGAACAATTTAACACAGAAACTAAATGGCTTTCCATAATTTAGGTCCAACTTTGTGAAACACCACAGGGACCAGGGTCTTTAATATTTTGAAGTTAAAGGTAAAGACCAGTTTTGGAAACGCCCCCCTCTCAAAAAAATGAAATGGAAGCTCTTATTACCAATAATGTGAAAGAATATAATTATACTAATATAGGATTATCCAAATTTGGCCAAGAAACCGCCTACTAATTGATATATTTGCGAAATTATATATTGATCCCAATGGGACAGATATCGCCAACGAGGAATCGCCCATACGCTACGTGTTTCCCAAAACTGGTCTTGGGCTTTAATGTTATTATTAATACTATTATTATTTTGTTTTAATTATTATTATTATTATTATTATTATTATTATTACTATTATTGTTATTATTTATTTATTTATTTTTTGTTCGGGGGGGGGGGGGGGTGGGGGAGGTTTGTTTAGTCTGATAGACAAGATACCCGATATAATAAGGCAATTTACTTCAATCTACAGTAAACCAGCACTCACTTCGTACATTCCAGAATGCGCTTGTTAGGAACCCTTCTGTCTTTAGTGGCTAACCACTCTCTCTGGCCCACCTCCAGTTAAAACTCCTATGGCTTGTTTTGGAGGATTAAACTACCAAGTACCAAGTACCAAGTACCAATTGTTATGATCACTCTAGTCGTACTTATTACAACAACTAACAAGGTTCCACTGAATCTGTACCAGAATTTCTAGCTACTTTCTCCAGAATTTGCAGTGTGTAGTCTTTACTGTTGTAATTATTTGTTTGGATGCTATTCCTTGTACCCTCAATATTATGTTTTTTTTTCCCTACCATCTAGACCGACATTGACTTCACTTGTTCATTGTTTGACTTGACCTAATTGGCTCTGCCATATGGTCAAGAATTGTAACATGCACGAGTTCAGAGAATGTGGCAAATTGTTCAAATTCTATCAATTGAAAATGTCATTAATAATACTGTTTGTAAAGGTCATGTTGAGTAATTGTGAAACATTAATTGTTTATTTCTATCCCTTTTTAGTTTTATTTGTATTGATTTTCCCTTCTTGACCGGCATAGACTTGACCTGCTCACTGTATCACAGCGTCAGTTACTGTGACATAATTATGTGAGTGATGGCATAGAGTCTGGCAAGTTGTTCAACTTGTATCATTTTGTTTAAGTTATGGTTTGATAAAAGCACTATTTGTTTTTATTCCATATCCCTTGTGTGTGCCTTATAGACTGACATTGACTTGACCTGCTCAGTGTGCCACATGGTCAAGAATTGTGACATACACGAGTGCAGGGTTTGTGGCAGATGGTTCCACCAAATATGCCTGGAAAATGGCGGCTACTGTCAAGATGAGAACTTTGCTGCTGCCCTCAGAAACTCGGAAGGGACAATTGGATGGAGTTGTTCAGAATGCGTAAATATATTGCTTTTGCTCCTTTTCAGCAATCCCCTCTAGTCCCTACCCTCTGCCCCCCCCCCCCCCCCGTGCCCCCAACAAAATTTAGCGAATAAAAAAAACAAACATTATTTGCTATAACAAAGAAGAGCAATCTAAGAGTAAAATAATAATTAAACATTTTTTTTTCTCAATGAGACACAAAACTATGTATTTAACTGTATTTCTATCACTATTTTGTTGGTATTTTCCAATCTGTTGGTGTTCATTGATTTATCTATTGATAGGCCAATTTTGCTATATTGTGCAATAATATACTAAACCCAAGAGGTTAATCTTTGATAGACATGATACATGGAGTTTCATCTTGTTTGCAAAGGGCACTGCAATCCACCTTCACAAACCCAGAATAATTGGCATTATGTTTACGAAATGCATTCTAGTACTGAGTGTCAATAGACGAGAACAAATATAAAATATGCTTGTTTTTTTCTTCAGGAGTCATTTGGAAATCTGCTGACAATGGAAGAGATGGGTGATGTCATGGAACGCTTTGATGCTTACGACAAAGACGGAGGTATTCAACGTATCTGAGATTATACTATTGTACTGTTTTTGTTTTGTATGTAACAGTTACATAAATGGAAATTTTTGTTTTTTGTTTTTTTTCGGGGGGGGGGGGGGGTGGGTTGTGTATGGGATTGAAGTGTGTAAAATATAAATTTAGGATAGTTTCAAAGTTAAAATATCATTTGAAGAAGGCTTCATTTTCGTCTGATTTAAGCACATGTTAATGGCTTCAAGTTCAAATTTTCATAAATCATAATGTAACAAATATCATAAATATCATAAATCATAGCATCCAAACATTCAGTTACACTAAATATGAATGATTTTTCCTTTTATTAGGGTTATCTGTTGTAACATTGTAGTGTCTGAAATAGATCCCGAATTTATTTTGTATTTATACCAATCCACCAAAAGTTTACTCGAGATCAGACCTCAGCAGGTTAAAATAACCTTTATCTTCATTTTACACGTAAAGTAATTGATTGCAATCTAGCATTTAATACGCAACTATCTTCTCTCAACCCTAGATTCAAAGTTTTCCTGGGAAGACTTTGTTGATGTGGAGCTAAGAAAATATTCAAGTTCAGAGGAGGCTGCTAGAAAGAGGGTAAGTGATGCGCACACTATTCTTTTCCCAAAATATGAAAACGGGATATTGTGCACCTATGGTAAAGTGTATGATAATCCAATGGTAATTCAGTTTTTATTCAAATCAGTTCATTTACTTTTACATTTGTTCTAATCCATGTTGGGTCATCCTATTTTTTCAAATCATTACTGAAAACCACAATGTAATTATAAACAATAGTTCACATTTGATAGCAGCATGATGGTTATATTCTTGTTCACTGTTTCATTGCCGTTCTCTGAGTATGATACCAACAGAGATAGTCCCTTGTCATGCCAGGATTAATTTGCAACATACACGTTTGAATATTATTGTGTATACATGTATGGTCATGCGTCATGAGGTCGCCTCCTTTTGCGTTACATGCCGATTTGGGATTCTGCGAGACAATGTTACAGTTGAGAGCAAATATTTTCTGAATAACTCCCCCTATCCTATCAAAAGTATACATTTTCTAAAAGGAAATTTCACAAGGAATCCAAATAGGTGCTCAGAAATAATACTAGGGGTATACTTATTTTTGTATATTGACCAAAATGTGAAATTTTGATTCAAGTTATCGGGTTCAATATTTTCCATGATAATCTTTTCTGAGGTAGCTCTAGACAACAAATGATAATGTGTTCATGTAGAGCACACTCAGACCTTTAAAACAATATAATATTGTATGGGGTTCAAGATTATTTTGTGGGAGATATTTTCATTCATATATATTGAAAAAAATGTAAAAAATAATTAATCATTTTCACTATGTAAGAGTGACTTCAGGATTAGAATATAATATAAAGGGCAGGCCTAAATGAATTGAGAAATAATAAAGTTTCATAAGTAAGCTTTAATATGATACCAAATTTGTGTTCTTACACCTTTCCTTTGAGAAGATATAAACGTTTTTACAAACAAAGTCACAAAATGTTTCAGTCCAGATCGTGTCCCAAAGCCCCCCATAGAGTTTGTACAGGTAACGCCCAATTTTCTATGTTTGTGTTTATTTAGCTTGAAAACAAACTAGCAGAAACACTTTTCAATGATTACAAATCATAGTTCAATGTTTAAGCTTTCATTTGATACCAACATTGAAGCTATACATCTAGTTTTCACAAAGTTATTGACGTTTCAGGAAAAATTGCACTTTGAGAGGCATTTTCCCATTTATTTTGTACACGGGCGCCGCTTCCTGCGGCGCCGCTTCCTTTGCCGGCCTCCGGCTTTAACCTTCAAAAGGCTGTATCTCAATCTTAAATAGAGGTATACCTTTGAAACTTTGCAGAATGATAGCATTTTGAAAGCCCTTTCTAATGATACCAAATTTATTCAGAAAGAATTTTCGGTTTTGAAAATATGAAGTAAAATGCAAAAAAAAAAACCCAAAATGTAACGGTGCCGGCCTTTTTGGGAGGCGAGTTCATGACACACGACCGTATAAACAATACTCGTAGTTCACAATAAATGATTTGAATTTGAATTTGAATTGTTGCCTGTTTCGTTGCAGTTCTCGGAGTATGATACTAACGGCGATGGTGTAGTTTCATGGCAGGAATACCTCCTCGTCCAAACCTTGGATGTTCTTACAAGACAGTCTCAGGTATGTCTCTTCTTCATCTGTAATGAAAATGTTGATCCTCCGAATGTGCTAACAAATAAGGTTATACACAGTGGCGTAGCGTGTTCGGACTGATTGGGGGGGGGGGGGGGGGGGATGGCACACCTTATGTATTTCTTTGTCCCCTTATGTTTTCTTTTGTTTTTTTTCAAATTATTGGGGGGGGGGGGCACGTGCCCCCCCCCCCCCCCCCCCCTGCCCCCCCCCCCCTCGCTACGCCACTGGTTATATAGAAAGGCATAATGAATTGTTCACTTTGATGATATAAGCGTCTAAGGGGTTGTATGTGGTACCTACACTGTACAAAAAATACCGTGATATTTACTTAATTGAATTATGTTAAAAAACTGCCTTAATTTTTTCAAGTAATAGTAACTTGATGCTATTTTGAGTATCTTCTACTCAAAATATACAATCGTCATAACTTAAAATAAATAAGTATGTTTCTTTACGCTATTTAATGAAGTAAATGTACGAATTCGATTTAAGTTAAAATCACTAGAAAGAATCAATAAAATTGTGTAAAATACATTTTCGTAGCGAAATGGAATTTTATATGCCTTTATTCAGAAAGTGTTCCTCCATTTAACTCACTTATTCCGAACGCAGTATCCTTCATTCCTAAACCTAGGTATATAGGCTATAGCATTTGCTTTATCATTCGCTCTTCCTATATACCGTAGGCATGCATGATTAACTTATATTGGTCCGTCTTTAAATGAACATTTTTAACAGTTAATATTTGTAAAAAGACCCAAAGAGAACCGACAAATAACTTTGAAAATATTTTATTTCCAGAAAATGAACGTTCCACTGATTATTCATCGTACGTTTTAATTTCACTTATATTCATAAAGGCGTTTTAAAGTACATATTAGATTATTAGTTAAAATTGTAAATCTTCGATATGTTTCAAATCTGATTCATGAATATTCATGAAGTAAAGTTAAAGGGATAGTTGAGTTTTGGTAGAGAGGGCGCTAGACTACTTATTTTTTGTGTGAGGTAATGAAAAACTGAGTGTAAAATTTGAAAGAGCATAATATTTAAATAATAAAATCATCTTTGTTTGATCAAAATCGGTTCAGAGACGGCTGAAATATCCATAAATATAACAATTTGTAATAAACCTGGGGCCCCAGGTTTATTAGAGAATTTTGAACCAGCCGTTAAAAAAAAAAAAAAATGGTTCCTCTTTTCAAAAAGTAACAAAATAGGCATTTAAATAGTTGTTGGTTATTTCTCTATCTAATCACTATTTCAACAAAGCATCACATGCACAATATTTTATTCAAAATGGTTGAAACCGATGAGTGTTTAGAGAGCGCCCTCTTACGTTTTAACGGCTATTTTTTAATGATAACATGATCTTGACTAAATCATTTGTAATTTTGTGTTCCTTTCTAGTTATAACTATTAGTTTGTAATGTAATGATGCAGGTTTTGATTACTAAAATTCAGTTTCACCAAAACTGTACTCTCCTTACCAGAACACAACTATCCCTTTAACTTAAATCTACACTATTCTTATAGTATTGTTACTCAAAATAGTAAAAAGTAGAAATTACTTAATTATTTGTATTTGCTTTTGTTCAAATTACTTTTTACATGAATTTATTGAGTTGTTATGTTTAAATTTGTAGAACATAAATTTAGCGAGTACGCAGGAAAAATATGTTTTTGCTTAAATTCTAATTGGAAAAAATAAGTAATACTAACTGAAAGAATATGTTTTACAGTGTATTAAATTTCTTGACTTGTGCACAAATCTCTACACAATTGTCGGTTGAGTCACATTTTTTACTTTAGAGATAATCATGATTAATGTTTGATAGCCATCTAGAAACCAAATTTATTTTGTTAAAATGTTTTGGTAAACATTCTGGATTTCGACGATGTTACTAGACTTGTTGACGTCGGTCCATATTATATCAAGGAATCTCCCCCCTCATTTGATAATAAAAAAAAAACGAAGTAAACTATTGAAACTCACGTAATACTTTTTTGTATTAAATTATAGCGCCTTGAGTAATTTGTTTAGATAAGTGTGCTTTATATTTATATTGGTATTTATGTTTACTGTGACCGATTCGATCTCCAGGCGAACCTATATTAATCAAGCTTCGATATTTATGTTTTCTCTGACTGATTCTATCTCTCTTCAGGCGAAACTTGTGGCATTCTTGACAGAGAAGGAGGTGGAACGCATGAAGAACAATTTCAGAGAGAAAGACGAGTACAGCAGTGGTGTAATAAGCGTAGCAGCAGCGAACCAAGCCTATTACTCATGGCTATCTGGTCTAGGGTAGGTACACATCTACAATGTAAATAGTCATACAACATAGTATTACCATTTACATCCCATCTGCACTATTTTCTAGTTGTACTGATATTATTATTAATATAATGGTAATAATAACAATGATAATAATTAACAGTTCTTGTATAGCGCATATCACACAAATAATACAAGGAACTCTATTATATGTATAGATAATTTAAATGCTTATAAAGTACTTACATTTGCTTGGTAGGATTGCATATAATTATGTTTGTAAGTATATTGCAAATTGCTCGGATAGTAATGATGTTATTAAGTGCAATAATCAACATTTTATTATCATCAATTTTTCTTACTATAAAATGTTATATTTTTCTCAAGACTGGAGATGAGCAAAGAAGGACGGGACGTTCAAGAGAAGATGTTTAACACAGCCGCCAAACGAAAGTATGTATTCAGCGCATGCTATTGACATGATTTTATTATGACATGGCTCTCTGATTGAGAATGTGAATTTGTTTATTGTGCCAAAAACTGAATCATTGTAATTATATAAGGAACAAACAAAACAAACATACTCACAATTTTGCATAATATTGTAATGGAAATGTTGATCCTCCAAATGTTTTGCAGTAATTCCCCCTAAACTAGAGCCATTGTTAGTTGTTCACTGACGCAAACGATTTGTGGTTGTGTTTTGCAGATGTAGCCATCTTTGAATACCAGATTTTTCAATTTAACCTCTTATAAAATTCGGGGGTGTTTCACAAAAATCTTAAGTTGAATTTAACTTTTAAAATATTTTCTTTTATCAAGGAGATTTCATGAACTTGATGTAAAATTCATGAAAAGTCAATAATTTTGCATATCTTCTATTCCAAGCTACAAATGACTTTCCTTAATTTTAAGTCCATCTTTACTAGTAGAGATTAACTCAGGATCGTTGTGACACATCCCCCTTGGTCTATTTTGTTTTGTGCCTTTTCACGTAATCAGGCTGATAACATGGGAGCGATTCATCAGGCAGCGGGCGCTGAGTATCGTGAGTGCTCGGCCAAACACTGCAACCATTCCACCGTACATCAGGGGCCACGAAGCAACTGGTTTGTAGGACTTGAAACCAGTGAAAGATCTTTTTTTACAAGCTGCACAATTCTTTCGGGTCACGATGTAGTTGGTATGTAAGGCATTAAAGAAAGGTATATGGTGAAATGTTACATGCAGACGGAATAGAAATTGAACGTGGAGAACTAGGAGGTAATACTACACTTGAGTTGTATATGCCTCTGACGCTAACACATTACTACCACTATTCCACTATGAATTCAGGATTCGGAAGCATCTAGTCTAAAGGTCTTCAATCAAGTGGAAAATCACTTATAACAAGCCCTCTAATATGAACAATTGTTTGTACTTCCTTAAATTATTGTATTGTATTTTGTCAATTGTAATCATTACATTATTTGTAGGCGAATCACTTGTAACATTTGAAAAATGCATTCTATATTACATGTTATGTAACAAGCCGTTGGTATCTATAGAACAATTAACAATTTGTTTTACAAATATTTGCCTGTTCCTTACATGATGACGTAGAGACAAGCTTTCCAATAAGCTTCTTTCTAATAAATACAATCAAATCCTGGGAATATAGCTTGCATATATATAATGTATATATATATGTATATATGTTGGAGATTGCTTTGTTGGACAAGGTCTATGATGCCAGAACAATTTGTTTTGTAAATAAGAATGTATTTATTGCATTTTCCATCTCAAATGTTCAAAAGCGCTGTTGGTCTAAATCATATGAAAAAAGTGCCTGCATGTTTTTGCTTGTGAATATGTTTATTTCAAAGCTACACATAGCCTACCATAATGTTAATATTCTGTCACAGGCTTGTAAAAATAGCAACTTTAATACAAAAACAGGAAAGGAGAACATTCGTGAAGACATTTTGTCAGTGTCATGTAATTTATGGTGAACACTTGGCCAAAACCGTCCAACTTTCACAATGGAGTTAAATGGTATGTTAGGAACATGGACTAAAAAACAACAGTTTTTTGTGAAATGTGGTTAAAGGACCGTGAAAATTACATTTCATATTTAGCGTTTTCCTGTTTATGTATGAGCTTTATTTGCTAACTTGATTGAGATACGTATATAGCCTAGGATGGTGAGGTAAGATTAGAATAACTTCATGCAGTTCTTACACGTTGATAAAGTAGCTGTCTTTAAAAGAGTGCTAAGAAAAGTTGACTCATCATAGACTAAAGTGTTTTATTCGTTTGAAAATTGTCAAATAATATAAGTTATAACGACGGAGATATTAAGCTGTTCCCTTCCATATTCTGAAATCGTCATAGACTTTGTAGGCATAGCCCCATAGCCCACTCGGTTCCCGTAGGCAAGGGGTTAATGTGTCTTTGGGATAATTTGTCACGCATGCCCGGATGCCCCTGAAACTAACCGCGCAATGTCAGAAAGGTTCGCCACTTGTTATACCGACCGCTCAATGCCAGAAAGGTGCCGTTGCCATGGTTGCCAATTGTACCAAATATCATCCATTGTTCTATCCAGATGTTCTTTTTTTTTCAAACGTGTGAACAAGGAAATACAAATTGTTGTTATTTTCGTTTTGTTTGTTGCCTTTGGAAATTATCATCATTAGGATATGACCTTGGTATTTGTTAATTTATTTTGAAAATTAATGTGCACTAGAACATGTACACATTTCCTTATTTATGAATAGTAAACTCAATTGTCTTCGTGAATCGGAATGCTCACACCCTACACTAATTCAAATTGCATGTGTCACCAAGCATTGATCATTATAAAATATACCGTCATCAACGCCATTCTTGAATTTACAAATATTTGTTTTTCACCTTTTATTCACTCGAGCATACAGATTGCGTGAATTTCCTCGTTTGAAAAATGAAAAATATAGGGAGTGTTTAATGTCAATACGCACACTTTACCCCGCTCCAAATTCTAATATTTAAATCGAAATTGTAAAAGGCTCATTATGTCCTCTCATTATGACACTTGTTAAAGTATATGGGTACGCAAATTAATATACAACTAATGAATGTTTATGAGTGGAATGGTACGAATATTTGCATGAGGTGGAAGATGGAATGTTCCATTCAACGAGGCGAAGCCGAGTTGAATGGAACATTCCATCTTTCACCGAATGAAAATATTCGTACCATTGCACGCATGAAAAAAAAAATTCATTATTTGTTTTATATGACACCTACTTTATTTGCTTCTTCGTGTTCTCCGTCAGCAAAATAATTCCCGGTTCTGCAGCCATATTGTGTAAAAAGTACAGCTGCCTTGCAAGGAGTGCGTAATGTTTGTTATATCCCTCATGAGATCGTTTTACCATTGAATTTGACAAACGATAGTTTTGGACAACACGCGCAATCACGTGACCGGGCTTGTTAGTATACAACTAACGAATGGGCTTCTTGTGATAGTCAAATCTATTACCGAGGTGGGCTCAAAATGATTATTACCCGAAGCGTAGCTGAGGGTAATAGTCATTTTGAGCCCACCGAGGTAATAGATTGCCTATCACAATCAAGCACATTCGTTAGTTGTTTTATATCACTCATCAATATCAGTGATTGTGTTCAGCTTATAGCAAAATAAGTGAAAATCTCTTGAATATTTCATAAAATCGCTTGTAAATTTTGATATAAAAATCAATCGACATTAATGAAGCCAGTATGAGCCTCCAGAACCACGGCGCATCTAATACGCTTAAAGTCATTGTTATTTTGCGCAAACAATCGCAAAGACGCAAAACTGAGTGCGCACCAACGCGCTGGCAGCTGCGCACATACGCGATGAATGCGTGCTAGCGCTCCCACGGATGTGCTTATTGGCTGTCTTGGCGTTCTTCTTCCTAGGTGAATAGTTTTTACCAACAAGGGCAATCAAGTGACTAGAACGTGTGCGCCATAGAGTACTGCACAAATTTGATCGCGTGTGCATTTTTCTTAAACACATGATCTATGGAACGAGCGCGTAACGAACTTTTAGAGTTAATTATTTTACTAACGCCCCGGTCACGTTATTTTGCGAGTTGTCCAAAACTATCGTTTGTCAAATTCAATGGTAAAACGATCTCATGAGGGATATAATAAAAACTAACACTAAGGCTGGAATTCTCATGGAGACCTTTTTTTAGCACAGTGCTAAATCGCGTCGTTTCGCGTCGTTTTACGTCAGAAGTAGGTCAAATTTAACCCACTGTTTTATGGAAAGCCGGGTAGTTACTTCTTTGCCACCATAGTCTCCATTGGCGCTTATCCTATTTTTTTTTCTCATTCAATTAGCGCTTTCTACACTCGATTTTGACAGTGGAAGTTTGGAGGTTTCCACGCAAGATGAGTCCATGTTATTTATATGAAAAGTCAAATAAATCTGGCAAAATCAACGATTATTGTCAAGTTTCTACACACTTTTTTCATACTTTCTTCCAGCCAGTTATGCGTAAAAATACGCGTCAGGCGCAATGGTCTATTCATAGGTTTTGTGTTGCATTTATGAAGGATGAGAGCGTATATCTAGTACAAGCGCGCATTTTATAAATAAGTGCGCATTGTTTGCAGTGTGGCGCTCCATAAAAATTTAACCCGGGCTAAATTTAACCTTTTGATGAGAATTCCACCCTAAAAGTTTGTTACGCGCTCTCCCATAGATCATGTGTTTCAGCAAAATGCACACGCGAACAAAATTGTGCAGTAGTCTTTGGCGCACACGTTCTAGTCACGTGATCGCCCTTGTTAGTATACAACTATTACCGAGGTGGGCTCAAAATGATTATTACCCGAAGCGTAGCTGAGGGTAATAGTCATTTTGAGCCCACCGAGGTAATAGATTGCCTATCGCAATCGCACATTAGTTAGTTGTTTTATATCACTCATCAATATCACGGATTGTGTTCATCTTATAGCAAAATAAGTGAAAATCTCTTAAATATTTCATAAAATCGCTTGTAAATTTTGATATAAAAATCAATCGACATTGATGAAGCCAGTATAAGCCTCCAGAACCATGGCGCATCTAATACGTTTAAAGTCATTGTTTAGTTTGCGCATACAATAACAAAGAAGCAAAACTGAGTGCGCACCAACGCGCTGGCAGTTGCGCACATACGCGATGAATGCGTACTAGCGCGCCCACGGATGTGCTTATTGGCTGTCTTGGCGTTCTTCTTCCTTTGGCCTAGATTAGTGTTAGTTTTTATCAGGGGGTGTCACTGCTGCCAGAGTGCCGCGATTTTTGGTCATCGAAAGGAATACCACTGCAGGTTGCATTATGGGATACTTGGGAATTACATAAACCAATCACAGAGCAGTTCATACGCGTCGTCACCAGATCGAGGTAAATAAAACAAGTTCATATGCATACGTCACCATAAATCCCATTGTTCTCAAGCGTGATACAATCTAGGACAGTGCGCAGGAAAATAGGCGCGATAGTCTACGCGCACTTCATAGCATGATGATTGGTCAAGTCTTTCTAGGTCACGACGCGATGACGTCTAGTAGTATTCCTTTTGTGCCTCAAAAATCGGTTCACTCCGCCATGTTGCCCATGTACAAAGTCTATTGGACACGTGACTTGCGCGCGTTAAGTGAGCCTTCTAGTTATAAACGGGTTGGTTTGTTTATTCATACTTCTATGGTTTTTATTAACAAGGGCAATCACGTGACTAGAACGTGTGCGCCATAGAGTACTGCACAAATTTGTTTGCGTGTGTATTTTGCTAAAACACATGATCTATGGGACGATTTTTTTCAAGGGGTGGGTGGGGGGGGGGGGGGGGGGGGGCTATTTCGTCAGACAAATTTAAGTAAGCGGGGGGAGTGTGGGTAGGGGGTGTCCGTAGAAAATGATCGCAGCCGAGGCCGAGACCAGGACCGGTCACAAATTTCGAGGCCGAGACCAAGACATTCTTGAGAATCATGTAAGGGGGGGGGGGGGGGGGGGGGTAGGGGTGTCCGCCCCCTGCCCCCTGGGTACGCCTATAATTGGTATAACCGTATAGGTAGGACTGGTTCGTTCACGATTACATTTACGCAAGCGCCAATTTACGTGAGCTTTCATGAATTGCATATAGTATATCAACAAACTGTTGGGTCACGTAACCCAACACTTCGTAGACTTGGGTGACCTATTTCAAGAAAGGGCGCAAAACCTGAACGTGACACGTGAAACGTGACTGTTCGTTGCAAGCCAGGCTAGTTGCATCGTCACGCAAATAAATAGCGAAGAGTTCAGACTATGAAGAGCGACGGCGTTAACAGCCTCTCAAAAGTGAGGGGGACGTTGTGAGGGTGCGAAGCGCCCGAGCGGGGGAGGGTATGGAAGGGGGTGTCCCCCTTTCACGGTATGAAGCTTATTTTAAAATTATTTTTGGCTTGAAATTGTGCGATTTGGTGCATACCTGAGAAATAAATTTTACATGATATGTAGTGCATTTTACGGAATCAAACATACATAGGCTAATATATATATACATTATAAGCCTCCACACAAACTTTTCTTATACTTGCCCGTTCGGGCAGGCTAAATCAATAGTTTTTAAAATTTACTTTAATACCCAAACAGAAAATGTACTTGCCCATAAAAAGCAACGTGAACGAAAAAAAGACAATATAATTTTCCCGGGATAATTTTGCTAGGTAGCTCGATCTGCTTGGCTCATTTCTCTCTTGTATTTAAATGAGATGTATACATAAGGAATTTTCTCTTGTACTTGAACATTTGCCCGATTGGGCAACCAAACTAGACCGTTTATCAAACTTGACTTGCCCGACATACATTTTACTTGCCCTGGGCAATATGGCAAGTGCTAGTGACTAAAGCGTGTGCACGTACATTGTGTGTTACTTGGTCTCTGTCCAACAGATTGTAAAAAAATAGCAGCAGTGAGACCTGTCCTTCTGTACATGTAGGGTACACATGAAAATAGATATGTGGCCTAAACTCTGATTCAACCAAGGCAATCAAATCATACTGCAAGTTTGTTAAATTCACTTTCTTCATTCAGTAGTGGTCTGTCATGCTGTACATGTACACATAGTATGTGACCATTTTGTACAAATACATCACTAACATCCAGAGGCAACCAAGGCAATCAAATTATGCTGCCAGAATGTCAATTTTGCTTTGTACGTCAGTTTGCTGCAAGCCTGTAATATCAAGCATCATTCATAGATGAATCACATAGATCTATACACAATTATGCCAACAGTAGAAATTAACTCCTTTTCCCGGTGGCTTGGAGATTTGGCCCCACAATGTCTCAAAAGAGCCCCCGTTACATCTGAGCCATGATATTATATTTTCAGAGTTCAATGCAAAACAAATTGTAAAGTGCTAGTTCAAAGCAGGAAGTCAAAGAAGTTGCCCCAGAAAAATAAAAAGGTTATTGCTTTCCCTGATTACCATCATATTTCAACAGTGACGCACATTGTACATGTCATAAGCACTTTGTTTAATATATTTATTGTACCAGCAACTATAAGGATACCAGTTATAATTGTTGAAAATTGTTATTGTGAAATACTTTTCTGCCATTTCTAAGGAAATATAGAAACTGAATACCATAAAGATGTTCATGTTACACTTCCTCAAAGATATAGCTTACAGTAGCCTTATAAATATTGGCAGGATTAAAATTGCTGGCAACACTGTGACGCTTGAGAAAAAATGATTATCAAATAAATTAAAAAGAACATACATGATTGTGGTTTTGAGGAACATAATAGTTTCACACAAAATCTTACATTTTATTAAATATCCTGAAATTTTGTTCCAAAAGTTTGATATTACCAGTCCACATACCCCGTGTTCACACACAAATTTTTCAGCCCTTAATCATGACTAAAGAATCAGCAGCTGACTATAGAATCAGCTTCTCATTAAAAATTCCTATGGCAAGCCCTTTGTGTAAAAACTAGATAAACTATGTTTTTCTCAGATACACTCAGTTTTTCTCAGATAAACTCAGTTAGGTAATCTCCAGATAAACACAGTTTATCAGAAAACTCAGTTTATCAGTTGATAAACTGAGTTCATCAGTTGATAAACTGAGTTTGTCTGATAATGTGTTTATATGGCAAGCCCTTTGCGTAACAACTAGATAAACCCTGTTTTTCTCAGATAAACTCATTTTATCACCAGATAGACAGAGTCTATCAACTGATAAACTGAGTTTTTCTGATAAACTGTGTTTATCTGGAGATAAACTGAGTTTATCTGAGAAAAACTGAGTTTATCTGAGAAAACAGAGTGTATCTAGTTTTTACACAAAGGGCTTGCCATTAGTCATGATTCTTTAGTCATGATTAAAGGGATGAAAATTTGTTGTTTGTGAACACGCTGTTGGACTCCGTACATATTTATGTACGATAACCGATATTTCATCTCCGAATGTTCAAAAGCGCTGCTGGTCCAAATTATACGAAAAAGTGCCTGCATTTTTTCCTTTTGAATATGTTTATTCCAAAGCTACAAATGGCCTACCATAATTTTAAATTGTATCTTTGTGAAACACCTCCAAGGGCTAGATACTATATTGAAATTCTCTCCCAGGCTTGTAAAAATAGCGAATTTAATTCAAATGCTGGAAAGGAGAACATGAGTAATTTGCAAAATGTAGACCCTCTGTCATGTTATTCATCGTGAACACTTGGCCAAAGCCGTCCAAATTCCACAATCTCTTGGAGTCTGGAGATAACTGGTGTGTACGGCAGTAAAAAAAACAGAGAGGATATTTTGAGAGACAATATAGGGTATAGGTATGAAAAAGATAATATGAACTAATTGAAAATTAAACTTGAGGAAGTTACTTTTTATAAGAGTTTTGTTCATGTATCATCTTCATTTACTTTCTTCTTTTCAGAGTTTTGAGTGCGTCAAGTTATATTGACATTCCGCAGATCTTACAGGTTGATAAAACATCTGGTCTGTAAAAGAGTGATACGAAAAGTTGACCCATCATAGACTATAAAATGTATTATTTGTTTGAAAATTGTAAAGTACCATTCAATATCAGGGCCAAACAAGAGGTAATACAACAGTTTGGATAAAGAGTTTGGAGGAAAATAATATAACAGTTAATTATATTAATATTTGTCACGCATGTCCCCGAAACCAACAGCTCAATGCCAGAAGGGTTCGCCACTTGTTATACCAACGGCCCAATGCCAGAAAGGCTCCTTTGCGCTTGTTATACCGACGGCTCAATGCCAGAAAGGCTCCGTTGCGCTTGTTATACCGACGGCTCAATGCCAGAAAGGTTCGCCACTTGTTATACCGACGGCTCAATGCCAGAAAGGCTCCGTTGCGCTTGTTATACCGACGGCTCAATGCCAGAAAGGCTCCGTTGCGCTTGTTATACCGACGGCTCAATGCCAGAAAGGCTCCGTTGCGCTTGTTATACCGACGGCTCAATGCCAGAAAGGCTCCTTTGCGCTTGTTATACCGACGGCTCAATGCCAGAAAGGCTCCGTTGCGCTTGTTATACCGACGGCTCAATGCCAGAAAGGCTCCGTTGCACTTGTTATACCGACGGCTCAATGCCAGAAAGGTTGCTTTTCGCTTGTTATACCGACCGCTCAATGCCAGAAAGGCTCCGTTGCGCTTGTTATACCGACGGCTCAATGCCAGAAAGGCTCCGTTGTGCTTGTTATACCAACGGCTCAATGCCAGAAAGGCTCTGTTGTGCTTGTTATACAGACGGCTCAATGCAAGAAAGGCTCTGTTGCGCTTGTTATACCGACGGCTCAATGCCAGAAAAGCTCCTTTGCGCTTGTTATACCGAAGGCTCAATGCTAGAAAGGCTCCTTTGCGCTTGTTATACCGACGGCTCAATGCCAGAAAGGCTCCGTTGCGCTTGTTATACCGACGGCTCAATGCCAGAAAGGCTCCTTTGCGCTTGTTATACCGACGGCTCAATGCTAGAAAGGCTCCTTTGCGCTTGTTATACCGACGGCCCAATGCCAGAAAGGCTCCTTTGCGCTTGTTATACCAAACGCATTATATCAGCCATTATTCTCTCCAGATAATGGAGATCTTCTATCAACCGTGGGCACGAGGAAATACAAATGTAGATTATTTTATTGTTTGTTGGCTTTGGAAATAGTCATCAGTATGTCGTTGATAGTTAATTAATTTGTTTTGTTAATTAATGGGAACTAAACATGTACACATTTCCTTATATATGAACTGTAAACTCAATTTTCTGTGTGAATCGGAATATCCACATCATACACCAATCTACACTAATTCAGATTGTCTGTGTCACCAAGCGTTGATAATTCGACAAAATACAATATAAACCCCTCAAAAAAAGTTCGGAAACTCAAGTTTGATCGATTATATCTATTTTATTAAGAAATCATAATGGTTATATTTGGTATCACTTGAAAGGGTGTGTATACCTCTTTAAAATGATACCAAATTCGTAAGCATCACGAGCACGAGGTATGCGCAGTATACTTGAGAATGGGGGAAAGTCAGAAGTGAAATGTCACAAAATGCGCCAACAAACTTCAGTTGGAAGGTCTGACACCCATATCACGGTCTTTCTCAAGTTCAAATTCTTTCGACGATGAATATCTTTTCAATGAAGACATACTGTTGAATATGGTATCAGACAAAAGCCTGTTTAATTATCTTTCCAATGACACCTCACTTGGAATAATTATGAAAGCCGGGTAGGTACAATTAATGTGAATATTTGGGAGGATCGACAGCAAAATGTAAGCAAAATGCATTTGATTGTGTGAAATTGAAGGCGTTGCATCAAAAAACGACTTTTGTGGGGATATCTTAGTACTTTACTTTACATAATCATTATGAAATTCAACATTATGTTAAAGCGTGCTAATTTGTCAATTAAATAATGTCCCATTCATAGTGGTTATGTGCTTGAGGTGTTTGTAGTACCTCTAAATGTATGGGGCTCAAAATGACACGTTGCTAGGTCGACTTTCTACCGTTTGATACGTGGTTAAAGGGCATACCTACACGGTCGAAGAGGGCGCTAATATGCCAGTTCTGGCCAGTTTGCGTAGGTTTAGAGAAATTTGAAGCATTTTCAATACATCAAGTTTGTGAGTTTCCTGTATTACACACTCACATTCAGCATAATCATTGCAAATGAGACATCATATTAAAGGTAAATTAACGAGCTTTCCGATAGTGCAAAACGTAATGATGATAGAGTTATGATTAATACAACAATATCTTACCGGAATCTTGAAACAAGAAGCCATGGTCTTAAATTCATAGCATTTATAGACCCCCATATCCGGTTTTACTGCACACACCCCAATAACATAATTATTACAGGTGAGACATGATTTTAAAGAAAAATAAACACGCTTTCACATGATACTAAATTTACTGATGATTATGCAATTTAAAACCCTAAAACATCCCTCCAATAGTCGTTTTTCGATGCAACGCCTTCAATTTCACAAAAAGAAATGCATTTTGCAACATTTCCCTTTCGGCCCTCCCCATGTTCAGCTGTACCATACCTAACCTGTTAAAAAAATTGTTACGGACATAACCGTATTGAAAAGATAGACACATGGGCTTTAAAATGATACCAAATTTGATAAGTTTAAATCATTTGAACACGCTACAATCTTCGATACAACTTGAACATTAAAAAATACGGCACAAGAGTCAAATTTCCCAACTGAATACTTTCGGCCCGTTTTGCGACATTTGACTTCTGACCGTCCTCCATTCTGAAACGCACTGCGTATTCCCTGATTTGAAATGAATGACAAATAATGTACCATTTTAAAGGGAAATCATCCTGCATTGCAATGACACTAAAAGGAAAAAATACAATTTGATAATAAAAGTGATACAATCGATCAAAGTTGAGTTTCCGAACTTTTTTTGAGGGGTTTATATAAAAAATAGTCATCAATGCCATTCTTTAACTTACAATTATTTTTTGGTCACTTTTTGTTTACTCGAGCATACATGTGTGGATTTCCTTGTTTGGAAAATGTAAATTATAAATACGCACAATAACGCCGCTCCAAATTCTAATACATGTATTCAAATCGAAATTGTAAAAGGTACACAGTTGTTCCTAATTATGATACATATTATAGGATTGAAGGTATGCCAATTCAAAAGACAAAGTTACAATTTGTAACAAAAAGGAAATGATAATCATACAAATAATTATTATGAATGTCGATACCCACAACTTACACCACCTCAGATTCTAATATTTGAAGTAAGAGTGTTAATTTTTACAATTTTCCCTCATCATCCATCAGTATTTAAATGCTACATTATTTTAATGTTTTGTATATCCCTTGTTTGATATTGATGTACAATACATCTAGATGTTCACTTTTTATATGAGCCTATAGTTTAGATAAAGGAGAGTGAGTCGGAAATTGAGATAGAACACAAATGGAACATAAATCTGATGATAACATTTAAAAGAAAAATCTGAGGATAAGAACAGTGTTATATGTATGATTATTTACCCAGCTAGCCACCTCACGTCGTGCCAACGTTGGGCCGATGTCATTTTCGTTGTAAGGGGACGTTGGGCCAACATGCGACATGCGACGTCACCGAGACGTGAAAATGTCCGCCAGCCCAACATCAGCTCGATGTCTTTTTTTACTGCTGGCCCAACGTCATTTAGCGATTTCGGCCCAACATCAATTATTGACAATGGCCCAATGTCAGTTCTAACGTAGGCCCAACATCGATTCCTGACGTTGAGAGAACATCAAGTTCTGACGTCGGCCCGACGTTAAAATGTCCGCCAGCCTAACATTGTCCCAACATCATTTTGTGATGTCGGGCAAATGTCAATTTCCGACAATGGCCCAACACCGAATCCTGACATAGGACAGATATCAAATTCTGATGTGGGCTCGACGTTAAAATGTCCGCCAGCCCAACATTGTCCCAACATCATTTTGTGATGTCGGGCAAATGTCAATTTCCGACAATGGCCCAACACCGAATCCTGACATAGGACAGATATCAAATTCTGATGTGGGCTCGACGTTAAAATGTCCGCCAGCCCAACATCGTCACTACGTCATTTTGTGATATTGGCATAACGTCAATTTCCGACAATGGTCCAACATCAACTCATGACATTGGACCATCATAACATTATGATGTCGGCTCGAGGTTAAAATGTCCGCTAGCCCAACATTGTCACGACATCATTATGTGATGTTGGCCCAACTTCAATTTCCGCCAATGGCCCAATATCAAATCCTGACGTTGGGCCTACATCAAATTCTGACGTTGGCCCGACATTAAAATGTCCGCCAGCCCGACATTAGCCCAACGTTATTTTTTATTGTTGGCCCAACATCAAATCTTGACGTTGGCCCAACATCAAATCTTGACGTTCGCCCGACGTTTGAATGTCCGCTAACCCAACATTGGCCCAACGTCATTTTCCGATGCTGGACCAACATCAAAATTTGACAATGGCCCAATGTCAAATGGCCAACGTAGGACCAACATGCATGGATTCCACGTCCGATCTATGCATTTTGTTTAACCTTTACACACATTCATTCATAAATCATAATTCTATAAATATCCTATTCCTACACCTATTGCCTACTCCTAAACATATCATCCTATCGTCCTACAAACATAGGTCGCAATCGGTATAATATATATACACCTCTTCTTAGCATGTATGCTTTATAATGGTTAGTATTTGCAGAGCGTTGAATCTGAAATAATCCACCTTCAAATCATATGCATAACACTATTTAAAGGTGTTATTTATATTCTTATTTATCCTTCTAAATTATATACAGCAGCAAGGACATGACAAAAGTATATTTTTTAATATAAATAATTCCAAAAATCGAAAATTTTCATTTCACTTACCGCTTATAATCGATCATGAATTCCCCGATAGCAATACTTCGTTTTTTTTTAACTTTTGAAAGACTAATGTTTGTAATCGATTAAACGAAATTCAATTCATTCAAGATTCTCAAAGCAAGTTAACAAAAATATTATAAGTAAGCTAGCTAACTGACGTCGGACCGGTGTCGGCAGGTCGTCGGCAAGATCGCGGTCGGCAAACAGACGTCGCGCCAACATTACGCCAACGTCGAATTTAAGTTGGAGGTTTTGGAAATGAAATAAGTCGGAAAATGGTTGTAGTTGAATGTCGTGCCGATGTCATTAAGCTGACGAAAAAAATACGTCTAAAATAAAACGTCGCGCTAAAATCGCACCAATGCCGAAACTGATACCAATTTAAGAGCTCGATAGATGGTTGTAATATTAATGTCGGGCCGATGTCAATAAACCAACATGAATATGACATCTCAAATATGACGTTGGGCCAATGTTGTACCGATGTCGGAATAAATCATTTTAAGAGGTCGGTAAATGGTTGTGGAATTGATGTCGGACGCATGTTATTAATTTGACATCAATATGACATCACAAATATGACGTCAAGCCGATATCGCGCCGATGTCAGAATTGACAGCAATGACACAAGTCGGCAAATAGTCATGAAATCGATGTTCAGCCGATGTCAATATTCTGACATGAATATGACATCTCCAATATGACGTCGGGATAATTTCGCGCCGATGTTGGAACTGGTAGCAATTAAAGAGGTCGGTAAATGGTTGTAACATTGATGTCGGACCAATGTTTTTTTTTATTGGACATCCATATGACATCTCAATTATGACGCCAAAGCGATATCCTGCCGATGTCATTAATGGCACCAATGAAACTAATCATTAAATAGTCATTAAATGGATGTTGTGCCGATGTCAATAATTCGACATGAATATGACATCTCAAATGTAAAATCGGCCTTCTATCGCCCCGATGTTGGAACTGGTAGTAATTTAAGAGGTCGGTAAAACGTTGTGAAATTTATGTCGGGCCAATGTTATTAATTAAACATAAATATGACAACTCAAATACAACTTTGGGCCTATACCGCACAGATGTCGGAACTTATAGCAATTTTAAAGGTCGGTGAAAGGTTGTTAAATAGATGTCGGGCGGATGTCATTGTTCCTACATAAATATGACATCTCTATTAGGACGTCAGTCCGATATTGTGATGATGTTGCATCTGGTAGCAATTTAAGAGGTCGGTACATGGTTGTGAAATTGATGTCGGGCCAATGTTTTTAATTGGACCTCAATATGATATCTCAATTATGACGTCACACCGATATCTTGCCGATGTCAGAATTGGCAGCAATAAAACAAGTAGGCAAATGGTCCATGCGCCCATGTCAATACTGCGACATGAATATGAGACCCCAAATTTGATGTCGGGTCCGATATTGTGCCGATGTTAGAACTTGTTAGCAATTTAAGAGTTCTGTAAATGGTGTTTAGTTTGATGTCAGCCCGATGTAATTTATTAGACATCTATACTATGACGGCAAACATATATTCCGTCGAAGACAGAACCTTCAGCAACGGAACAAGTCGGCAAATGATAAAATTAATGTCCTGTCATTAATCAGTCATAAATATGACATCTAAAATATGGCAACGGTTCGTCAGTGTGCCGATGATACAGCTGGTAGCAATTTAAGAGGTCGTTATAATAAATGGTTGTAAATTTGATGCCGGGCCGATGTAATTGATTAGACATCTGAAATATGGCGTCAAACCGTTATCCCGTCGATGTCAAAACCGTTATCAATGGAACAAGTCGGCAAATGGTCATTAAATTAATGTCGTGCCCATGTCATTAATCCGACATGAATAAGAGATCTCAAATATGACGTCGGGCTAATATCGCGCCGATGTTGGAACTGGTAGCAAATTAAGAGGTTGGTCAATGATTGTAAAATTGATGTTGGGCTTATGTTATTAAATATACATAAATATGACAGCTCAAATATGACGTTGGGTCAATGTTGTACCGATGTCGGAACTGGCGACCATTTGCCGGCTTGTTTCATAGCTGCCAGAGGCTGACATCGGCAGGATATCGCTATGGCGTCATAATTGAGATGTCATATCCATGTCTAATCATTGTCGTCGGCACAACATCAATTCAACAACCATTTACCGACCTCCTAAATTGCTATCAGTTCCAACATCGGCGCGATATTAGCCCGACGTCATTCATGAGATGTCATATTCATGTCGGGCTATTGACATCAACGCAACATCAATTTTATGACCATTTTCCGAGTTGTTTCATTGCTAAATGTTCTTACGTCGGCGGGATATCGGCCTGACATCATATTGTCGATATCATATTGATGTTCAATTAATAACATTGTCCCGACTTTACTTTCACAACCATTTACCGTCCTCTTAAATTGATGCCAGTTCAAAGATTGGCGCGATATAAGGTCGACGTCAAATTGGAGATGTCATATTCATGTCGCAATATTGACATCGATGCAATATCAATTTTATGACCATTTGCCGAGTGGTTTCAATGCTGAATGTTCTTACGTCGGCGGGATATCGGTCTGACATCATATTGTTGATATCATATTGATGTTCAATTAATAACATTGTCCCGACATTACTTTCACAACCATTAAGCGACCTCTTAAATTGATACCAGTTCCAACATCGGCGCGATATTAGCCCGACGTCATGTATGAGATGTCATATTAATGTCGGACTATTGACATTGGCGCAACATCAATTTTATGACCATTTACCGAGTTATAGTAAATATATAATCCATTGCGGATATAGTATCGGAAATAATATCGCTAATGATATTCGCTTGTCTCGCAATGTAAAACTAGGAATCTAAACGATCACGACGGCTAGGGGGGTTCTGCCGTGGGTTTGGCATCAACCGTTGTGGGCCGGTTGTTCGGGGTAGTGTCGTGGCGACGTATCGTACGCTGTTTCGTTAGGCGGGCCGATCCAGTGTTCCGTTGATTGGTTGTTTGCCCGTGTGCACCGGCCAATCAGCGGGTTCCGTTGTTGACCTATCAGGAACGCAATCGCTCATGCGAGATTGTGATGTTGGGAGCCACGGTAGAGCATAAAAGCCGAGTGTCTACATTCGATATTATCATTTGACAAAGTATTGCAGTAGCATACGAAACGTCGTGATCGTTTAGATTCCTAGTTTTACATTGCGAGACAAGCGAATATCATTAGCGATATTATTTCCGATTTACCGAGTTGTTTCATTGCTGAATGTTCTTACGTCGGCGGGATATTGGCATGTCATCATATTGCAGATATCATATTGATGTCCAATTAATAAAATTGTCCCGACATACTTTCACAACCATTAATCGACCTCTTAAATTGATACCAGTTCCAATATCGGCGCGATATTAGCCCGACGTCATATTAATGTCGGACTATTGACATTCGCGCAACTTCAATTTTATGACCATTTGCCGACTTGTTTCATAGCTGCCAGAGGTTGACATCGGCAGAATATCGCTATGGCGTCATCATTGAGATGTCATATTCATGTCTAATCGATTTTTATTGGGACATTGGCGGAAATTGACGTTGGGCCAACATCACAGAATGATGTCGTGACAATGTTGGGCTAGCGGACATTTTAACCTCGAGCCGACATCATAATGTTATGTTGATCCAATGTCATGAGATGATGTTGGGCCATTGTCGGAAATTGACGTTATGCCAATATATCACAAAATGACGTAGTGACGATGTTGGGCTGGCGGACATTTTAACGACGAGCCAACCGCGATATGCCGACATCCGGCCAACAACTTTCGACATCGGCCCGACGTCAGGTGGCTAGCTGGGTAGGAGCCTTTTGTATAGGCACTCGTTTAACAACACGTAGGCCCTTCAATAATTGTTCTAAACTGCAGGTAGAGTGTTTAAAATGTGGAGGCTTGTATCATTATAATCGATTGAAACAACTGGAATATCAAAAGGTTATTTGGATAAGCAATAAAAACTAAAACCACAACATATTTTTCTGAAACCTATCGTAATATTTGAATGAAGATAACAAAAACTCGTCTCCGAGCATTCACAGGCAAAGCCCGTAGCTCTGCTAGTTCGTGTAAGAACATTTCTTTTCCCACTTCTTCTTACATGTACCTATAACATGTGTAAACAAACATGCATGAACTTATTCATTATGGACACTATGTACATTTCATACCATATAAACCAACAAACTTTTTTTTTTTTTTTTTACAAACTACGTTTCAAAAATACATAATACTTTTTTTTATGTGCGTATAAACTGGAGGTTAGCATGTTTTTATACGGATTTGCATATGTGCTGGTGTGATATATCGTTTTAAAGTGATTTAATTTAAAACTATTCATGCTTTCTTGTGTTTTTTTTAATGTGGCAGTCATTTTACCTATTTATCCCTGAACATGGAAGAAATGGAATGAACTTTGTTGACTTTATCATTGTTGACTCTTCCCCATGTAAGATGTGTAAAGTGAACTTTTCTTTGTTCATTTTTTAAAGTGATAGTATGCCGCTTCTTGCCATTACTTGTATATTTTCAAATATATTTCTGCAGTTATACAAATCTCAGTTGAATAGATCGCTCCTGTAATGTATGCAAATAATATGCGAATGCCGTCAGAGTCCCCGTTGGCAAGCTTAACAATAGTAACAAGGTCCGGCAAGCTCCGGCAAACTTGGCTTGCCGGACCTAGTTACTATTGTTAAGCTTGCCAACGTCATACGCATATTATTTGCATACATTACAGAAGCGGTCTATTGAAATGTAACATTTCTGCCCTTTAGCATTTGTGACCGGCTGTAGCAAAACCCCACACTTGACGGTAGAAATCAAAATGTAGATTTTCATACCATTTCAAAGGCCTCATCACAAGCTTTCATTTGATTCTTGGTTCTAACTAATTGGTCAATAATTGGCGATGATATGATTGTTTTAATTTTACAATCATAGGTCTTTTACACACATTGTGTGAACTTAAAATGCAAATTTCTTCAAAACATGAATTACCGACAAGTGCCGGGTTTTGATATAGCCGGTCACATTTGTTTTGTTAAGTCAAGTCAATCGTGCATTTCTCGTATTGTTCTAAGAAATATCGATATATATTTGCATAATTGTTCTAGTTTCAACGTTTTTTCTTTCTTCATTTCTGGATCTTATGAAGGTAGGTCATATCTTGTACATAAAGCAGCTCGAGAATTATACCTCATTTTATGAACAATACGATATACCATTGCCTCATGATATCTGAATTGAATTTATTGTATGATTGTACTATTGTATGATAAATTACAATTTTGATTTACACAATTCGTAGGTTGTCTTTCAATCGTCCATGGGCATTGTATTGTAGGTGAGAAACTACAAGCTTATTAAAAAATACAACCACATCTCGTAAAAACACCTTTGTACCCTTTTTGTCGCAATTTGCTCAACATGTATTTATATCCCAATTCGTCACGGAATAAATTATCATTGAATTGAATGCTTTAAACAATATTTGTCATAGTTATTTATGGAGTGTTTACAAACGCTAACATCCCTATGTGAGTTTTGCATATCTCATTTTTCCCCCCTGCTGATAAAGATTATTCATGTTTTCCTTTCTATACATTTTAAAATCGATTAAAATGAGCCAACAAATTGGCTACTATACGGGGATAGAACCCGAGACCACCGGGTTGTTAGACGGGTGCTCTGGTTATTTTGCTTTGCTCTTTTCATGCAATTTTAAAGTGAAAATATTGAGTGTACTTTCTTGAATTTTTGCAATGAAATATAAACATTCCTTTTTAAAGGTTAGCGAATCATTTAATTAGTCCAGTATAACAAGTGCTTGTAGGTATGTGTTTTTATGTACGTGTGACACATGTGCAGTGAAAACAATATACGGGGGCTTAGGGCGAAACACACACTTGCTCTCCGATGACTTTAACAAATCACACGTTGACATTACAAAATAATTACACAACATTTGTACCACTATCCCAGACGTGGTGTAGGGAGGATATCGAGAGATTATGTTGCAAGACCGATAAACGCCATTTTTGTCATTGTCAAGATAAAGGTTCCGATTCGAGATGATTGTTTTTAAAATAAAATACCATTATGTGTTTGCCAGAATATGACGTGAATTTGCCCGAATATGTCATGGTTTGCCAAAATTTAAGGTCCGTTTTGCCCGTCAAAAATATACAGTGATATGCAATGAGAAAAAAACAATTTTGGCAAACCATTACACATTCGGGCAAATCCACGTCATATTCGGGCAAACACATAATGATTATGGTATTTTATTTAAAAAACAAAATGTCAAATTCGCAGCTACAAGCTGAATTGCAGTGGCATTTGCAATAAAATGCAACGATATTTACAAACATCAACATTACTAAAACGAAATCACCAGTTATAAAGACATTTTGTTATATACATACAATACTTATAGGAAGAAATAATAACATATAACTAATATTAGGAATTTACCGTAAACACCAATGAACGTCGGGAAATTATGTTATCATGTTATACATCGATACATAAATTTAGTGATATTCAAAGTTTATACCATACTATTAAGGTAGCAAATGTTATACATTCGGGCAAAGTCATGTCATTTTAAGGCGGTATAAACGTCATTTTGGAGCAAAATTGTCTCATATTCGGGCAAAATCGTGTTACTTGCGGACTTAAAGTGATCCAGGTAAAGTGTCTAACTCCACGAAAAATACTTGGAGCTTCCTCGTTTCTCTTCTGCCGTGTTGTTTAGCTTATGGTAAGAGAACAATAAAATAGGGTTCGATTTTTTCAAATGCCCCTTTAGTATGAAGATAATTATCATTGAAAATAATTATTTCAAAAGCGTTAGCTAACGGTTTTGATAAAAAGTACAATTGTCGCTGAATACGTCCGGCCAGCACGCGTGGGAAATTTTCCCGACCCACTGAACTTTGAGCCGAGCGTGCGCAAATTCCATGAATTCTTTACCGTTTGTAAACATACACGGGTGCGGATATCGTCAACGGATGATTATTAGCATGATTACTGCTACAAAAATACGGCAGGCCATCAGTATTCGGTGATAAAATATGAACTCAATATTCGTTTTGTTTTCACTAGGTAAACAGTGTTCGTTTTCTTCCAAACTTTCACAAATCTTTCAATTGTATTTTACAATGATATTGATATAGGATTGAAGTCTCAAATGTCATTTTGTGCAATATCTGACACTTTACCTGGATCACATTAAGCATCACAAACGTTTCATTTTCAGACATCAAAGAGACGAGGACCTTTTTTTTGTTTGGGCTTGTCATGTTGAACAGGCGGGAAGGATGATATTAAGCCAAAGACCTCAGACCCCAAGAAAAAATGTGCCCCTACGCCCATGCATGATATCATTATGCACAGTAAACATAATACAATTTTTTCCAAATAAAATCATACATATTTCAAAGAAATGGAAGCATTGGACAATTATTTTTTTTATCAGAGGATAACTTGCAGCTAGGCACAATGAGGACCATACATGTGAAAGTGAAAATACTAGTATAGTCTAAATCACTAAAACATGTATGCAGAGTGTATCTAAACCGAAACCCATGTTTGGCAATTTATTGTTCTGTAATTAAAGGGATAGTTGAGTGTTGGTCAAACTGAACTTTAGTAACCAAAACATGCATCATTACGATACAAACTAATAACTCCACCATGCTCGAAAGGTATTCACAATTACAACCGACTAAGTAAAAACCCTGTTATCATTAAAAAAAGAGCCGTTACAACTCAAGAGGGCGCTCTCTAAAAACTCATTGGTTTTAGCCATTTTTTTCATACAAAATTGTGCATTTAATGTTTTGTTAAAATGATGATTCAATAGAAATATCATCAACAACTATTTAAAAACCTATTTAGATTATTTTCAAAGTAGTCTATAAGCAATTTTTTGTTTTTTTCTAAAAGTCAAAATGTCCCCCGGCCAGTAGATTTATGAATAAAATATCTTGAAGTCAAATGTTTCAACTATGAGAGCATTTGAAAGGGAATAATACTAATTTTACATGTTTTATTCAAGGAACGTTCAAATGGAATTAAAACCAACAAATTTAGTGTCAAGGGACATTTCGGGAAGTACCAATACTCAAGTGTACCTTTAAGAAATGTTTGCCAGTAAGCTCATTTTCTTGGCATCCATATCAAACCATACAGATTACAGACCATCTGAAGCGGATCTGCAGGGGCGTCGATCCGTTTTTGCGATTGGGGGGGGGGGGGCGAAATTTGAAAAATTGTGCATGCCCGGAATGTTTTATTATGCGCTCATTGAAAGTGTATTGATGGCTCAAAGACCTGACTTTGGGGGAACCCACATTTGGGGACAATAATGGTGGTCCAGAGGGCGGAGCCCCCGGAAGCTTTTATATTTCAGACATTTGCAACTCCTATCATGGGTGTTAAAATGATTATCAACCTATGTTAAATCTGACATCTACTGGACTTGAATCGTCAACACAGCACAGAACACACATGTAGTCTATCGGCTCATGTAAAACAGTAATTTGTTCATATATAATCTTGGAAACAGTTTTTAATTTGGTCTAAATACATCACTGATGAGAAAAAGTGATGTTTCCATTTTTTATTTTTGGTCCCCAGGGTGCATTTTTGGCGATTTTAAAGATAATTAGCTAATTTTGCTTATTTCTGAAATAAGGTCAGGGGTCATTTTCCATCTAGGAATAGTACAGTAGTAACGAAAACAATCATGACAGGTAATTTGGGGCAAGGAATCCATTTCCAGTGCTCATTTTCATGTGCCGTATGGCAACGCCCTGAAATCCAAGATGGCTTCCCCTGATTTGCATATTTATGAATATTATTGATTTACAGGAGCTACATCCTGTAATAAGTATTAATTACAGGTCATATAGATTAAATCATGCTCTTAATGTATATTAAAGATACTTCAGCTGGTTGAGAAATAATCAAATTATCCTACTAATTATAGGCATTGTCAGAGGTTGCCAAGGTGGCAACCAAACTGAAGTAGCTTTAATACACAATTAAGAGCATGATTTAATCTAAATAACCTGTAAATGATACGTATTAGAGGATGTAGCCACTGTAAATCAAAATATTCATAAATATGCAAATTGGGGGCAGCCATCTTGGATTTCAGGGGCGTTGCCCATACGGGCACATGGAAATGAGCACTGGAAATGGATTCCTTGCCCCAAATTACCCTGTAATGATTGTTTTCGTTACTACTGTACTATTCCTAGATGGAAAATGACCCCTGACCTTATTTCAGAAATATGCAAATTAGCTAATTATCTTTAAAATCGCCAAAATGCACCCTGCGACCAAAAAAAAAAAATGGAAACATCACCTTTTCTCATCAGTAATGTATTTAGACCAAATTAAAAACTGTTTCCAAGATTATATACAAAAAATTCACAACATTTATTTGTATTACATTAGGGAATATACTAATGTATGCATAACTTGTATATACTCTATATGGAACATAGGCGCCGGAAGTGGGGGGCAGGGGGGCGGCCGCCCCCCTCCACCCCCCAATCCAAAATGTGCCCTCCCAAAAAGCCCCTCCCTCCAAAAAAAAAAGCCCCCCCCCAAAAAAAAAAAAAAAAAAAATGTTAAAAAGGAAAAAAAAGAAGAAGAGTGGGAAGAAAAAATATAAAATTTATGAGCCAACACTTGTTAATTTTAACGTTAACAAAACTGATTTATACATCCATCTTAAGTTTTCGCTGCGTTGGGTGCGTACTCACCCCCCCCCCCCCCCCCTCCCCAATTAAGAATTGTCCACTTTTTGATGGTCTCGAGTCCACTTTTTATCGGTCTCTAATGACCCCTACTGCAAAACCAATTTGACGACGCCTCCCCCCCCCCCCGCCCACTTACCACTGAGAGGACCAATTGTCTTGTTTGCGAAAAATTTGGGAGACGGTTTCGGCCTGGAAAAAATTTGGTCATGAACACCCCCAACCCCCCCCCCCCCACCCACTGAGAGGGCTTCAAACTAATTTTCTTGGTCTCGAACATTTTTGGGGAAACAAATTTGTGACGGACACCCTCCCCCCCCCCCCCCCCCCCCACTGAGAGGACTTTCTGCCAATTGTCTCGGTCTAAACATATTTTTCCACTATACAGGGTGGCCCAGAAATAACGGAACGGGGCACTTCCCAAAGTAAAGTAACAACATGAACATGTCCAACGGATAGGGTGTCCTTTCCAATGAACAACGATACCAAGAAAAGTAATTTTGGACGTGTAGTTTTTGTTTTAGGGCGATTGGAGTGAGACCATGTCAGGTTCCTATTTTTGTCAATTTTTACCAAGTCAGTGCCTGATAAATGAAACTTATTGCCCTACATACCATTGAACACGCAAATATTCCGCGCGCCATTGTTAGTGTGCATTCAGCTGTGTGCCGAGCGGTGCCGAGAGAATGGGCTTAATTGGTCACTAGTATGGCGAGCAGTAAGTCTCATTTATCAGACACTGACTTGGTAAAAATTGACAAAAATAGGAACCTGACATGGTCTCACTCAAAGCGCCCTAAATCAAAAACTACACGTCCAAAATTACTTTTCTTGGTATCGTTGTTCATTGGAAAGGACACCCTATTTGATGGACATGTTCATTTTGTTACTTTATTTTGGGAAGTGCCCCGTTCCGTTATTTCTGGGCCACCCTGTATATTCCACTGATATGGCAATATAAATATGTACTTCCCAGCATTGTAAGTAATATAATGATCATGTCAATACAATTTATCTGAATATCTTATTTCGAGATTGATTGATTGATAAGTTTGTTTGGAGGTCTTCACATAATCAAACAACAACAACATCATAATTTTGATAAGTTGCAGGGACGCTGAGTCAAAGTTTCTTATCAATTACAAATTATTCTCTTAACCCCATACACTCATTTAATTTAAGCAATAATGAATTAGGACGAGTTATACAAATGAGGAAGTGAATTTAACTTCAAAGATGAAGTTCAACGTACAATATTAATGCATTATATGTGCAGCGAGCAGCCTGTGACGTGACGTAAACATGTCGTGAGAAATGCGTGTGATATATTTATCCCAATCGTCAATAAGTTGACTCGGCAGATAGTTGAAATAAATCAACCGGGCACAAATGGCAGCACTATCATTTTCGCAGCACTAGAATACATAATTATGTGAGAGAGCCTTGGGGTTGCGGCCGCACTACCATTCTAATGTAAACAATTTATTGATACGTGATTTCATTAATTTACGAAATATTTCATAATCCCTACCATGGTTAGAGACCCCAGTAATCGCCCTCAAAATTGATACACGGTTTCGCCCATGTACAGCAGTGAAGTGACGTTCCAGTGCCACGCTCCGAGTTCTCATCGCCGAGTCTACCCCGGCAGCGAAATTTTAAGCCCTGTCCGTGTTAATGTTGGATGCATGATGAAAATTATGATAATCGTGTAAGATACTTCTGGAATATTTTGAAAATGGATATGATTTCATGGTTTATCGTATTTTCGGTGAGTAAATCATTTGTTCTATTTCATACTTAATTGCGGTGTTTGATGACGTTAATATTTGTACATGACTGTGTTTTATAGTTTACTCGTTCGAAGCACTAATCAGGTAAATTCAACTTATTATCATATTCGGGGCAATCTCATATCCTATTCGAACAAAAACATGCAATTATTCTGGCAAAATCATATCATATTAGAGCAAAGTCAGCAAACTCATATCATATACGGGGGGAGGGGCGGGCAATATCACATGAGCAAAGTCAGCAAACTCATATCATATTCGGGCAAAAATTGACATATTCGTGCAAATTCATGTTATTTTTTACTCGGGGGAAAAAATATTTGTTTTGGCTTGTCGGGTGAAAAACGTGTAAGAGGCAAAAGTGCAGTGGGACCACATCCCCCTGGAAAAAAGTGGCCCGTACGCTTATATGAACTCATATACCCAGTCAGAGAGACTTGTGTTCTCTATTATGGCGACTTAACGGTTCCGTGTGCAGGGGCGGATATAGCTTTTTGCTAAGGGGGGAGGGGGGGGTTGACCCAATGACGATGCGGAGCATCGTCCACGAGCCGCGAAGCGGCGATTTTTTTTTTGCTCTTTTGAACCCCCGTAAGTGATTTTTGTTTCACTTTTTTTTTCCCTTTCGTCCACGAGCCGCGATTTTTTTTTGCTATTTTGAACCCCCGTAAGTGATTTTGTCACCTTTTTTTCACTTTCGTCCACGAGCCGCGAAGCGGCGATTTTGTTTTGCTATTTTGAACCCCCGTAAGTGATTTTTTGTCACTTTTTGTTCTCGATTTTTTTTGCTCTTTTGAACCCCCGTAAGTGATTTTTTAAAAACTTTTTTTTCACTTTCGTCCACGAGCCGCTAAGCGGCGATTTTTAAAAGCTATTTTGAACCCCCGTAAGTGATTTTTGTTCACTTTTTGTTCACTTTTTTCACTGATACATTTTAACTTGGCAGCCCAAGGGGGGGGGGGGGGGGGGTTAAATCCCCTAACCCCCCCCCCCTCCCCCATAGATCCGCCACTGGTGTGATGCACATATGCATGTTGACTTCAACTGATCTGTAGATATTTATAGGGCTGCTTTTTTTTATTATTAAAGGGATAGCCCCTCTTTTGCAAGCCAAATTTCAAAAATTGCGAGGTTATTGTCTTAAATGAAAGAAAATGTCATTTAATAGCATGCCTGAAAAAAATTAGGGCTTGAAATCTCTTTTTCTTAGAGTTATAGACCTAAAACTAATAAACCATCGTACAACGGTTAATTGTGCATTATACGTGTATTCACCCAGTGAGAAAGTTCGTTCACGGATTCCACGGAGTACCACAACGCTATGCGTGACACCTACGTGACCCGCGCTAGCTACGTGACCCGCGCATAAATAACAATGGCATGAGCGGATACTAAGCAAAATAACCAAACCTCGCTTAAACTGACTACATGTAATTATAATTATATTCTTCATTTTTGAGATTTTTTTCCGTGACATACCATTACAAATGTCGGCTTCACAATACCTTTACATGAATAAAGTACAATATTGTTGTAATATAGGTTTTCCCGCCCAATTTCGTCAAAACAGCACTCAAATGGTCATTAACAGCACGCAATTTAGAACGAACTTGAATGAAGATCAGGATCGTGTTTCAATTAGCAAATTATTTCATTAAATTCGATTTTTGGACTGTGCTATTGCCAACTTTTGTCAAACCGAATTGAAATAACACCATTCAACTTAGAAAATCGTGTGAAGAGCATTCGATTTCGTTTATAAAGGTCAAATGTAGGCGTTTATACATTCTATTTCGTCTTAGGGTGAACATCTTTGGAATGTGCGCAATCCTATTCATTAATTTAGTTCTGATCGTTCTTATTTGAATGCTAGATGTGCTAAGAAGGACGCCTGAAAATGAAATAGAAAACCCAAATCGGTCCGAAATCTAAGGTCAAGCGAACTGGCACGAATTTGAATGACGGATGTGTATTGCCAAATTGTTTGACATTCTAACCAATTTGAATACGTTGTCGTTGCAAACTGAATGCAATTTGACGAAGATGAATGTTCTGGAGTTTAAAATTGAACAGTGTAAACAGCAGGTTTACAAAAACCACTCGAACTTGAATGACATATAGGCCTAATGAATATGCCCGCTATTTTGACGAAATTGGGTGGGAAAACCTATATTATGCTAAATCAGTTAAACTCTTTTATTGACCGATATATAGTTTGATGGAGGGACGCATTCGTTTTTCATTCGTAGAATCCAATTTACAGGGCTGTTCGATCTGATATTTTGTGTGTGTTACATTAACCCGCATCCGTCAACTGGAAATTGTTCAGACGTTTTGTAAAAGAGGACCTGTCTCTTTAAAGATATGCATGAGTGTTGGTCGAGGTGAAAATGAAAAGGTTGTAGTCTCATAATTCGGTCTAAATATTAATCAAAGGCGAAAAAAGTAAAATTCAAGAAATGAACATTACGGGAAAGGCCCTTACCCAGTCAGACTAGCGCTGTCGATTCCGACCATCACCGCATTTATTGGTACACTGACATGACGTACATGTAGGTATATTCCGTGTAATTTAATGGCGACGCTAAATTGGTGGACATGATCCTGCATGGAAGGGGAGAGACGGTTCGCACAGTGTTTTGAACGGTCGCTGGTCTCTTGCCTGGTACGGTTAGATTTTTGAGCCTGGAGTCAGGTAATCGTCTGAATGTCTCGATGCCGAGCATGTAGATATGATTCATTGTCATCTCTAAGCGATTTTACATTATATAGTATAGAATGATACGTAGATCATCAACAACTATTTAAAAACCTCTTTTTGTAAATGTTTGAAAAGTGTAAGCATTTTATATAAATTTATTTAAACAAAAAATCATCGAATAAACCTGGAGCCCCAGGTTTATTCCGATCGGATATATTTATTGATATTTTAGCTGTTTCTGAACCGATTTTGATCAAACAAAGTTTATTCTGTCTTTGAAATTGTATGTTCTTTCCATTTTCACCCTCAGTTTTTCATAACCTCACAAAAAATGATATATTGAAGCGCCCTCTATATACAAAAACTGAACTACCCCTTTAACTGTCGAGTGACTGTGACTGATGCACGGACACACGGATGGCGTTTGTTCCGATCACGAAGGACAAGGTTGGACGTATGTAGCATAGACGCTTTCATGCAACACGTGTCACGCCGTAAACATAGTAAAGGTCAGAGTTATACCAATGTTGTGTACGAACATAGTTTAAGAGCCTTTCATGAAACGGGCCCAAGTTTCATGAAAGGGTCTTAGTTAAGACCGTCTTTAATGACTGTCACGTCTTTGCTTCCAACCTTGTCCTTTGGGATCGGAACTAACGCCATCCGTATGACCGTAGATCAGTCACAGTCACGTGACAGTTAAGACGGTCTAATAACTATTAGACCCTTTCATGAAACGGGCCCCAGTTTCATGAAAGACCGTCTTTAATATCTGTCACGTCTTTGATATTATACATGTACTTCCAACCTTGTCCTTTGTGATCGGAACAAACGCCATCCGCATGTCCGTAGATCAGTCAGAGTCACGCGACAGTTATAAGACTGTCTTAACTAAGACCCTTTCATGAAACGGGCCCCAGGTTCCCTACTAGATGTTGCAATCTCCGCAGGGTTAGTACAGGGCACGTCACGTTCCTGTAAACATGATAAACAATAGGGTTACCATCCAGTCGAGGTCAAATCTATAAAACATAAATATTTACCAGATACAATAAACCTTATTTTGAACGATGATAATGTTTATTGATTATTCTGTATTTCGCTTCAGGTGATACTGATGAAAGGGGTTTACATCTTAGGAGAAGGTGAGTGCCCTAGACCTCCTTTATCCCTTCATGTATATATCTATTGTTGTCCCTTAAAAGCTATTTTGTCCCTTAACACTACAATTATGTTATTTCCTTATACATTGTATGTCCACTGAGTGCTAGTATGAATATAATGTAATCATATAGAACTTAAAATGATCTAGTAACTTTGTTGACAAGTCATGTGCAAGAAGCAAAGAGTGGTTGATACAAATTTAATGTGTATTTGAGGGATTTGATATTCAACATTTTCCCCCGAAAATTTGAGCGTTTCAACCAATCAGATTTGCGCATTTAGAACACATGATCTGACTTACAATTAATTGTAACTTACAATCGATTGTATCTCTTTCTGCAACGGGGCCCTGGAGTACTAACAACATCAATTTTTCTAATAAATTCAAACATGAGAAAAGTTACCATTTGAAATATAATTATGAAACACAGCAAAGACACATCAAATAAATGGGATTCGAACCCGAGATCTCCGGATTGATAGATCGGTGCTCTGAAGCTCTAATGCCATCCGCACACAGAGCCGACTTGACCCGATCCGATTGGTTTCTAGTCGGTTCATCTTAGTATGTTGCCCCAGGACTCCTGTTTTGCCGGTCAAGAGCCAGTCGGAGATCATTCGAGGCCGATTCAACATGTTGAATCGGCTACGACTGAGCAAAACCGACTCGATACGCCGATTGAAACCCAGTCCGATCGGGTCGTGTCGGCTCTGTGTGCGGAGGGCATTATGATGACGGTCATTCCCCGTAAGCCATCAATGCTCATAGTCAGAAGCTGACCGAAACCAGAAATCTATTATTCTAGACGAACGTGGTATATCGTCCTAAAATTATTTTGACTGAATAGCTTACATTACAGTATAAGGAGCTTAGTTCCAAAAGGCGTTCCATCTACTTTCCATAACAATTGAGTTGATGATATCAGTACATTAATAAGCTACGTATCTATCTAAAAATCCGCATTGTTTTTAAGACAAATTACACGATCAAAATTAAAATATGAAACGTTCCATTTTCATATTCCCATAGGCATGTGTACAAAGTTGGACAAAGGAACCAGCTTTTCTCCAAATTAGAAAAAGTAGATTTAGCGCCTTTTGGAATTAAGCTCTTCATATAGCAAATACCTAACCCCTAATCAATTAAGAGAACCTCGCATTAAAATGAACCACGTTATTTCATTATGGACAGCCTAATCTGTAATTCTTGATATTTACCTGAATATGATAAATGAAAATGTGTGAACAAAAGTCATACTTATATTAGTACCTAATGCACCACCAAGGCAAAACGATTTCGCAAGCCACCGTTGACATGCCAGTTAAACTCGCTGACATGGCCGAGTGCTTAATTAAAGGGGACCACCACGCAACGAGCAACACAGGCTTATATGTTTTGGTACCATTGTTTGATATTAAATATATGTCCAACACTTTGCAAAAGGTTGTGTTATTCATAAACAATGCACGTAATCACCGACACTCACGGAACCAACAGGGCTGATGGTTCCGTAAGAACCAAACATTTTCGAGTCTGCCAATTCTTTACACGTGTACGTTTGGAGACAATAGAAGCACGGTAGACGCGTACGTCCTAGACAATGGACTAGTCTTCGTCAACAGACTCATGAACAATTACTATAGTATCGTGATGGGTTTTCAAATTATATAATTGGTTTGGAAACCAATTTTTCTGAACTTGTTGGTGGAATGGACTATTAAAAATATAACAATTAATTTATAAGAATATTATATTTGGGTGGTGATTCCCTTTAAAATGCGATAATCCACTTGACCCAGTTCTTTGTATGGACAAGTTAAAGGGTACCACCATCCAACAATAATATGCTTATAAATAAAAGGTAACATCATAAAAATATGTTTCCAGAAAGAAAAAAATATTATATAATTGGAAAGCGCCTCACCGTATTATACAACATGTGTTTATGGGTCCGAATACTACATTTTGTCTAGGATGAACGCATCGTCCGTGATTATTGTCTACAAACGTACGCGTGAATATAATTGGCGCACTCCCAGACAATTGGCGCGTACGGAACCATGAGGCCATTATGGTTCCGTAAGTGGTGCAAAGTGATGGGCATCTATTTGCTATCACATAACGGTATCCAACCATATAATAATGTGTTGTTATTGCCTGGTGGTTCCCTTTAATATATATAACTGAAACCCCATTTATCTACAACGGATCCTATTTAATGAAATCACACCTATTGCATTTATGAACAAATGAGCATAACTGCGTATAAAATTGTACTACCTTTCAAGCATCATTGAATCATAACTGTTATTTTGTAATGATAAGTTGCAAGTTTTGATTACTAAGATTCTTTTTTTACCAAAACTGTACTATCCCTTTTAGGAGGACTTATTAACATTGTATGTGCACATTTTGGGGCGACTGGAGACGAATTACCCACATATCAAAATCCAAATCATATACCCCTGTCAAAGGGAATTCGGACAGAGAAAAATATTCACGAACAATATTTTGTATCGCATGCATTACTCTAGTTTTGTAAGATGTTATACGCTGTTTTCGAATAGACAATGTTTGGACATGTGTCGCATAAATATTATGAAAATGATAAATGAAATAAACATGTTTGTTTCAAATGGATAGGAATAATATTTTAGAACCAACCTCCTGCTTTGTATTTATTGCCAATAAAAACTACACATTCGTGTTATTGCCATTATTCTGGTGATATCTACCACAACTGTATGACAGGGGGTAGATTGTTAGCAATTAAAATGCAGTTATTACTTGAAATGTAATCGGCCAGGTAATTGAAATATGATGATTGTTGACGGGAAATACATAACAGTCTTTACAGAGGTGGATTTAGGAGCACAAAACAAGGCATGCTACTTGCATGTATTTATTAGGTAGAACGGCAACTCACACAAGTATAAAAAGGTAGACTTGCGCTATAATGTAAGATAGCGCTTAAGCATACTTTACATCATGCTACAACCCCTCTCTTCTCAAAAGTCAAAAACTTATTGTTGTTATTATACAATTTTTAAAAATGTATAAATCGTAACTTTAAATTTTCATAATGAAAGGTTGCCAATTTTTGTACTCATGCATGTTTACCTAACACTAACATTTCTGTGTTACATTTATACTAAATTTAAATGCAATAAATTCAAGCCTATTAATTGGACAATAAACTAGCTAATCAGTTATGTTAAAGGGATAGTTGAGTTCTGGTAAAGAGAGTACAGTTTTGGTCAAACTGAATTTTTGTAACCAAAACCTGCACCATTACATTACAAACTAATATTTATAACTCCAGCATGCTCAAAAGGAATACAAAACTACAAATGACTGCGTAAAAAGCATGTTATCATTCAAAAAGAGCCGTTAAAACTTATCGGTTTTAACCATTTTAAATAAAATATTGTGCATGTGATGTTTTGATGAAATAGTGATTAGATAGAGAGATAATCAACAACTATTTAAAAACCTTTTTTGTAAATTTTTGAAAAGAGGAAGCAATTGTTATGTTTATGGATAATTCGGCCATTTTTGAACCGATTTTGATCAAATAAAGTTTATTCTGTCATTAAAATTGTATGCTCTTTCGAATTTGACACTCGGTTTTTCATTATCTCACAAAAAAATTATTTAGTGTAGCGCCCTCTATACCAAAACTAAACTATCCCTTTAAGTAACTATGCAATAACATTTGAACTTCTAACTTGCATACAATAATAAATGAACATTTATCTCAATTTTGCTGTGATATTTTATTTTGTCTGCGTATTTCACAGTAATATTTAAAACACATGAGTAACCTATATATCATGAGCAAACGCGAAAACAAAATCATTCAAGCAAATGATGAAAACAAGCATAATCATATACATGTATGTTGACATATTACACCTTATAGTCACTGTAGCGCTGTGGTTTTTGGTATGGTATGGTTGTTTGCGTGTTTGCTGTGTGTTTGATTGTTCAGATGTTTGCTCTCCTGGGTGAGCTGATGGAATGTTTTGATTGTGTTTGTCATGGTATGTGTGTCCATGTTCCTGAGGTTTGATCTCTTTCTCCTCAGTCCCTCGGATGTGTCTTCGATTTATACGGAGGGTTTGACCTGATTCTGTTCCAGTTTATAGGATCTTGGTTCAAGTCTCCTACTCGTAATTGTTCCTCGCTCCCACTTGCCAGTCTTTTGGTTCTGAACTCTGATTTGCTGTCCTTCCTGCAGAGGAGGTAGGTTTGTAGGGTGCAGTTTGTCGAAATATTCCTTTTGTCCATATTGTCTGGTCTGCAGCCGTTGGTAGATTTCATTTTTCTCAGGCAGCTGATTCGGGATTTTGCTTGGCAGGTTGGTTCTTATTTTTCGACCAAGCAGCAGTTCGGATGGTGATGGAAGGTGCGCATCTATGGGTGTGGCTCTCAGGTACTGTAGAGCTTTGTTTGGGTCTGTGTGTGCATCCTTCGCTTTTGTCATTGCGGCCTTGACAGTCTTGACCTGGCGCTCAATGAAACCATTCGACAGCGGATATATGGGACTTGAGGTCACATGGTTGAAGTTCCACTCCTTCCCGAATGCCTCAAACACTGCACTGCTAAATAGTGGACCATTGTCACTGATCAGTTTTTCTGGAGTTCCGTGTTCCGAGAATATCCCCTTGAGACCAGTGGTGACCCGACATTTTCCTTACTATGGGGAACTTGGAGTAGGTGTCCGCCACCAGTAGGTATTCAGCGTACGCGAACGTGAACAGGTCAGCTGCAATAGTCTGCCAGGGTCTGCTAGATAGTTCATGAGGCCTGATAGTTTCTGGGGTCTGCGCATTTCCGTATTTCTGGCAAATGGGGCATATGTTGACCAGTTCTTCAATGTCCTTATTTATGCCTTGCCAGAAGATACTTGCTTTGGCTCGTAGTTGGCATTTGGTTACACCTTGATGGGCTTCGTGCACCTTGTGAAGGTATTCTTCTCTCAGTCTCTGTGGTATGATGATCCGTGGCCCCTTCAGTGTGATGCCATTCTCAATGGAAAGTTCGTCCCTAAACGGCCATTATTTCCGCAGGGTTTAGTGTACTTCTCTCCTTTCCTCTGGCCAACCTTCCAGTATCACATCACGCAACGCACATAGCTCCATGTCTTGAGATGTTGCTGTTCTAATCTCTTGGAGTTTCTGGTTCGAGAACATCACAAAGTCAATCTGTATATGAGGTTCACTTGACCTATCAGGGAGTGGGTTGAGTCTGGACATGGCGTCCGGAAGGAGCATTTCTTTCCCTGGCTTATATTGACTTCCATGTTGTACCCTTGTAGTCGCAACAGGAATATCTTAAATCTGGGAGGGGCTGAACCCAGATTCTTCATGGTGATCATTTCGAGAGGCTTGTGGTCCGACAGAACAGTGAATTCCCTTCCATACTCATATGCATGGAACCTCTCGCAGGCATAGACCACTGCTATCATTTCACGTTCTATGTTAGCATATCTGCTTTCGGCATCTGTGAGTGACCTGGAGGCGAATGCTATTGGCTGGCCCCCTTGCGTCAGAGCAGCTCCTATACCCCGTTGTGATGCATCTACCTCCAGCACGACTTCCTTCCTGGGGTCAAAGTATGCAAGTGTAACATCTCTGCAAATTGCGTCCTTTGTCTTTTGGAATGCCCTTTGGTGTGAGGACGACCACGCAAACTCTCTGTCTTTCTTCAGCAGGTTTCGTAGGGGTTCTGTCAGGGCTGACAGATTGGGGATGAAGGGTGACATTCACATGGCGATGCCCAAGAACTCTTGCAGTTCTTTCTTGCTTCGAGGTGGTTCAATGGCTCTCATGGCAGCTACCCTCTGGGGGTCTGGGTGGGCCCCGTGCTTGTCAAAAACGAGTCCAAAGAAGCGTATTCGGTCACGTTTGATCTGGCACTTCTCCCAGTTGAACACGAGTCCATGTTGTGCAGCAACTGCCATCCCAATTACACCAGGACATCCTTCTAGGATTTGTGTCATCTTGGCTTGAAATATGTCTTGGGATATACACAAACCAAATGGGAGTCGCTTGTAGCAGTACCTTCCAAAGGGACTGTTGAAGGTTGTGAGTTTGCTAGATTCTTGATCCAATTTCTCAGTAGCCATGTTTTGCGTCTAGGGTTGAGAAGACTGTGGCCCCTTTGAACGTGTGTCTCACTTCATCCAAGGTTTGTGTTGGCATGTGGCTGCGTTTGATGGCCTTGTTAAGGTCCCTGGGATCTAAACAAATGCGCCATCTCCCATTAGGCTTCTGAGTGTATACAAGGCTGGAGACCCAATCTGTAGGCTCCTGGACTGGTGTGATGACATCCATCTCAACCATCTGATCGATTTCTTTCTTGATTTCGTCTTTGATGATGATTGGGCACCTTCTAGGTGGGTGGACTACAGGTGGGACCTCTTTGTCAATCACAATGTGATGTTCTCCCTCAAAATTTCCGATGCCTTCAAAGCTACTAGGATACATCTCCCGGAGATGTCCTTCGTCCTTGATGGGGCAAGGTGCTTTTACCGTTTCCAGTTCAAGGTCATCCGATGTTGGTAAACCGATAATTGCAGGGCCTCTGTTGTCTACCACATAGAATTCAGCTTCAACCTCAGCTTGATTATGTGCACAGTGTAGGGTGTGCGTTCCATGGTTTGGAATGATCGTTTGATTGTGTGATGACAGTTGTGTTCGGCCGTAGAACATATTTCTTTGGGAGTCCAGAGACGTCTATCTGGACTGGATATATCTACCTGTACAGCCTTAGAGGAAGTATGTTTCCTTCAGCTCCTGTGTCAATCTTGGCCTTCAAGTTCGCTGGCTTATTTGGTTTCAACTCTATGTCTATTTCCGCAAATGCCTCAGTTTTGGAGATCTCATTGATTGAGATACACTCAAAGTGAAGTGCTTCAAAGTCCTCTTGAAGATCATTCTGGCTTGGAGTCTGTTGAGTCATCTCGTGTAGCATCTAGCCTTTGGTGTTTCCTCTGTGCTGATCACGGTACTTTGGCTTTCCCCTAGGGGATTGAGTCTTTAAGTCTTTAGCTGGATGTTTATCATAATCATGTAAATCTACAACTCGATAATATTCTAAGTCAAAGTTTGTTTATTATTATCTCACCGAAAAGCGTCCTGAACTTCCAATCACAAAATTATCAGGTTCCCATTTATTCAATATGCAAGCTTGGGTCTCAGTTCACGGATATATTGCGTTGATGTGCTCAATCATGGTCCCCTCTGATCAGGCCGGCTGCCGTCGTCGGCGACCTCCACCGTCGATCTGAATCCAAAGCACCATGCATGCGCTGTGTTCATCTGCCCTTCACTCGGCCCGTCACTCGATCGGCTCGCGTCCGCTCCGCTCGGCGCTGCGCTGGCCTCGACCGATGTCACAGTTCCGTAACATACACAAATGGGCTGCCAAACTCGAAAGTACGGCTGGTCTGAGATGATAAGCGCTGTCAAATGTCACAATTCTGGTTTCTCCGAGTTTAAACTTGGTTCTGATTGTCTGTATACCGAGAGTCCAATATATCGCTGATAATATAAACTCTGTCCCAAATCTTGATCACAAATCACTTTTCAGAAATTTAGCCGTAATCCAGTGTCAAAAATGTTGTGAAATGTCCATGAATTCAGCCGGTACGTCTTGTTCGGCACGTTCACCATATAGTTCCGTCAGTCCTCGAGTATTTTAACGTAGCTAGGCAGGCCTGAACGTAGGGCTAGCGCTTACGTCCGCGTGAACAATTGTTGATCCAACTAAATCGTTGATATCATTCCGCCTCTGGTAGCGCGGTTCAGTCCGTATAAACACATAGCTATCTGTAGGCCTACGGTTACAGTCCGTTATTCCGAAGGTTCGTTATTCCGAAGGTTCGTTATTCCAAAGGTTCGTTATTCCGAAGGTTCGTTATTCCGAAGGTTCGTTGATCCGAAAATAAAATTCGGATGGTGATGGAAGGTGCGCATCTATGGGTGTGGCTCTCAGGTACTGTAGAGCTTTGTTTGGGTCTGTGTGTGCATCCTTCGCTTTTGTCATTGCGGCCTTGACAGTCTTGACCTGGCGCTCAATGAAACCATTCGACAGCGGATATATGGGACTTGAGGTCACATGGTTGAAGTTCCACTCCTTCCCGAATGCCTCAAACACTGCACTGCTAAATAGTGGACCATTGTCACTGATCAGTTTTTCTGGAGTTCCGTGTTCCGAGAATATCCCCTTGAGACCAGTGGTGACCCGACATTTTCCTTACTATGGGGAACTTGGAGTAGGTGTCCGCCACCAGTAGGTATTCAGCGTACGCGAACGTGAACAGGTCAGCTGCAATAGTCTGCCAGGGTCTGCTAGATAGTTCATGAGGCCTGATAGTTTCTGGGGTCTGCGCATTTCCGTATTTCTGGCAAATGGGGCATATGTTGACCAGTTCTTCAATGTCCTTATTTATGCCTTGCCAGAAGATACTTGCTTTGGCTCGTAGTTGGCATTTGGTTACACCTTGATGGGCTTCGTGCACCTTGTGAAGGTATTCTTCTCTCAGTCTCTGTGGTATGATGATCCGTGGCCCCTTCAGTGTGATGCCATTCTCAATGGAAAGTTCGTCCCTAAACGGCCATTATTTCCGCAGGGTTTAGTGTACTTCTCTCCTTTCCTCTGGCCAACCTTCCAGTATCACATCACGCAACGCACATAGCTCCATGTCTTGAGATGTTGCTGTTCTAATCTCTTGGAGTTTCTGGTTCGAGAACATCACAAAGTCAATCTGTATATGAGGTTCACTTGACCTATCAGGGAGTGGGTTGAGTCTGGACATGGCGTCCGAAAGGAGCATTTCTTTCCCTGGCTTATATTGACTTCCATGTTGTACCCTTGTAGTCGCAACAGGAATATCTTAAATCTGGGAGGGGCTGAACCCAGATTCTTCATGGTGATCATTTCGAGAGGCTTGTGGTCCGACAGAACAGTGAATTCCCTTCCATACTCATATGCATGGAACCTCTCGCAGGCATAGACCACTGCTATCATTTCACGTTCTATGTTAGCATATCTGCTTTCGGCATCTGTGAGTGACCTGGAGGCGAATGCTATTGGCTGGCCCCCTTGCGTCAGAGCAGCTCCTATACCCCGTTGTGATGCATCTACCTCCAGCACGACTTCCTTCCTGGGGTCAAAGTATGCAAGTGTAACATCTCTGCAAATTGCGTCCTTTGTCTTTTGGAATGCCCTTTGGTGTGAGGACGACCACGCAAACTCTCTGTCTTTCTTCAGCAGGTTTCGTAGGGGTTCTGTCAGGGCTGACAGATTGGGGATGAAGGGTGACATTCACATGGCGATGCCCAAGAACTCTTGCAGTTTTTTCTTGCTTCGAGGTGGTTCAATGGCTCTCATGGCAGCTACCCTCTGGGGGTCTGGGTGGGCCCCGTGCTTGTCAAAAACGAGTCCAAAGAAGCGTATTCGGTCACGTTTGATCTGGCACTTCTCCCAGTTGAACACGAGTCCATGTTGTGCAGCAACTGCCATCCCAATTACACCAGGACATCCTTCTAGGATTTGTGTCATCTTGGCTTGAAATATGTCTTGGGATATACACAAACCAAATGGGAGTCGCTTGTAGCAGTACCTTCCAAAGGGACTGTTGAAGGTTGTGAGTTTGCTAGATTCTTGATCCAATTTCTCAGTAGCCATGTTTTGCGTCTAGGGTTGAGAAGACTGTGGCCCCTTTGAACGTGTGTCTCACTTCATCCAAGGTTTGTGTTGGCATGTGGCTGCGTTTGATGGCCTTGTTAAGGTCCCTGGGATCTAAACAAATGCGCCATCTCCCATTAGGCTTCTGAGTGTATACAAGGCTGGAGACCCAATCTGTAGGCTCCTGGACTGGTGTGATGACATCCATCTCAACCATCTGATCGATTTCTTTCTTGATTTCGTCTTTGATGATGATTGGGCACCTTCTAGGTGGGTGGACTACAGGTGGGACCTCTTTGTCAATCACAATGTGATGTTCTCCCTCAAAATTTCCGATGCCTTCAAATCTACTAGGATACATCTCCCGGAGATGTCCTTCGTCCTTGATGGGGCAAGGTGCTTTTACCGTTTCCAGTTCAAGGTCATCCGATGTTGGTAAACCGATAATTGCAGGGCCTCTGTTGTCTACCACATAGAATTCAGCTTCAACCTCAGCTTGATTATGTGCACAGTGTAGGGTGTGCGTTCCATGGTTTGGAATGATCGTTTGATTGTGTGATGACAGTTGTGTTCGGCCGTAGAACATATTTCTTTGGGAGTCCAGAGACGTCTATCTGGACTGGATATATCTACCTGTACAGCCTTAGAGGAAGTATGTTTCCTTCAGCTCCTGTGTCAATCTTGGCCTTCAAGTTCGCTGGCTTATTTGGTTTCAACTCTATGTCTATTTCCGCAAATGCCTCAGTTTTGGAGATCTCATTGATTGAGATACACTCAAAGTGAAGTGCTTCAAAGTCCTCTTGAAGATCATTCTGGCTTGGAGTCTGTTGAGTCATCTCGTGTAGCATCTAGCCTTTGGTGTTTCCTCTGTGCTGATCACGGTACTTTGGCTTTCCCCTAGGGGATTGAGGATTATTTCCTTTCCAGGGTTCTCTGGATTTCTTGCTGCGGCAGGCTATCGCCCAATGGTTTGGGCGACCACTTCCTGGCATGTGGTGCCGTACGCCGGGCACTTCCTGGGTGGGTGGTTCAGGTTACAGTTACCACAGCGGCTTCGTTGTCCTCCTTGGGCTTGTTTCTTAACAGCATCAATATTAACAGCTTGACTGTGAAGTGACCGCATGTCTTCCTCTGTGGCTTCTTGAGTCCTGGCTTTGTCAAGTGCTGTATCCAAGGTCAGTTTGATGAGTAGTACCTCTTGGACCTTCTTGTGGCGGGTGGCTAGTATGAGATGTTCGATCAGGCGATCATTTATTTCCTGCTCAGTAAATTCACATTTTTGCACTTGAGTGCGACACTTGCTCATAAATTCATCAACAGTTTCTCCTGACTCTTGCTGAAAAATCTGGAGTCTGAATCTTTCCAAACGGAAATTGGTTTTCGGCTGAAAATGCTTCGAGAATGCTTCAAATAGATCCTTGACTGGTCTCATCTCAACACTCCAGGCGTTGTAGATACGGATTCCTTCCTGTCCCAGCCATAGCAGGGCATATGTGAGTTTTTCCTGCTCAGTTTTCTTGTTTAAGGGTCCATCAAAAATTAGCTTGCAGTAATGTTGGAAACTACGAAATGCTGATGGTGGGTCACTTGACCAATTCATGCATGGAGGAGTGATTCCTGACATGTCCCCCATCATGAAGGTTTGATTGTCTGGTGTATGCAACAATAAAATAAATGGGTATGAACAATGTTTAAAATAGTGTTACATAAAGGAGTAAGACAAATTCTTATCCTATTATTACATCAAGGAGTAAGGTTACATATATCATCTTATCCTGGGTATGTAACGCAGGACATTCAATACAAAAGCTGGATTGATTATTCATTAAAAAAAAGAGTATTCATACAAAAAAGAGTATTCATAAAAAAAGTACAATTGGTGTACATATCATGCACATTTGAAGTCAATTTGCATTAATAATTTGTAACATCTAAGTCCTAATACGTTATCGCATACACTTGAACAAGATATGTAAATATAAATCATGTGCAGGAAAACGTCCATAACTAAGTCTATAATATGTAAATCAATCCAGCTTTTGTTCAGTGTCAGTTTCAATTAACTCAGTCTTTAAGTCTTTAGCTGGATGTTTATCATAATCATGTAAATCTACAACTCGATAATATACCCAGGGAGCAAAGGGTTTTTTCATACATGGAATGTTATAAAAGGTTTGGGCCCATTATTGTCTTCTAGGACCTTGTAGAAGCACAACCTAGGTGGACAACCTCGCGAACTAGCTACTGGAAGGCCAGAAAACACATATTAAGGATTTTACCCCTAATGTACGTTAAAAGCGCCTTAAATCCTTAGGGTTCATGAACATCCTACTCTGGTATTTTCACGATTACACCCAAACGCATGCTGATATCATCCAATTGCTTCGAATATGTCTTTCATAGATAGTTGTGCATCTTTTGATACCAAATTTTGCCTTTTTACTTCTATTGTTTTTTGTCACGTGCCTTTTATATGTCACGTGTCAGATATAGAATGTGAAATTTCACATACGCCTATTGACAAAAATATGTGGAAATGATGCAGATTATAGAATGACACAAATATTTAGCTGTAAAACCTTATACATGTTCGATGACATTTAGTAAGATGAAAAAAAACAGTAAACTAGCAAAACAAAGGATAAAACAATACAAAATAAAAGAATTTGAAACAAAGAAATACATAAGAATAATTACATGTAATAATTATAATGATAACATGGATGTTATGATTTAGCGAACGTATCAATGTATGACGATCGTGGTGCGTCATTATGTTTATCCCCAGTCATTGGATACATACTGCCATCAATCCAGCACACAAGAGTGCACATTTCTAACTCACATGGGAGTCTTCCAGCCTGCATGACACCTTGTATATGAATACAGTGCTAATGAATCACGTTCCATCCTTCCGGGCACTCTCTGATTCCGAACTCGGGACCTCATATGTGGAAAGCTTGTGCCCTTCCAACCTTTCACACCAAGTCCACGCATATACAATCATAGCTATTTATTACAAGCAAAATCTTTATAATCTGTTTTAGGCCCTTGGAACTGTTTTCATACTATTTTTGACAATTTTCGTTAAAAATACATAAAATAACCAAACAATCATGTTACAATTCCAAACAAAGTGATTTTGTGTTCATGCATTGTCTCATATGACATAACAACGCTGCACTCATTATCATAATAGGGGGCTGGGGGTACGAAGGTACATCGACATCGTTTGGAAAGAGTGCTAAATACAAAGTCAAAATAACGAGGTATGAAAGCTGACATGTCTTTGGAATGAGTCTTTTTCAACTGATTAGATGACATCCTTGTAAAGCTTGATAACTTCCATTCGCCAGAAAAAGAAGGCCAACAAAATTAATCCAAACAACAGCAAGAACATGTTCATGCACTTTTTACACATGACACTGACATTACCACAAGCAGGAAAGAAATGACAGCTTACTAGTGCAAGTGCAGTCAAACCTGTCTATAGCGACCGCTCAAGGGACCGGCGAAAAGTGGTCGGTGTAGACAGGTGGTCTCATTAGGCAGGTGGGCTGCCATTTTGAATTTCTGGTCGCATATTGTGCCTATATGCACATGTGTAACGAATTGGCATCTGTACACGCACGTGTCCAGTGGACAGTTTAACATCTGAACACTTCAATCTTAAATATCTTTTTAATGAAAGGGAAATTCGAAAAACCGAAACCTGTCCCATGCTTCTATTGTTAATACGAATACAGCAAGGTATGAGGGAACCACCACCATTACAATTTGATTGTGAGGATTTGGACAATGTTACTAGATCTCTTTAAAATAGACTCCTACCACATTTCTAACTATTAAAATCGTACAATACTCTTAAACCCGTTCAGGGCCCCGTTGCAGGAAGAGATACAATCGATTGTAAGATGCAATTAATGGTAAGTCAGATCACGTGTTTCAGATGCGCAAATCTGATTGGTTGAAACGCGTAAATTTTCTGACTTACAATCAATTGTATATTATAATCGATTGTATCTCTTTCTGCAACGGGGCCTAGGACTGATTGATTAAATTGGTTAAGTGCCAACATGGCCAACGAGACTATTTTGCCAAACCACGTCCACGTAATAAATTATTAATACTCAGTAAATAGTACTCCGCGCAAATGTTGAGAAACTAACCGGCTGTTCAAACATCAGATAGAAGGACGCGATGTTATGATACTTATTTATTAATAATTATTTTAATAAATGTTCACTCTTTTGTACACATATAATTATCATTTATAATTATGTACTGAATCTACGTTTGAAAAATATATACGAAAATCTGTCGAATTCCTTATACTCGATGTAATAATGACCCTGGAATATTCAATCCCATATATTAGAGACTAAAATACTTGAATCGAAATGTGATAGCTAGGTGACCAGCCAAAGTCAATCTATAAGCTGTCTGAAGTTTATTGTCATTATAAAAGTTGGTTTTATGCATTGACCTGCTCAGGATTGGAGCCTTGAGTGACCAGAGGCGACCGAGTTGATGCCTTGGTCGCTCAAGCGCTAATTTTGTGGTCGCTATACACAGATTTATATGTACGTCGGGATCCAAATAGGGTGGTCGCTGGTCGCGTTAGGCAGGTGGTCGCATTACGCAGGTCGCTTAACACATGATTTTTCAGGGGAGAACCAGAGAGCGGTCGTTATGAGCAGGTGGTCGCTATAGACAGGTGGTCGCATTTGCAGGTTTGACTGTATAAGTCTATTCATATTCCAAAATTGTGCTTAATGACGGGGTAGAATCGTTATAAAGTCTGGCATGATGAAGAATTTTAAATAGGGGAAAACTGCAAAGTGATCAATCACACCACAATCATGAGGCTACATAATCATATAAAAAAAAACAGTTATTGTCAGATGCCAATATATAGTTTATTGGTATTTTCACAAATAACCTATACTATACTTGTGGATTATGCTGATGTAAACTTAATAAGCATTTTATGAATGATACCCCTCTAAATCTAAACGTCATTTAAGATCATACACATTTCTGAAAAGTATTCCTTAATCGCTAAGTATCAATGATGTGCTCAATAACATGTTATAAGTCTACGATCACAAATAGTAGTACATACAGTCATGTAGTTCTTGAACCACAGATGTTGTGCAGTTGACAGCTAACACAGGAACTGCCCTGAGCTTCCTCAGTGAGAACAGTGTTTGGGTGAACAATTTAATAGTTAATGAGTCCTGGAGACATGTACAGTCACCCGATATAACCATAGTTGTTAAAACCATCAACCTGACCAGTGCGAGGATTCAAATCATTGACAAGGTGCCATATACAAGCTGTTTATAGTGATCCCTCTTGAGGATCTTTTCTCAATATAGAACATGCTTCTCCATGGGAGGTTAGGTCACCATCAATGAGTAGTATGCAATGTCACGGATTCAAACAGTATAGGTCTATGTTTTTCTAAATGTTAAGTGCTCATTCATGATATACATTGTATGTCCTTCTAGTCCAATGCACATTTCTATGAGTCAAATACAACTTATAATTATGTGGACTTGTTGAAACAATGATGTACCATGCATTATAACTTAAAAGTGTACGATAGTTCAGAAAATGGCCTACAACATTAACACAAATTGTAACATTGTTTAAAGATGTAGAGTAGGTCACTTTTTTTTTTCTCTGGTACGATTATCATTTTTTATCATGACTGTTTTTGTCCATGCCCATTACTGTGTTTGATTGTATTATCGTGTACAGGAATACAAATAATCTTCCTACTTAACAAATTAACAACAATTCGACTGAGAGTTGAGGTAAGCGCTACTGCCTTTGCCGCTTCATTTATGTTCCCTTATCTTTCCCTACAGGTTACACCTACAAAATATTTACACTCATTGCTGACTTCTGTATTAGTTCCATGTTAATATTGGCAAAATACGTAACACACATAAAAACAAGTATATAAGTGCATTTTTGTCAGATACATCATTAAACTGTTATTAGTAAGAAAATCACTTTATTAAATGGTTCATATTGTATTATATTCTTTATTAAGGTCTATTGTATACCTGTACTCGATAATCAATATATATGTCCTCATTCTACAATATGTACATTTCATTATCAAACCTATTTTACCTCTATTATAATGATTTAGTAAAATCAGATACCAACAATACACTATAAGGAACTCATATTCCTATGTATTTTATTGTTTTCAATTGTTTATGTGTTTTATTATTCTATTGTTTTCGTTTATATCATTTCATAAACTTTAACAAATTAAATTGAATGCCATTTGGAGAACTTCAAATACAAATTGTGTAACGTTTGAAATATCTTGAGCATTTCAATGCGTTTTGGTATATAACTGAACGTGCAATTTCAAGTCGTTTGTATAATACGCGACTTAAAATGACACGTGACACATTAACCGAAGATATTATGCAGACAAATTTGGTATCAAAAGATGCACACGACTCTACAGAATACAAATCTGAAGCGATGTGATGATATCATAATGCTTTGTAGTGTAATTTTGTAAATAGCACAGACAAACCTTCATGAACCCTAAGGATTTAAGGCGCTATTAACGTACATTATGGGTTAAATCGTTTGTACGCGTTTTGTGAACTTCCAGTAGCTAGATCGCGAGGTTGTCCACCTAGGTTGTGATCCTAGAAGGTCCTAGAAGACATTTCTGGTGAACAACCTTTTATAACATTCCATGTATGATATCCTTAAAAAAGGGGTGTTTGCTCCCTGGGTAATATTCTAAGTCAAAGTTTGTTTATTATTATCTCACCGAAAAGCGTCCTGAACTTCCAATCACAAAATTATCAGGTTCCCATTTATTCAATATGCAAGCTTGGGTCTCAGTTCACGGATATATTGCGTTGATGTGCTCAATCATGGTCCCCTCTGATCAGGCCGGCTGCCGTCGTCGGCGACCTCCACCGTCGATCTGAATCCAAAGCACCATGCATGCGCTGTGTTCATCTGCCCTTCACTCGGCCCGTCACTCGATCGGCTCGCGTCCGCTCCGCTCGGCGCTGCGCTGGCCTCGACCGATGTCACAGTTCCGTAACATACACAAATGGGCTGCCAAACTCGAAAGTACGGCTGGTCTGAGATGATAAGCGCTGTCAAATGTCACAATTCTGGTTTCTCCGAGTTTAAACTTGGTTCTGATTGTCTGTATACCGAGAGTCCAATATATCGCTGATAATATAAACTCTGTCCCAAATCTTGATCACAAATCACTTTTCAGAAATTTAGCCGTAATCCAGTGTCAAAAATGTTGTGAAATGTCCATGAATTCAGCCGGTACGTCTTGTTCGGCACGTTCACCATATAGTTCCGTCAGTCCTCGAGTATTTTAACGTAGCTAGGCAGGCCTGAACGTAGGGCTAGCGCTTACGTCCGCGTGAACAATTGTTGATCCAACTAAATCGTTGATATCATTCCGCCTCTGGTAGCGCGGTTCAGTCCGTATAAACACATAGCTATCTGTAGGCCTACGGTTACAGTCCGTTATTCCGAAGGTTCGTTATTCCGAAGGTTCGTTATTCCAAAGGTTCGTTATTCCGAAGGTTCGTTATTCCGAAGGTTCGTTGATCCGAAAATAAAATCGGGTTCGTTATTCCGAAGGTTCGTTAGTCCTAAAATGAAATAGGGTTTGTTAATCCGAAAATTAAATAAATACGACGTAGAAAAGAATTGAGTTGATTTGATTTTGAGCAGTGTGGACTTGGGAAAGGGGATCAATCTTACTCTAATTGCCGTGGCTGCATGGTGGGTGGGGGAGAAGGGGAGGGGGCAAAGAGTGGCTTTACAATTCTAGTCAAATTGTATTTTGAAATGTCCATGAATTCAGCCGGTACGTCTTGTTCGGCACGTTCACCATAATAGTTCCGTCAGTCCTCGAGTATTTTAACGTAGCTAGGCAGGCCTGAACGTAGGGCTAGCGCTTACGTCCGCGTGAACAATTGTTGATCCAACTAAATCGTTGATATCATTCCGCCTCTGGTAGCGCGGTTCAGTCCGTATAAACGTCATAGCTATCTGTAGGCCTACGGTTACAGTCCGTTATTCCGAAGGTTCGTTATTCCGAAGGTTCGTTATTCCAAAGGTTCGTTATTCCGAAGGTTCGTTATTCCGAAGGTTCGTTGATCCGAAATTAAAATCGGGTTCGTTATTCCGAAGGTTCGTTATTCCGAAGGTTCGTTGATCCGAAAATAAAATCGGGTTCGTTATTCCGAAGGTTCGTTATTCCGAAGGTTCGTTATTCCGCTAAAATGAAATAGGGTTTGTTAATCCGAAAATTAAATAAATACGACGTAGAAAAGAATTGAGTTGATTTGATTTTGAGCAGTGTGGACTTGGGAAAGGGGATCAATCTTACTCTAATTGCCGTGGCTGCATGGGGGGTGGGGGAGAAGGGGAGGGGGCAAAGAGTGGCTTTACAATTCTAGTCAAATTGTATTTTCTTTTTCTTTGTAAAACAGTGCAATAAGAATGAGATATATATATTTATATCTTTCTCATGTAAAAAAAAACATGAAATAAAACCAAAATCAATTTGATATAATTATAATTATGTCATAAAGTTAGATTTTGCTGCTTGATATCAGTCCAAAATCACATTTTATTTTAGGGGGGGGGGATTGTTCCCTTTTTAATGTTCATGATTCCTTCAGGCATGCATGTTTATGCTTTATTAATGATTTAAATTGATTTGGGAGGGGGGCTCATGACACCCCCCCCCCCACCACTACGCCAGTGTACACACACACACACACACACACACACACACACACACATACACACACACACACACAAACACACACCCTATTTCATTTTCGGATTAACGAACCCTAATTCATTTTCGGACTAACGAACCTTCGGAATAACGAACCCGATTTCATTTTAGGAATAGAGAACCTTCGGAATAACGAACCTTCGGAATAGCGAACCTTCGGAATAACGAACCTTCGGAATAACGAACCCGATTTCATTTTAGGAATAGCGAACCTTCGGAATAACGAACCTTCGGAATAACGAACCCGATTTCATTTTAGGAATAGCGAACCTTCGGATTAACGAACCTTCGGAATAACGAACCTTCGGAATAACGAACCTTCGGAATAATGCAACAAATGTTCGGATTAACGAACCCTATTTCATTTTCGGATTAACGAACACTCAGGTATAGGAAATTTGCGTGTTCGGAATAACGAACCTTCGGAATAACGAACCAGTCATACCAGTGATGACAGCCTCTTTCCCATTATCTCAGTGGAGGTAGATTTTGACTGATTTATTGTAGAGTAAGGGGGTCGAATCATGTACCAAGGTTCACTGCTATCACATGGATCATGATCGTAACGGGGGATAAGGATGTGTGAGAAGGCGGGGTTAGGGTGAGGGGGGGGGGGGGGGGGGCGATTGGTCGATATGGGACGATAGCGCAAGACCAGCACTACTTTCACTGGTATCACTTTTTACATTGTCACTCCAAGATATCAGAGAGTGCTCAACCTCTTCATCTCCCCCAAAGCTATGCCCAACGTGTCTTTTCTTTATTTTCATTATTCGCCTGACATGTTAATAAAATCCTAATTGATTTGTTCACAATCCACACATTTGTCTTTTTACATTTTTTTCTGACAAAATATTTGTGCAATCTCTGTCACATAATGAACATTTTCCAGTATGTGAATAAAATACCACTGTTCCCTCTTATGGCATAGTCCCACTGCACTATTTCTCCGTCCGTTTCCTATCCGACCAAAATGTGACCAAGAGGTCAGTATCTAGCAACTTTTGTTCCATGACATTTTCGTTTCACGCTAAACGGAGCCGAATCCATTCAGAACTTGGTTCGCATCATTTCTTTTCCTACTTGTATATTTCGGATGTCCAACGAATAGGAAAGGGAACATTATAATGCGACTAGGCAATTAGCTTGGTTTCGGGACTGGGGCGGTTTCGAGCCCATGCACTTGGATTATATACCGTTTGTAAAAGGGTACCATCACCCAAAAATAATATTCCTATGAAAGGTAACATCTTTAGTAGTCAGTTCAGAAAAATATGTTTCCAGAAAAAATTATATAATTGGAAAACGGAGCACCATACTAAATCACGGGTCTGCTCACGAAGACTCTACCTTTTTGTCTAGTGCGAGCGCAGGCTAAGTCCAGGACTCTATTGTCTCCAAACGTACGCATGAATAGAATTGGCGCACTCTCAGACGTATGGCGCATATAGAACCATGAGGTCATGTTGGTTCCGTAAGTGGTGGTAATTGTATTATTGATGAATTAAACAATCCTTTGCAAAGTGTTGAGCATGCATTAAATATCACACACCGGTACCGAAACATATAGTTATGCGTTGTTCTTTACCTTGTGGTCCCCTTTAAGTCTATGGAGTTCATGAAATCATCGTGTAGAGTAGGAGTCGGATTTTATGCAATACAAGAAACATTCCACGGTCCTTACGTGATTTCTTTCCCCATGAATAAAATCACAATTTGTAGATGTTTAGTAAGATGTTCTTTAATTTCAAGATTTCATGCCAAAATATTTGTGTTTTCCTTTAATGCCATGCAATGGAATGCAGTAAATCACCATTTATGCCCTCGTGGTAAGTTCGCCAGCCATGGGGAGTAACATGATCATGTATTATGTTATTTGCAAAATGTATCTAAGTATGCTATTTTCTTAAAAAGACGATTTCGAACCCCGCGAACTGCAATAAATCTCCATAATTGCGTTGTTTCCCATATTTATGGGTAGTCAATGTTAGTCACTCTGAGCCTAATGCGATTCAATTATCATACTATCATGAGTATTTAACGCATAGAGACATATGTGATATGCGCGTTGTATAAAATAGTTATCATTATCATTAACTATATGAACATATTTTTACATGCTATATGTATTATATGATTATAATATTCATCTATACCTCGCCCCTCTCTATCACTCTTTCTTCTGTTTTGGTCTCATTTATCAAACATACATTAATAATGATAATTAAATATAGGTTTTACCGCTCAATTTGACACTTTTTTCAATCGAATTCATTAAGGGTCATTCAAATTCACGCATTACCACGTAATCGCTGGTTTCAAATTCCGAATAAGTGCAAGCGAATTCATGCATATATTAGACAATATCTCAATAGGGCAACCATTGAAATCCTTGTTCAATCATTAGTTATGTCCCATATTGATAACTGTAATGTGTTGTTATATAGTCTTCCTAACAAGGAATTGAAACGTCTTCAGAGAATTCAAAATACAGCCGCTAGATTAATTGTTGGTGCTCGTTCAAGAGATCCAATCTCCCCCATTTTATATAGTCTTCATTGGTTACCAGTTGAAAAACGTGTCATTTTCAAAATTCTTCTCATGTGCTATAAAGTTGAACATACTATATCTCCACTTTACTTACTTGAACTCATCCGCCGTCACACCTCTGCACGCACTCTCAGGTCATCATCCCAACAACTTTTAACTGTCCCTCTTACTAATACTCAGACATACGGCAATCGACCCTTCGCAAAATCAGCCCCCACACTTTGGAATACCCTACCATTAGAAATTAGAAAAATACCCTCAATCAATTTATTCAAACAATCTCTGAAGACGTTTCTTTTTGTATGATTAATTTTTGTATATACAGTATGTTTCCTTTATTATGTTTATATTAATTAGATCTTATGCTTGTACTGTATAATTATGTGAAGCGCTTAGAGAATACATTGCGTATTATTAAGCGCTATATAAATCTAATGTATTATTATTATTATACACATAAGCTTTTGTGAATAGACACAGGAGTATTTTATGGACACTCGAATTCGCGAATGTGCAGCCAAATTTCAACTTGGTGCATACAGATTAAAGCTGCGTTTCCATTAGAGCGAATTTCCGCCGCGAACATTCGCACGGACCAAATCAGTGTTATTCATATATTATTCATATTACATGCATTATATTCGCAAGCGAATTTTTTAAATCGCTCTTCAGAACGATTTTTTCAATAATTCGCTGCGAAAAAAAAAGAAAAAAAAAAAAAATCGCCGCGGAAATTCGCTCTAATGGAAACGCAGCTTAAAGGGACAGTTCCTCTTTTACAAAACGTCTGAACAGTTTCCAGTTGACGGATGGGGATGAATGTAACACACACAAAAAATCAGATCGAACAGCCCTGTAATTTAGATTCTACGAATGAAAAACGATTGCGTCCCTCCATCAAACTATATATTGGTCAATAAAAGAGTTTAACTGATTTAGCATAATATTACAACAATATTGTACTTAATAGTAAATATATAATCCATTGCGGATATAGTATCGGAAATAATATCGCTAGTGATATTCGTTTGTCTCGCAATGTATGGTCAAACTAGGAATCTAAAAGATCATGACGTTTCGTATGCCGCTGCAATACTTTGTCAAATGATATAATTTAATGTAGACAATCGGTTTTTATGCTCTACCGTGGCTCCAAAACACACTCTCGCATGAGCGAGTGTGTTCCTGATAGGTCAGCAACGGACCGCGTCTATTGGCCGGTGCACACGGGCATTCAACCAATTCCTAGTTTGACCATACATTGCGAGACAAACGAATATCACTAGCGATATTATTTCCGATACTATATCCGCAATGGATTATATATTTACTATTATTGATTGAACATACGGGCGCCTTGCCCTGAAATTGGTACGTAGATATGAGCGTTGTAGCAAGAAGGTGGCTCTGTTCTACCGTGGGTTGGGATCAGCCGTTGGGGGCCGGTTTGGTCGGGGTAGTGTCATGGCGACGTATCATACGCTGGTTCGGCAGGCGGGCCGCACCAGTGTTCCGTTGATTGGTTGAATGCCCGTGTGCACCGGCCAATAGACGCGGTCCGTTGCTGACCTATCAGGAACGCACTCGCTCATGCGAGAGTTTGTTTTGGAGCCACGGTAGAGCATAAAAACCGATTGTCTACATTAATTATATCATTTGACAAAGTATTGCAGCGGCATACGAAACGTCATGATCTTTTAGATTCCTAGTTTGACCATACATTGCGAGACAAACGAATATCACTAGCGATATTATTTCCGATACTATATCCGCAATGGATTATATATTTACTATTATTGATTGAACATACGGGCGCCTTGCCCTGAAATTGATACGTAGATATGAGCGTTGTAGCAAGAAGGTGGCTCTGTTCTACCGTGGGTTGGGATCAGCCGTTGGGGGCCGGTTTGGTCGGGGTAGTGTCATGGCGACGTATCGTACGCTGGTTCGGCAGGCGGGCCGCACCAGTGTTCCGTTGATTGGTTGAATGCCCGTGTGCACCGGCCAATATAAGCGGTCCGTTGCTGACTGACCTATCAGGAACGCACTCGCTCATGTGAGAGTGTGTTTTGGAGCCACGGTAGAGCATAAATACCGATTGTCTACATTAAATTATATCATTTGACAAAGTATTGCAGCGGCATACGGAACGTCATGATCTTTTACATTCCTAGTTTGACCATACATTGCGAGACAAACGAATATCACTAGCGATATTATTTCCGATAATATTGTACTTATTCCTGTAAAGGTATTGTGAAGCCGACATTAGTAAAGGTATGTCACGGAAAAAAATCTCAAAAATGAAGAATATATAATTACATGTAGTCAGTTTAAGCGAGGTTTGGTTTGGTCACCCTTGCCCTCGGACTTGTCTTAGCTAGATCGATGTCGCAGAGTCGCACAGTTTGATGCATAGAAATGTGCGTTACAGCAGCGGCGCTAGTCTTGGCTTACCAGCGCGCTTTTAGCCGATTTGACGCGTATGTATTACGGAAAAAATAAACGCGCGCGGCGTACGTAGCTAGCGCGGGTCACGTAGGGGTCACGCATAGCGTTGTGGTACTCCGTGGAATCCGTGTACGAACTTTCTCACTGGGTGAATACACGTATAATGCACAATTTTGTAATTACCACTGATTTTTCTAAGGCGTTCGATAGAGTTGACCATACAATTGTTATTGAGAAATTGATTCAGTTGAACCCTTCCGAACACATCATTCAGTGGATAGCGGATTTCCTCACTGGACGCACCGAGTGCACCCGCTACCGTGGTCATTTGTCCGATGATATATCATTGACGGCTGGTGTGCCTCAGGGCACAAAACTTGGCCCCATTTTGTTCTTGATACTAGCCAATGATGCCCTCTCAGACTGTGGCCTTAGGTACTGGAAGTACGTGGATGACATGACAATTGTAGAGTCACGTATGCGGGATGCGCCCAGTGAAGTCCAGCCGACCCTAGACTCATTAACATGTTAACTCGATGGTGTGATACAAACAATATGAAACTCAATCCTAGTAAATGTAATGCCATGCGTGTCGATTTTGGTAAATATGGAAAAATACCGCTCGATGTTAAAATTAATAATTTGACCCTTGCCGAAGTAGATTCAATGAAAGTCCTTGGTATTTTGATTAATGAAAATTTGAAGTGGGAGGGTCAGGTTTATGCTATGATTAGGAAGGTTAATTAGCGAATGCATATTATTCGTTCTTTGATTCCATTTAAATTACTAATGAGAGATTTGATATTGATTTATAAGGGATACATTCGCCCATTGCTAGAGTATGGGGTGCCTGTTTGGCACCCTGGTCTAACAAAAATGCAGACAGCCTCTATTGAAAGAGTCCAGAAACGAGCACTAAGGCTCATTTTGGGTCCCCTTTATGGATCATATGATAATGCTTTTGATGTTTCGATGGTTGAAACTTTGGAAGATAGGCGAAAGAAAATATGCTTGAAGTTTGGCAAATCCCTCCTTAATTCCAATGATTTCCGGAACTGGTTCCCAGAACAGAGACCAGACACTGGAAGACAGTTACGTAATCAAACAAATGTATATCCTATTGGTTGTAGGACAGAAAGGTATATGTCCAGCCCTATTCCTTACATTGTGACATGCCTGAATGAGAATACTAATTAGATACCTTAAAATCCCCATGTACATGTATATTGATGCATGTAATACATTATACACGTTAGTTATGTACCAGTATAATATACTGGTTTGATTGTTGTGTTATAATTGTTCACGCACATAATTCCGATCTGTTTTATGATGCTTCCTTGGTGTGAGGCAATTGTGTATAATATTGTTTTGTATGAAGTACATAACGGGCAATTTATACTTTGATGGTAATAATGAATTTATTCACACCTACGAATTGTATTGAATAATTGATTTAGACAAACATAATTAATTGATTATTATAGCGAGAGACGGTAATAATATATAATTGTACATTTAATACTTTTGACTTCAGTAAGTGTTGAATATTATAAGCTATTGCGAGTTACACTCCAATAGAACTGAAACACTCTTATTTAAATGCATTTGTGTGTACGAGTTTCAATTTATGGGTAATATCATTATATTCATAATCCATATAATTGAATGAAGTTAGTTAAGTAATTGAATGCAATAAATTATGATTCATATAATATATCATATCATTCAATTTGGATAATTAATTCTTACTAACTTCCAAGAATTGCTGCTAGTTTATCTGGTTGTTTAAAAAAAATATTTAGCTTGCTTAGTAAGTGTTACATATTAATTATAATGATTTTAAATTTTACCTTATTAAATTTGCATTAGAAAATCAAATTAATACACGATGCCTTAATATTAGATTATTAGCTTTTGTTATTACTCATTTTATGTATTGATATATAAAATAACAATATTACTTAACGTCGTTGGTTAGTATTCACAGGCTAATTCGTAATGCTATTCATTTGTGATTATTATGTCTTTCTCTAATTGTTATATGTATTCAGATCTCCTTATACCTTGTGAGTCGTCAAGTTATTTTGATGTTTGTAAATATCGCTGCACATGACACTGTAATAATTAATATTTTACGTAGTATACAACCTTGAACAATTAATTCTTACTTCCTTTCATGAAATGTTTAATTTTTAACTAGCCCAGTAATTGTTATATCAATCATAATGATCTTAAAATATAACAAAAATTTGCATTAGGAAATATAGATTTAGTCTTTTAGACATGATGCCTATTGACTTTTGTAATCACTTAATTTATTAATTGATATATAAAACAACAATATAATTTACTGTCTTTCGTTAGTATTTATCTTTAATTCGTGATACTATTCAGGTATTTTATGATTTATTTCATTAATTATTGTATAAATATATCAACGTTTCTTTATATCGTGAATTCATTAATGTTATTTCCATGTTTGTAAATAGTGTTGTAAATGACGCTGCAATTCAGCTTTTAGCTGCGAATGTGACATTTTGTTGAATAAATAAATACCATTATTACAATTAAACGTTGGACGATGGATTATTAGTTTTAGGTCTATAACTCCACGAAAAAGAGATTTCAAGCCCTATTTTTTTCAGGCATGCTATTAAATTACATTTTCTTAAAGACAATAACCTCACAACTTTTGAAATTTTGCTTGCAAAAGAGGGTCTATCCCTTTAACGCGTCATGCCCTGTCGCGAATTCGAATCTTCGAAGAGGCGCCAGCGTAAACTATGTGCCAATTTGTATGACCATTGATGAAAAGGTATGCTCTTTGTGCAAATTCACTTGCTCCGACGTGATTTCGAACGACTATTAACGAATTCGAATGCTGCTTTTACACGGCGATCGCAAATCGCGCGAATTCGTTTGCTCCTTTTATCAATTTGAATGACACAATCGCGAAATTGAGCGGGGAAACCTATAATATTCTTGATTCATACTCTTCATGATGTCGGTGGCGGGCATTGTTTTTGAAACTCCGCTTTCGTTACCACATCTCAATGTAGAGCATGTAGAGGAGAAAAAGGTATTAAGATATGTTGCCTCAACTGAGTGACAGTGATGCGTGACATTCGAATGTTTAAAAAAATGAATTGCCATTTGCTGATTCATTGTCAAAAGTGTCGACATGTAAAGCCCTCCGCACACAGACATGACAAAGCCGACTCGATCCGATCCGACTGGTCTTCAGTCAGGCTAGAGTCGGTTTCGCTCTGTCGTAGCCGATTCGACATGTTGAATTGGCCTCGAATGATCTCCGACTGGCTCTTGACCGGCAAAACAGGAGTCCTGAGGCAACTGAACCAACTGAAAACCAGTCGGATCGGCTCTGTGTGCGGAGGGCTTAAAGTGTTCCTCGAATATTATGTGACCAGTTGCAACTTGCATAGCCCTGGTAAAGTCGTAACACTGAAATTGTCTGATATGGGTATTAGCCATTAGTTTCCCACTAATCATACAAGTAAATGAAAATGAGTAACAAACATTTGGCTTTCCCAGGATACGACCCCGATACCTCCAGATTGCTGCACCGGTATTTTCCATGAAAAATAGAGCTAGAAGGCTCTTGTGATGGTTGTTCGTCCCTGCAACCCTTTTCAATGCTTGTGGTGGTCAGAAGCTGTTAAAAACCTGATACAAAGCCGAAGGATATGGACGAGAGATAACCGAGATGATCCAGCTTTGTTTGTTATTAATAATTTCATAACATAGATAAACTGACCATAACAAAATCGTGTAAACACTGGTAAATCCCCGGGATAGAATGATAAGTTTAAATCGAACATTTATATTTCCCCCTGTAGTGTTTAAACCTGCGGGGTGTTTCACAAAGATCCTAAGTTGAACTTAACTCAAAGTTGGACTTAAAGGTATGAAAAGCCTTTAGTTTCTTTGAACAAAATTGTAAGCGTCATTTTAAATGGCATAAAATGTTGTTTCAAATCACTAATATTTTTCTATTATCAAGAATATTTCATGTTCATCTTAAATGTATGAAAGTCTAAAATACCTGCATTATTGCACTTGAATATATTTTATTCCAAGGCTACACATGGTTTTCCATACTTTTTAAGTCCAACTAAGTGTTAAGTTCAACTTAGGATCTTCGTGAAACACTCCCATAATTATGTCTCAATAATTGTTGTATATATATCATTATTGCTTTACAGAAGAAGCTGGATCATCGTTCACCTATGTCGGCACAGAGTTCGCCTTCAGTTTCCCACCGCAGAAGGAGAGCCGCAAGCCCAACGCCACCGACAACTCTCACTACAAGATCGACGTAGTCGCGACCGTCAACTTCACTACGACCATCTCCGTTAAAGTCATGTCAGGGCAGGAAAGGTTCCTCGATTATCTGTCCGAAATCAAGCCAGGAAAGATCCATCCGGTCAGCATGGACGCAACTCCAGGTGACCTCTTCGTCACCGGTAACGGGACGATCGTCATCACCGCAACGGCTCCGGTCGGCGTAGTCGCATTCATCTTTCGCATCCGACCGTCCGCGGCGTTCCAGGTGATCCCCGAACACGAGTTGGGTTGCCATTACGTCATCGCGAGTCACATGATCGCGAAGGAAGGGGAATCGAGCTTCGCGGTGACATCGAACACGGATAATAACGTGATCGTCATTGAGACTCCGGCCGGTGTGAACATCTCGGATTGCCCCGTCCGGCCAGGAGACGGACAGGGACGCACTTTAAACAAGCACGAAACGCTCTTCTGTCATGGTTTGAAGGAATGTGATCTCACGGGGACTCAGATTACATCCTTGGAACCACTGTCCGTGGTTGTTGGCGGCGTAAGGCAAACGAATGAAGACGACACGGGCTACGTCATGGAACAGATGTTACCGGTGAAGGCTTGGGGAACCGAGCTTGCCATTGCGCCTTTTGCGAAAGTAGGCGCTAATGATAACTACGAGCTGAAGATCCTCACGCGTCAGGGCCACGCTGTCAACGTAACCATCCCCGCCTTTGTCAACGTCACTAACAGCGCCAGTATCTTCAAGACCAGTTTGGTTGTCAAGGGTGCGGAGGATGTCCAGGACATAATCAACGAGCACGGCATATTCAACCAGGTTATTGAGATCCTTTCGAACGATTCTATTTCGGTTGTCCAGTCCATGTCTGGTCCATCTGGGGACGCGAACCAGGAAAACGCCGAGTGGAGCGCGAGTGACCCGAGCACCTTCAACGTTCCCGCGGTGCAGCATTTCCAGAGTCAAATCCTCGTCGACGTCTTTGAATCGGAGCTGAACGAAAACCTGATCAACGTCGTGACGCGCTGCAATGCGGACCCAGAAGGGTTTATGATAGACGGAAAACGTGTCGGCGCGAACAACACGGTTACGACGGGCATTAGAAGGGGGAGGTTCTGCGCGCACGTGTTCAACCTGACGTCGGGTCTGCACTGCGTGTCGCACGCGTCGCCCAGCGCGTTGTTCTACGTCGTCCTCTACTCGTGGAAGGTTGTCAAGAACGACAGTCGCAACGCGTATGCAATGCACGCGGGCCTCGCCGTGGGCCGGAACTACCCGACGTGTGTGTCTGAAAGAGGTAAGGACACAATTGATATAGCTTTCTTAATTTCTACTGTTAACTCTCTTCTATTTTCCCTAACCAGTTGAATTTATATTGACAGTTTGTTATGAGATTTCATTGAATACTTTTCCCGTGAATAAATGTCTCTTCAATTGATCAATAAAATGTGCAAAAGTCAACCTATATACTATATACACGTTAAGCCCTCCGCACACAGAGCCGAGTCGACCCGATTCGACTCGTTTTCAGTCGGTTCAGATCAGTATACGTTTCCTCAGTACTCCTGTTTTGCCGGTCAAGAGCCAGTCGGAGATCAAACGAGGCCGTTTTAACATGTTGAATCGGCTACGACTAAGCGAAACCGACTCAAGGCTGACTGAAAACCAGTCGAATCGGGTCGAGTCGGCTCTGTGTGCGAAGGGCTTACGGTAAGTTGTATAAATTGGTACCTGGTCTGGTGAAAATTAGCTTGGTGCACCTCTATGGTTGCCCGTGGCTAGTATGCTCCCCGGGGAGTTGAGAATGTGTGCAAGATTATTGTGCGGGTCTGAACTGTACCAAATGGCCAGGGATAATATTGAGCGCTTAGAGGTTGTTTTGCATTAGGCGCTATACAAATACGATATATACTCCGCAAAAAAAGAAACTGGACACTTGTATGAGACCAAATATTTCGTATTCATTAACGATAAAATATATGATATTGTATATCAAATTAAAGATAAAATTACCCTCTTCAATATTCGCATGAAATCCAAATGAAATCATTCATGCATGACTTGTCACGGTCAATTAACCACACCAAGGTCTGTTTTCAAAAATAGCAAAAATGGAACATCCACTCAACCATATAAATGTTGATAAGCGTAATCTAAAACGCTATATTTATGAGATGGCATAATTTTTCATTACAAATGTGACCTTTTCTATCTTCATCTCAATAAAGAGTATAAATGAAGACAAATTGTGAACGTTATAGGTGTTATTTTCATCCAAAAGTAACAAAATGGGAAATTCCATGGCAAAGCTTTATTAGTCAAAACCACAGTTTGTGCCCTTATTTCAGCATGAAAATGGTATAAATTCTTCTCAAGAATTCTACCGTAGTCCAAAGATCTTCAAAACCTGAAGTCACCCTTGGTCAAACAGTTGGACAGTCTTTAACATGACATTTCTCTAGGTAAATATGGTTAAAATTGCAGGGGACACATGCAATAGACAAACTTCATGCCTCTAATACAGACCAGTATGATAATGCTTTCATAACCTGGCCCTGTTTTATTGACAAATTTGTATTTCCAGAGTTTGTTCATAACAATAAAGTTGAATAATGTCATAATTTACTTGCCCCGCTCATCATGTTTTAAGTGAAACGCTTACTATCATTTCAGTCGAATGGTGTGGTCCTCCATTGTTTTGCTATTTTTGAAAACAGACCTTGCTATTGTTAATTGACCATGGCATTTCATGCATGAGCGATTACACCTTTAAGTTATACCCTGCATGTAGAGGACTAAATTCCCTTTAATTTGATGATCATGTACACTTTATCGTACATTAATATGAAATATTTCAACTTATACAAGTGTCCAGTTTCTTTTTTTGCGGAGTATATTATTAAGTTAACCATGGGTTTGTTCTGTGTCCAAATCAAACTGTCTAACCAACGCAATGTCAAACGTGCCTGTTTTTCTGACTGGGTGAACTCTTTGATATTAAACATGTTAAATTGATTTACTTTGCTAAGTTAAATTATCGTGCGCCAAAGCAATGATATAATAATACGCTCCTTTAATGTGACGAGCCCTGTTATATTAAAATGGATCTAGTAACATTGTCCAAATTTACAAATCTTACTTAGAACTCATACCTTAATACGTGTGGTTTGCGGCTGCACCATGTGAGATGGGTGGATTGGTGAGTCCTAAAAAGGACTATATATGGTAGTCCTATAAAGGACTGTTGGTAGTCCTAGAAAGGACTGTTGGTGTAGTCCTCAAAAAGGACTGTTGGTATTCTTTCTAGGAGAGTCCTAAAAAGGACAGTTGGTAGTCCTAGAAAGGACTGTTGGGAGTCCTAGAAAGGACTGTTGGAATAGTCCTGGAAAGGACTGTTGGTATTGCGAGGAGAGGGTGGATGGTAGGAGATCAACTAAATTCTTGTCCCGTCTGTCACACTTTTTATGAACTTTATATCCTGCATAGACATCAATAATTGAATTTGTCTCATACTCTGTAATAATAACCTTTGACATTGCCCAAAATCATTTATGCAGATAACTCTTACTTAGAACTCATACCTTAATACGTGTGGTTTGCGGCTGCACCATGTGAGATGGGTGGATTGGTGAGTCCTAAAAAGGACTATATATGGTAGTCCTATAAAGGACTGTTGGTAGTCCTAGAAAGGACTGTTGGGATAGTCCTGAAAAGGACTGTTGGTATTATTTCTAGGAGAGTCCTAAAAAGGACAGTTGGTAGTCCTAGAAAGGACTGTTGGGAGTCCTAGAAAGGACTGTTGGAATAGTCCTGGAAAGGACTGTTGGTATTCTTTCTAGGAGAGTCCTAAAAAGGACAGTTGGTAGTCCTAGAAAGGACTGTTGGGAGTCCTAGAAAGGACTGTTGGAATAGTCCTGGAAAGGACTGTTGGTATTCTTTCTAGGAGAGTCCTAAAAAGGACAGTTGGTAGTCCTAGAAAGGACTGTTGGGAGTCCTAGAAAGGACTGTTGGAATAGTCCTGGAAAGGACTGTTGGTATTGCGAGGAGAGGGTGGATGGTAGGAGATCAACTAAATTCTTGTCCCGTCTGTCACACTTTTTATGAACTTTATATCCTGCATAGACATCAATAATTGAATTTGTCTCATACTCTGTAATAATAACCTTTGACATTGCCCAAAATCATTTATGCAGATAACTCTTTGTCATTTCTTTGATAGTGTATATTATGAAGATAACTGTTGTAGTAAGAAGAGTTAAAATATATCTGACAAATGGAAGTTTACAATGAACCAGACAACTATTTATGTTATAGAGAGTTCACTGTAAGGCATTTATCATAATGGAACTGATGTGACATACAAATATTGCAATTTAAGATTTTCCCATTGGGACTCGGACTCGGACTCGGACTCGGACTCGGACTCGGACTCGGACTCGGATGTCCGGGACTCGGGACTCGGATGTCCGGGACTCGGACTCGGACTCTGACTCTGACTCGACTCGGACTCCAGGGACTCGGACTCGGACTCGGACTCGGACAGGGTGGACTCGACTACAGCACTGCCAGGAATTTACCGCCAAAAACGCTTTTTTTTTTTTAATACAGAAAAGAATTTTTTTAAACATCAGAATTCTCAAAACTGAATAAAGCAATTGTTTAAAAAAATTGGCGTCATTAAACGTAAATACAGAAATAATTTTAAAAACACATCAAATGATGTAAATTATATGAAAACTATTGCGTTAAAACGATTTAATATAAATATGTTTTCTACATAAATAACACGTGAAACTTTTTACAAAGTATTTCTGCTAGTCCATGTTACATAGTGACCTGTTTTCTGAATTACAGATCTAAAATGTATGCGACAATTACATACGGCCTGTATTTTTAAAGCAGATTTTCTGGCGACTCTGCTGACAGCAGATTTGCTGTAATTTTACAGTATTTTTTTTTTTTACAGTGTACCACATTTAAGTGTAAAATGACTTGGAATGAGCCTGGTATTTTAAGTGACCAGGGTCTGTATTCATACAACTATCTTAAAACTGGCATCCCTGATAATTACAAATTAAATTGACATTTTTTTTTTTAGTACGAACATAAAGAATTAAATCTGCTCGCACTATTTACACACATTTCCAATACACGCGTATATCGACATGCGCAATGGATGGGAGTACTTTTAACTACTTCCGGTTTTGTGCGGCGGCTTCAGCGCCGTGAATGCGGCAGTGTACAGCACGCTGTATCCAGTGGTGTATATCGATGCTCCAGTCAGGCCTGAAGCAACCGATACACCTGGGGCTCGCTTCGGCCTTTGAACTGCACGTATCATTGAACAGCAAGACAACAATTATCTGTGATCTGGTAATTGATAATCATCTTGACGTCTAAATTATAACTGAGTGATGGCTCACCGGCGATCAGAGGGGAAAACCAACCATAGTTGATTTGAAGTCCCCTCCTCCCAACTCCGGCATTTGTGTTCTCTTTTGGTCTTCTGCACGCATCTCATTTAACGATTCGTTCAAATTTTCATCTTTCGAGCTCCTTGACTTTATTATACATCTGACACACTCTTCAATCCTTAACCTCTTTGCTATATAAAGACCACCTCCTTCATCAATGAACGAACTTACCAGTGGCTCTTTCGTAGCACATTTGTTCACTCTCCTTGAATCAGCTGCTCTTGGTGACCATTGCCCTGTTATACTCGGGGACGTCAATATCCATGTCGATAATACTTCTGACAATGTTGCAGCATCCTTCCTAACATCATGTAATGCGCTGGGATTCCAAGGGAGCGACACATCAAGCAGGTCTCACCCTGGATTAATAGTTCTTAGCAGAACGGTTGATGACGTAATAAGCGATGTTGATCTTCTGTCTTACTTGCCTTCGGACCATTCTGCGATCATCTGTACAATAAAACTCGAACTGTGTGTAAGACAACTGTGCTTTAAGTCGTGATTAAATAGACATCACAATTTGAACGTATTATGCTCATACCTGTTTTTATTAATTTGTTTTGTATGATATGTATGCGCAACTAGAATGTCAAGTCTAAGTTAGTAAGCTTGGTAAGAGTGGCATCTGTTGTTTCATGAATCACCTTAAAACCATCGGGGAAAACATAATATCGTTGAGGGCGGTCGTTTACGCCATGCTGCACTGTCTGGTCTGAATTTACGCAATGCAGGACTATTCTTCACTTTCCATCGATGGAGATGATAGGCTGACCTTGCATGAAATGCTCGAACTGTATTCATAGTCTATCGCTGCTTTCAGGAGGTTATACATAAACAGCAATTTTAAAAGATTAACGATAAAACATATTTAGAAAGAAAACGTTATGGAAAATGTCTATACAAATCACGTGACATTCTTTATCACTATTGAACCATTTTCAAAGATTGTAAACATATTTTAATATAGCTCTTATCTTTAATAAATCGCTTATAAGGGTAAATCATGTGACAAAAAGAAAGAACTTACTTCCAGTATTAATATAGATAATAAAATGAAATTCAACCAATCAAATCAAGTCGATTACCTATTTCGCTTTTACTTGCACATTCTTTGCAATTTGTTTGTACTAAAATGCACAATACAAATTGTATTATACACATGCCATCTCATTATGCGCACACCATCTATGAAGTAAATCTTTACAGCTGATATTACTCCTTATACAAAATGAAAAAAAAAATACATATTTTTATAAAGCGTATAGGTAATATTATAATGTTAATTGCTCTGTTCAGCCTCCTGTCCCGAGTCAGTTGTGCCCGGTCCGTTTGGGACACTGACATTTAACCGTACTTTGCTGGACCAGACAGCAAGGAGTGTGGAACACTGCAATGTCAATGACTACAGCAATAATGGTGAGTTTTTGAGCTGCTGACAGTATTACAGTAGGTATTCATTGATTTAAATATTTAGATGTGGGCCCCACATTTATTCATATCGGATATATTTATTGATATGTCAGCTGTTTAGAAACCGATTTTAATCTAACAAAGTTTGTTTTTATGTTTAAAATCACGTGCTATCAAAAATAATACAGTATGACACTTATTGTTTCATTACCTCCCAAAATAATAATTTCTTGGAGCGCCCTCTAAACCAAAACTGTACTATCCTTTTAGAATAGAGCATAACTTGTCATACATAGTGTCGACATTCATCACACAGTGGCTAAACTTTGAACACATTGTGATACCACCTGCCTGTGTAGTGTGTTTAAATGATGTGCTTACTGATTGTGTTGGGCCAATACATATCATAATGGATACACAGTTTGTTCAAATTTAGGTTCCTGTGTATTGCGAATTATTGACTTTGATCCCCTTCCCTTTTTAGAGTATGAATGTAATCTATTGAGATGAAAATAAAATAGGTTCACATTTGTAATGATTTCTCCCATCTATTCCTCTCCTACAAACTCGCAGGACTTGATTGAGAATCTTGTCCCAAGGAAAATTATTTTGTAAAGGCGGCATATTCTAACGCATATGAAACTGAACTAACTGGACTTGTTGGGGAAACTAGTCTCATAGGCCAAACATCTCATCAGTGGCACCATTTTAGTCCGGGCTAAAATTACAGAAAGTAACCGTTAAAACCGTTGATATTATGTGAAAAATCAAGATCATTGATGGTTGCCAGTTGCCGTCGAAGACTCTAATTGTTTATTTACATTATATAATCATTCCATCCATGTCATCTACTTCTGTTCAGACATCAGGAAAAAGGGTCACTTGACACTTAAGTTATTTTTCAAAAAGAAATATTTTCTCACTATGACATATTTTTCATAATGAAAAACAATTTATGGTGGCATTATAGGGGCACTCTAGCCAAAATTTGGCAAGATTTCGTCCAAAATATTGACCAACATTTGGCAAAGTATTGGCCAAAAAATAATGCCGCCATAAAATTTCATGATGACAAAATACAACTTTGTGAAACACCCAAACGAGTAATACCTTGAATGATCCAGGACGCAGTATTACCGGTAACCGTTTTTTTCTGGGACTGGAATGTCAAGATACAATGGCCCGGATTCAGAAAGGTTTGTACAAACCATGGTTTAAACCATGGTCTACATCTATGAAGTGCCATTTGTGAACTGATGGGGAGAAAAAATGTAAACTCCTTACCTGTTAACAATGTTGATGCTACACATTTACCAAATGCACCAAATAAATGTTTGTCACATCAGATGGTGAAATTTGCTTGTTAGCAAGCACTGTCATATCATTATAAATTATAAATTGTTTTACTTGTATATAAGAAGCACTCCATAGATGTAAACCATGGTTTAAACCATGGTTTGTACAAAGCTCCATTGTGAAACCGGGCCACTGTGTCTCGATGTCTTTGGCTGAGGGATTAGCATTGATGATGAAGACAAAAGGCTAGTCAAATTTCTCAGGTGTGAAACGGTTTAACTGTTTGATGGTAATGTTGGTCTTTTTATGCCGGACTAACGTTGTGCCAATCGTGAGAAGTCGGGCCATAGAGAAGTAAATTTGTATGAATCATGCAGATTAACGCACAGGGTTGAATTTCTCCGAACATGATGTGCTGGGGAATCTTGTCTGTAAGAAAAGTAACCTTGTATGGTCATAGATATATGAAGATTCTAATACATTCGATGATTCGAAACTGAATTTCTCCTACTATCAGTGACTATAGTCCCTCTCCCACGAGCTACCCGGACATGTCGCGGGAATCTAGCCTTACTTGCCGTTTGGGAAGATCCCGTCCTCAACGACTGCTTCGAGGAGGGAAACATCAACGACGTGCTCAGAAACATTGCCCAGGTACGATTTGCATCATGTCCAGTCGAGTAGCTAGGGAGGAGAAAAGGAGAAATAACTGTTGTGATACTATGATGTATCCTGGGTAATTGATTGAACGCGTCTGCGAAAAAAATTGAACAACCAACCAACCCTCAACATATGTTTTGTAAAATACATTTATATGCAGCATATCATGATTTCGGTCACGTGTGACTGTGATGAAAACGGATTAGGAAATTTGTATACAAAACATATGGGGAGTTGTCCATAAACTTATCAGAGTGTGTTTTCAATTGCAGTCCCCCATATAAACAATTTAGAAAATTAATGGGTCACGCGGTGTGGAAAAGTTGTGACGTTATGTATCATTTTGACATTTTGACAAGCTTTTAGTCTTTGGTCGTAACGGATTAGAATTGATGATCAACATCTATGTGAATACTGTTACTGTCAAGTACACATTGTGTTTTGTGCGTAATCGTCAAAATGTGTGTTATTTGATCAGGAGGAATAATCTCTGTAAATGCGTAATTAGGAGAGAAACAAGAAAACTGACTCCCTATAGATGTTCATTTATTTCGTGGACTTATATTGGAAACGCACTCTGATAAGTTTGTGGACTACTCCCTAGATGTTTTGTACACAAATGTTCCCATTTCCTTCATTTTCTTCATAGTGAAACTTTTCCATTCCCCACACTGATGATTATGTTGTGTATAAATATGTTCTACAAAACATATGTTGATCACAAACGAAGTGTAAACATATATTTTGAGAGAATTGAAAACAGAGTGACATTTTGTGTACAAAACGATTAGTGCACAATTTGAGTGTGTTGCCAATTTGAGTCACTCGTAGAAAACATAGTTATTTCCTAGGAGCCCTAGTTTGCTTATTTCTTGACAGATTTTGCTCATACTTTCGGGGATTTAACATCCTGTTTAGTGTCTTACAGTGGCATAATGAGCGAAACATTCGTGTGGGGGGGGGGGGGGGGGGGGGGGGGGGGGGCAAAACAAATCCGCATCACCACCATGACCATGTATAGCGTATTGCATTGGCATGAATGCCAATTTTGAGCAAGCGGTGAGTCTGGGACTTTGCGATGGTGTGAAGCGATTGAGCGGGGGGAGGGTGTGGGAGGGGGTGTCCCCTTCCCACGGTAGGGTGCTTTTGCATTTTCGGACATGACGCCATGTATAATGTGGGTCGGTACGTCATGATTCTACCGATTAAAAAAACAAAAACATTCGTTTCATGAAGTAAACATGATTAGTACCCCAGAAAATATTATTCACAAAGAGACATAATACAGTTCAAACATTGCACCATGTGCCACATTATGTATGATACAACGACATAGACAAGGTATACCAGGGGTGGTATTCTGTAAGGATCTTAGGAGGTGAAGTTGATCTTAAAGGGATCTAGTAACTTTGTTGGCATGTGCAAAAAGTGATGAATGGTTGATGCAATGTATAGTGCTGTTATCTCATATGTCCACAGGGTATTGTGTGAAAATTTCAAGTCAAATGGACATTGCATGGCCAAGTAATGAGCGAAAATGCAAAGTGATATTGGGTGATATTCACTAACTCACTGCATTCACTTTGTACAGGGATGAAAAACTCGCCCGGAGTTTTTCTTATCTGAATACTTTGATCGTACATATCTTTGTAACGAAAGGGAAATTTGAAAAACCGAAACCTGTCCCATGATTTTATTGTTAATACGAATACAACAAGGTATGAGGGAACCGCTAGAATTAAAATTTTATTTTGAGGATTTGGACAATGTTACTAAGTCCCTTTAAGAGCAACTTTGGTATTCTGTAAGTTGCTCTTAGAGTTGCTCTTAAGACCAACTCTGAAAAGTTGCTCTTAACTTAAGAGCAACTTTTCGAATATGTAAATGTATGCAAATATATGCAAATAAGCATCCTAAGATAAGAGGTATTCTATAGATGAAGATAAGAGCAACTTTTTGATCTTATCTTAAGACTGCCTACAACCAGTCTTAGTTTGAATTAGAACGCGTGATCGAAATGGCCGACGAATTATTGTTATATAAATTTCGGCGGCGGCAGGAGCAGCTAAATCGCGAATGTCAATTAAAGGGACTTAGTAACATTGTCCAAATCCTCAAAATACAATTGAAATTCTAGCGGTTCCCTCTTACCTCGTTGTATTCGTATTAACAATACAATCATGGGACAGGTTTCGGTTTTTCAAATTTCCCTTTTGTTAAAAAGATATTTACGATTGAAGTTACGATATTGTTTCCAATATGTACATGTATATCCCTATTTTGTGCAAATTATCATTATTCATTTTGACTGAAATTGACTTATATTGATGTCATAAATGCACGTTTTCATTATTGCTCCTTGAGAGTTTAAGCAATAAATTTGTATACGTGTCCGTATTTAAAACATGTAAACATAAATATGAACAAATATTTTCTTCAAACACTATTGATAAGCAGATAATATTACATCTCAATTCCATCTCAAGGAAATAAAGGATGCTTAAACTTGTATTTAGTTTCTATGAGAGTTTGTTCATTTACACATTTCCTTGTTCTGAAGTTTGTTTAAATGAGTAATATGATTGCTGTTATACTGTCATACTGTTAAAAGATGTTGTAGTACTGTAATATACTTTGCAACAATGTGAAAAAAAAGAATGTCCATGAACGATATGAACCAAATCAATCAATCAATCAATCAATCAATCGATCAATCAATCAATCGATCAATCAATCAATCAATCAATCAATCAATCAATCAATCAATCAATCAATCAATCAATCAATCAATCAATCAATCAATCAATCAATCCATCCATCAATCAATCAATCAAATAGTGATGTGGCCACGTGGTATCTACAACTTGACAATTCTGCAAAATGATTAGTTGTTCATCAATGAAAACAAAGACGATGATTGTTCGAATGGTTATTAATGGGCGTGGCTCATGAATATTTATGAGCTAATTAATTAGTCATTATTCATGCTAAGATCGTCCTAAGAGCAACTTACAGAATACCACTTATGCACATCTTAGGGAGCTCTTAGAGTTGATCTTAAGAGCAACTCCTAAGATCAACTCTAGGATGAACTTACAGAATACCACCCCAGATGTAGACAAGACCGATTCCTGAGGGAACGAAGCGACCGAGTGGGGGCAGGGCCCGGGAGGTCACTCCCATACATAAGTGCTACCCACCCGTGTCCATCAACCTCTGAAATGGACCCTAACGTCGAAAACTTGTGCAATGGCGGAGGTTGAAATGGGAGGTGGTGTTCGCCCATGCAGGGTAAAGGAGCTTTTTGCACTTTTTTATTTGCAATTATGCAATCTGGTGCATACCTAGGAAGAAAATTTAACATGGCGTGAAGTAGAATCTGAGGTATCATGTCTCAAGAAACATCCTTTTAAAAAATAATTGGTATCGAGTTAGAAATATAGCCATGATTGATTGATTGAAATCTCTTTTTTTTTTTTGTTGGGGGGGGGGGGGGGGGGGGGGGGCAAGACCCCCTATGCCCTACTACCAGTACGCCAGTGGTGTCTTATAATGCATACAATACTTTTCTAGATTTCATTTCCCGTTAATAACGTAGGTGTGGTATTCATAAATTGACTCTTACACATTTATTATTGCCTAAACAGAATAACCTCCCTGATGATTAATCACAGCGTTTGATTAAGTATGTTTTATTTTTAATTTCGGAATTAAATAAATAGACACATGTGACAGCCGAAAACGTGACGGAATATTCAGCTGTCCTGGTGGCAGCTACAGAATACAGCGATTACATTACCTCCGAAGGAATCATCGCAGTCGCAAACGCTCTCCAGAAGATCATACAGGTTGAGGACCCATCATCAGAGGTTTGTTATCTTACAGTTAAATGGGAGCCAAGCGCTGGCACTTGCGCTTACTGTTACTTCGTGAAACAGGTCACCCAAGTCTACGAAGTGTTGGGTTACGTGACCTAACAGTTGTTGATATACTATATGCAATCCACGAAAGCTCACGTAAATTGGCGCTTGCGTTAACAACAATTATGCTAATTGTCATTGAGAAGAGACTAATTCCCAGTTTAAATTCAACCGAGTACTATATTATAACCAGTCCTACAAACCAACTACAAGTAGCTAGTTCGGGTGTCAAGTAATTTAATTGATTTAATTGATTGATTGATTGATTGGTTTGATTGATTGATTGATTGATTGATTGATTGATTGATTGATTGATTGATTGATTGATTGATTGATTGATTGATTGATTGATTGAATGATTGATTGACTCGATTCAATCACCATAATTATAAATTTTTTAATTCAATCATTGTTTTATTAACTCAATGATCACTCACTCACTCACTTCCACATGCATGCACATACAACGCCATTAACGGCCACGCGCAGACTAAGATCGCGGCAACTTCTGGTGTAATGCGGAGTGAATGGTCCGCTGCGTATAGCAGCGTTCAGCTGCAAGTCAACATTAATTTGTACAAATTCACGCACGACACTCGTGACAAGTCTTTAGAAATAACAAGAGAAATAATGCAGATGGTATGGTTGTACATTTACTAAATGACAGAACTGCATATAATCGTCCCAGATTACTCTGAATTATGCACAGAAATATCATAAACATAATGATTGAAATGATTTGATAAGGGGTTTCGGCATTTTCGTCGACATTTTTAACCCTTTTGTGCATGTATGTATAGTCTTTTAACAAGCACTTGCAAGTTTGAAAATCTTGATTAAAGGTGAATGACAGTAGTGGGAAACGCCCCACACACACAAAATGAAATGTACGCTCTTATTACCAACCATGTGAAAGAATATAATTTTACTAATATGGGATTATACAAATTTGGCCAGGAAACTGCCTACTAATTGATATATTTGCAAAATTATAAAACTGATTTACTGTAAATCGTACCGCCAACGCGGAATCGCGCATACGCTACGTGCAAATTACCTCGTGGTGTACACGTGCTCTCCGCTATACGGGCTTGTCACCGGCTTTTTGATATCTCCAGCCCAGCGCTAGCGGTGCGGGCAGGTGCGAACGGGCGGTGGATTTATAAATTTCACGGGTGGCCATTGGATTTCTTCCGATATTTCTGTATTTAACGATGCTTAGGTTCCGATTTTACCACACAAGCCCTTTTTAAAAATTTATTCAACAATTTCATCAATTAGTTTGCCCAATATAAATATTTTCGGCTACTCTCCCAAAACTGGTACTAGTATTGGGCTTTAAACACTCACGACACGTTTTGGTAAACAGCGTGGAAAATAACGAATGGTAGGCCCTACACTTCGTAAATTAGAGTCACCTGTTTTACGAAAAAGCGCAAAACGTGAACGTGATAGGTGATACGTGACTATTCGTTGCAAGCCCACACATTTACCCTTTTCAGCTATCTTCTGCTACGACATTAGCAGTGATGAATCTTATTCATGGGATACCTTTTTTATATTTATGTATTTGCAATCAAAAGTGCCAGTACATATTATATCCACATGTTGCCAAAGGCTATTAAACAAACAGTGCATGCACAGAGAGCAAGTTAGTAACAACTTGAGAGCGTGGTGAAAACACGTCAGCGACATTGACATCACGCAGTGCGATCGCAGTAGGAACGCATGTTGAAAACGCATTGTTGAGGAAACTGGCCGAGAGAGCATAGTGAGCGAGTCGAGAACGTCGTGTATAAAGCTACACCTGGTTTCACTGATTTCGCAATTTTCGGGATGCCACTGCGCTTAGGTAAACATGTTTGGACAATTTTCTCTGTACTAACTTCTGTGATTTAGCACCATTATAAACCGTTTCAGGACAACAGTCACAATGAGTGATCGCACATTTCTAATTATAGTTTATTATTTTTGTACAATAAATCGTCACGGTTTGAGAGAGCTTCCTTACAAACTTCGAAGATTATTTTCTGTTCTTGATTAATTTGTGTAATTCTTTTCAAGAATTATTCCAAACGCAATAAACTTTTCTCATTGAAATCGTTTTTACATGATAGGTTACCTACAACGTTATCGGCATTGTCGACAATGTTCTAAATGTTGGGATTGCTAATTACAAAGATACCATCGACGCAAAAGCAACCTCAAGGATCCTGGACTCACTCCAACGGCAGGTTACCTTATTCCAGACCAACGGATCGGCTACCAACCACACTGTGATAGGCACGAACGTTGGGGTGGTTGCACTGCAGCTATCAGTGGACAGTCTGGCTGCAGGTCTAGGGTTCGCAACCTTGCCTGCGAGCGGGGACGAGAGCAACCTAGATGACAGTCTAAGTGAAAACTCAACCTTGGTGTTTTTCGACACGGACGAAATCCCGCAGGAGATTGTTGATGCATCCATCATCATTCCCTCTGCAGTCCTTGATTTCCTCCCGCCTTTGGCAGGTATATGTTCTCTGATGAAAATGTTATCTTCAAGCTTTAGTGCATGTAAAATATATGTTTAACGTAACATGTCAAGTGCTTTGCATGTAATGTCATGTTATGTAATCGTCTGATGGTCATAACATAACAAAAACATATCTTAAAGGGATCTATATAGTGACATTGTCCGAATTTCTCAAAACTTACTTGGAACTCTAGTCGTTTTCTCACACTTTTTTATATTCGTATTGACAATATAAGCATGCGACAGGTTTTAATTTTTCAAATTTCCCTTTCGGTAAAAATATATTTCGTAAAAAGATATTAAAGGGATCTAGTTAAACTTTGTTGACATGTGCAAAAAGTGATAAGTGGTTGATACAATGTATATTGTTGTTATCTGATATGTCCACTGGGTGTTGTGTGACAATTTCAAGTTAAATGGACTTAATATGGCCGAGTAATGAGCAAAAATGCAAAGTGACATTCACTTACTCATTGCCCTCACTTTGTACACAGCTCTGACGATCCGTTGGATAATTTGACATCTGAACACTTAAATCGTAAATATCTTTTTCACGAAAGGGAAATTTGAAAAACCGAAACATGTCCCATGCTTTTTTTGTTAATAAGAATACAACAAGGTATGAGGAAACCGCTAGAATTTCAATTGGATTTTGAGGATTTGGACAATGTTACTAAGTCCCTTTAACGACTGAAGTCTTCAAATATTAAACTATCCACTGGATAGTCGTAATAAGTTAATGAATATAACTTTGCATTTTCAGATCACAACAATACTCATTATATCAACCATTTATCACTTTAAGGGACCTAGTAACTTTGTTGACAAGTGCATGAGTGATTAATAAAATGCGTATTGGAGCGATCTGATATGTCTGCAAAGTAATGTATGAAAATTTCATGTTAATTGGATATTTTTTGGCTGAGAAATGAGCGAAAATGCAAACTGATATCCACTAACACATTGAACTTACTTTGTACACGGCATGAAATTATCCCTAGACAATTTAATATCTGAACACTTCAATCGTAAATATCTTTTGAACGAAATGGAAATTTGAAAACCGAAACCTGTTCCGTTCTTTTATTGTTAACATGAATATGATAAGGTATGAGAGAACCACTAAAGTTCCAAGAAAATTTAGAGGATTCTGACAATGTTACTAAGTCCTTTTAAGCATATGTCAACAAAGTTAATAGATCCCTTTTAAAGGACAATGTTATTGCATAATAGTATATGTCGTTGCTACGATAATGATACGTTGACGAACAGTTATCGTTTGGAGCATGATGACTTGAAAGTATTTTTTTTTTTGTAGAAGAGGTGAATGACCTCTCATGTTTCCTTTTTTAGGAAATGAATCGATACCAGTGAGTTTCTTCATTTTTCAAACGAGCAAGCTCTTCCAGAGTCCGGACCAAGTCTATAAATTGAGTAGAGGGCGCCGCCTAGCGGTCGGGACACGAATCATTGCAGCAACGGTCGAAGGTGTGGACATCGTTGGACTCCCTGCTGGTCAAGAAGTTGAGACAGCATTCCTTGAATTCAGAGCCGTCGATCCGTTGTTGCAATCGGAGGGGCATAATTTTCCGGAGTCATCGGTGAGAGAGTTAAACGCCTCACCTTGGCTCACCCAATGTGGCGGACCCCCAGAGGCCTTTCGATTTTAGTATAAGAACCGTTAAGGTGTTTATATTTTCGTACAAACAAAGTTGTTTAAAGCACAATGCAAGCGTCTTGATGGGTCGATGCCCTGATTGCGATGAGTCAAGGATATGCCACATTGGGGCCCTTTATCGGGGTCGAGGCAAAAACAAGATGCGCATTTTTTTCTACAGTAACAACGGCTTTTTGGAGGTTGTGTGTTGATAATGATATGTATTTTTATCCTGTGTGGCATTATATCCTATCATTATCCTATCATTACATTCTACTTTGTCTTCGGAATTATTGAGGGTCAAAACGATATATTTCCCCTGTCTGCCGCAGCTGGATCACCATACAGTGCCGATTCAAGTACTGGTTAATAAATATATACAAACGAAAAGTGAATTAATACACACAGACAATATAAACCCCTCAAAAAAAGTTCGGAAACTCAAGTTTGATCGATCATATCTCTCGTATTTTTTAATAAGCATATTCGAAATGGTGTCACAGTAAAGCCTCATTATAAACCTTTCAAACGGTGCATTATGGGGTGCATAATTGGGGCGATTGCAGTAGCCCAGAGAATAGGGGGAGGCAGGAAGTGAAATGTCGCAAAATGGCCCTAATTCATTTAATTTACGAGTGCATGACTGTGTTGACCAGTTTTCTAAAGGTTAACATTCTACTGAATACTGCCACCCTTTCCATTCATCAAAATTGTTGAATTTGATACCATTTTAATGGAAATTATCTCTTCATTACGATGGCATATTAATCGTAAGGATTATGCAAATGGGGTGTGTGCAGCGAACCGGAATATGGAGATGAGTCGAGTGTGAAATCAGACAAAAAGATATGGAGTTGACAACAAATCAGAGCGTTGCATTTTTTTTTAGCTTTTGGGAGGATTTTTTAGCATTTCAAATAAAATATTCATGATCAAATTTGATATCAACGGAAAGCCCAACAACTCTTCTGTATGAAAATGTGAAATTTATAATGATTTTTGTAAAGGGCGGCTGCAGGGAGATGAATGTGGCGGAGCCTCAAAAGTGACCCATTTCAAAACGCTCTGATTTGGTGTCGGTATCTTTTACCATTGTGTAGAGGATGTAATGCGACTTGAATGAGTTGGCCATGAATGGGAAGAATTCAATTGAAAACGCATGAAACGTGACTCAGTTGTGCCTTGAAATCAGAGCGTTTCAAAATGGGTCACTTTTGAGGCTCCCCCACATTTATCTCCCTGCAGCCGCCCTTTGCTAAAATCATTATAAATTTCACATTTTCATATAGAAGAGTTGTTGGGCTTTCCGTGGATATCAATTTAAATCATGAATATTTTATTTCAAATGCTAAAAAATCCTCCCAAAAGCTCGAAAAAAATGCAACGCTCTGATTTTTTGTCAACTCCATATCTTTTTGTCTGATTCCACACTCGACCATCTCCATATTCCGGTTCGCTGCACACAGCCATTTGCATAATCCTTAAGATTAATATGCCATCGTAATGAAGAGATAATTTCCATTAAAAGGGTATCAAATTCAACAATTTTGATGAATGGAAAGGGTGGCAGTATTCAATAGAATGTTAACCTTTAGAAAACTGGTCAACACAGTCATGCACTCGTAAATTAAATGAATTAGGGCCATTTTGCGACATTTCACTTCCTGCCTCCCCCTATTCTCTGGGCTACTGCAATCGCCCCAATTGCATAATCACTACACATAATGCACCGTTTGAAAGGTATATAATGAGGCTTTATTGTGTCACCGATTTCGAGTATTCTTATTAAAAAATACGAGAGATATGATCGATCAAACTTGAGTTTCCGAACTTTTTTTGAGGGGTTTATATTTCAAATATTGTTTCATGATGTATAGATACTGAAACATTGAATTGATTGACTTCAGATTTTCATATTCCAAATGTGTTTATAAGGGGCCAACCGGGTTCCTGTAGACGATATCCTTTCACTGGTTCTATGAGACATATATCATGTGTATTATTATAGGTAGTGTGTGAGTTCCCTACAAATAAAGACTCCTACAAAACAAAAATAACTTGACACCTTTATTATATCGCGATGCCAACTATTAGTTCGGGTGAGGTCCAAAATACATGTAGTTCTCAATAGGTATTGAAATTCAGCTATTCAAAGCCCTCCTATAAGTCACTTTTTCAAGACTAAAATTATTTAAGGTAAATACGCGAAGACATGTCGGAAATTATATACTACTAGAGATTGAGGGGCATACCTATTAACACTATATACGTTATAGGCCCCATGTGCATCAGAGATCCAGGTAAACGAGCAATTACAAAACACATCTCAGGATCGATACTATAAGCTTTTTATAATATAAAAAAGTACCTCACCGCTTACTGTCTATACCAATTATACTAGGTCACATATAAAGCTGAAACGGTGGACAACAGATTGTGCGTGTTCTGGGAGAAGACTGCGGGTGGTGGTCGATGGTCCACGGAGGGATGTCGACGCGAAGATAGACCGGACATCGGCAGGATCAGATGCCTCTGTAATCATCTCACCAACTTTGCTGTTCTTCTGGTAAGTTTTCCATGATCAAGTCTCACAATATCATAATAATTCGCCTTACCATGCTTAAATGTATGTTGATATTTCCCATAGTACCTTTCAATATTACCCCCTTTTTCGGATAAGATTCCAAACAGATTATGATCTCTACTAGATGAACTTCTTATTTGTCTTGTCTTTGAACAAATCCACAGTTATTTTCAAATCCTGTTCACGTGTTTCTTCATAGGACATATCTGGAGATGCAAACCTGAAAGCTTTAGATATCATGAGCATCATTGGCTGCGTCATCTCCATCATCTGTCTCATTATCACCTTGGTTACATATATAACCATGAAGTAAGTATCAGCTTCTGCGAAGATTTCTAATGAATTTCAGTACATTAAAAAAGGAACAAAGAGATAAGGTCATGTTATATGAGTATGAGCACTAAGGTAACATGACAATACATATACATGGTAAAAGTACGTAGTGAAATGAATTATCCAGAGTAGTTTAATCTCTGCAAAGATGCCAACATACGCACGCGATATAGCAATAAGCAAGACGTAACAAATATGGGGGCTTATCTGTGAATATTGTGTCTTGTAAATTGCTTTGTCTATGGAACAAACATTTCCCGCAAAATATTCGAATGATATGAATGAAGCAAATATTATTAACCTCATGGATTCATATTTGCTGCAATGTTGATCGCGTTTATCACTTGACGGGTTTTGAATGATTTTTTTTTAAAGGCAACTCCGCACCAAGCAGCCTCAGCAAATCCTGATAAATCTATGTTTTGCCTTGCTGGGACTGTTAATTGTCTTCGTCGCCGGTATCGACCGTCGTTACCCAACTGCAGGCTGCGTACTCGTTGGTTTCCTCATCCACTACTTCCTCCTCGCGTCTGTCTCGTGGATGTTGGTTGAAGCGGTCAACATGTATCTGTTATTCGTCAAGGTGTTCGATGCCAGTGTCTCGCGATTCATGCTTAAAGCATGCCTTGCTGCTTGGGGTGAGTGTTTAAGGCAAATCAGTTTATTGTACCCTACAAGTTTATTCACTTAATTAGATGGAAATAATAATTATTTTTATTACGATTCAACATCTTGAAGTTCTCAGGGAAGATATTTTTGTTTTCCATTTAATGGTCTTATCCCAATTTATATGTATTCATAATAAAATAATCTGGGTTGCTCAATCACAATTATCATATCCCTTTGAAGTATAAAGTGAAATCACCTTTTTTGTATGCAATATTTTATATTACTTACGGAAACTTGATTAAGTCATGCAATGCAATTATTTTCCCCCATATCTCGTAAGATTAAGACAATGAGTAAGCTAGTACACAATAACAACTATAATACAGAAGTTTTCTTTGTTATTGTTATTGATACGTTTATGTTATTACAATATTAAATATAAAGAAAACATGTTAAAACAAATGTATATGTTTGTATTTGTCTTGCTTTTATTATCAAGGTTTACCTCTTGTGGTGTGCATAGTAACAGTGGCCATTGACAGCTCCTTGTATTTGGGTGACGACACGTAGTAAGTATTCACCATGCGTTAACTTGCACATTGTATTTAAAGGTCCCTGAAATCCAAATGCAAGTTCGAATTATTGTGGGGCCACATATTTATTATAAATAGTTATGTGTATGGATATTTCCGCCGTTTCTGAGCCGATTTGGATCCAATAAATTTTAGTTTGTCATTAAAATTGTATGTCTTACAAATCTCCAGTTAGCTGACCAATGATTGACCGGTGATGTCACTGGGGGATTTTTACTCTGGAGTTTTTTTATTTTAGAGATGGGGTATAGCAAACTGAAGTTAACCATTGTTAAAATTAAAAAAACACAGTTGATGTAATAATACATACTAATACATAATAGTTGAAGGCAACTTGCATTTGGATTTCAGGGAACCTTTAAGCTGTTCAGATGCTATATAATGTACGTCTCTAGTATATGATTTTTAAGTCATAGAGCAATGAAGACAATGATAAATTAAATTGATAATCATGATAATAAAATAAAATCACCAGCTTAATAAAATGAGCGTTTAAATAGGGGGCCTATCTTTCGATCCTTTCGGAACCATCGACAGAGGCAAACATCTTACATAATTAGGTAATAACAAACTTGCTCCGAACTGAATATTATTTCTATAAATTGTATGATTTATCTCTTTGATTATGAGTTATAAATGAATGATATGAAATATCTACATAATTGTAAAACATTGCTAAAAGTTTAATACAACTGTCTGACAAACATTGTACTGTAAATTAAGCCCAAGAATACTGAAATGATAATTATACCTTATACTTTTACGGCGCAAATTATGCATGGTGTGCGAACCTCTTCATGCACTTTACAATCAAATTAATTAGCGACTTATTAAACAAATTAACAATTATATAGCATTAAAACCACAGTTACTAAACCGGATAAATAGGCAAATTAAATACAAACTTACTAAATCTGCTTGATAAAGAACATTATTGTTGACCATCATACTGCCAACCGTTGAACGGAGTATGTAATAGTCTATTCCAACCTAGCCGGCCTGCGCATACATAATTTATTTATTTTTGTCTCCTCTATTTTTCAAGACAAGTGAAAGATAAAAATAATTTTACCTGCAATAAAACCGGGATCTTGATTGTGTCAATATCCAATTCCAATTTAATACAATCTAAATTTTCCCTTAAACGAACACTAGCACACGTCTCTTGAGGAGCTAATATTAACTCTCAAAAGAGTTAGGGATTTCCTTTTTACGATATAATCATTTTACTCCTATAAGGAGCTGAAATTCCATCTAAAAAGGAGTAAATTTCGCGGCAAAAAGAGTGACCTTTAAAGCTCTCTTGTAGAGTTAACAATTCTAACTCCAAAAAGATCCCTAAACACTCCTCAAGGATTTACAAAAGGAGCGGAAATTACATTTTCATAGCGGATGACCACCAAGAGCGCGTGAAAGGTATCTAACCTGGATGTGATAAATGCGCAGCATGGGTTATCATATCTCCGGTAGGGAAACTAGGTGGTCGCGAAGCTTGCCTAGCTTTCGAATGGCACTCACATCAGATTGGCAAGTCTTTGTCACCTGAGCTGACACGGTCAAGTGTTGGCCAATTATATATACATTTATGTTCACGTTCACCGATTTCTGTCCTCTAGTTGCTTTGTGAAGCCAGGCCCTGCCCTCTACTACGGCGTTTTACTCATCATCGGTCTCCTTCTCGCAATAAACTGCGTTATCTTCGTGATCGTCGTGCAGCGTCTGTCGTGTCGCCAGGCCATGGCAGCCCACAGGAGCAATAACGGGGACCAGAGCGAGACCTGGCGTCGCCTGAAGAATGCCTTCGCCATTTCCTTGCTCCTCGGCATCACCTGGATCTTCGGCTTCCTGGCCATCGGCGGGGCGCGTGTCATATTCAACGTCCTCTTCCTCGTCTTCAGCTCACTGCAGGGCCTCTTCGTTTTCGTCATGTTCTGCGTGCGACAGAAGGATGTCCGCCACCAGTGGGCCCGGTGGCTGCGGTGCCGATTTGAGGAAGAGAAATCCGGTGGAGTCATTGGGGTTAAGAAGACCAAATATCGTGGAGACGATAAGAAGTCCGCTGCCACGCATTCGAGCGCTGGAACTTCCCAAGGAATACAGCTTAGCAGCAGTGGTCTTACCGAAACTACGACTTAATTTAAACAGGGTCCTGTAATTGTGCTGACATATGCACAAAATATAGGATTGATATAATGAATATTTCTGTAGTCTGGTGCAAACATTCCATGGTAAATTAATGTCATATGACCGAAAAATGAGCAACAATTCAGTGATGTTAACTTATTTGTTTAATTGGTGAAATTATGCAGTGATAATGTCGTATCAGAATACTTCAATCATACATACAGTGAAACATTTTGGTTACATTAATTTGCTTACATTGTCTTGTAAAACAACGTTAGACTAGCTCTTGGAATGTAAGTCACTAGCATGGGTACGGAGGGAATTGGGTCACAGGAGGCATTTACCCCAAAAAATGTTTCATGCCTTTATGACGTAGGTCTACCATGGAATATGTATGATGTTTATGTATTATATTATCGGTCATGGTTTTAGATGGGAATATTTGGTTCAGTTACGTGGCTTTACAGCGATCAGGTAAATTTGAATTATTTTGTCTTTAAAATCCTAAAGGGGCCGTCATGTTCCAAAACGGAGCCCCCCGACTTCTTTGCAAGCTCAAAAGGCCATTTCGCCAGGAATACGGCCGGTGTCTGCTCGATAACTACTTTTTTTAGGAGTCGACGTTTGCAGATACCCACACATGCTCCCAATTCAGGGATTTTCGCTCGAGTTCTTTTGTTTATTGACGGGCGCCAAATTTTCTGATCACTGATATCCATAGGATTCTCCCGAGCCCAGTCCAATATGTGACTTTTAAGGCAAAAAATACGTTTGACTCCCTGGTGGATTTGAAATTCGGCTACTCTTTGGCGATCTATACATTTGGCCGGGGTCCGTTGCATATGTGACGCAGGCTTAATTAGGATGGCTGAGTTTGCCTGTGCTATATCTGAATGGGGGCTTATTCCTCCACCACCCCTTTCATGCTCTGTTCCAGATTTCTGCTTACGAAAATTAAGTAGCGGGCACTCAATATATAAGTATAAGGATTAATACATAACCCATAAGAGAGTATAATTTGTTTGTCTTAATACATATATTTGTCATTATCACTAATTAATCATAACATAACGTGATATGGGCATGTATAAAGCTCGTGTCCAAACTGTTAAAAATCACACACTCATGCAAGGTAATGCGATAATTCAAGCCTATAAATCACAACTTCTTTCTTTGAAAATAATGTACTTATTTCATACGAAATTGTATGTGTGACTTGAGAAGCAGCTTACTGTTTATCAAAACTTATTCACAGTGGAACTTCTTTATAAGAGCTCTGGCACAAAACATCAATTTATCGCAATCAAGTAAATCTGCTTTGTTTTGATACCCTCACACAAGTGAGATGTATAACCATGCAGGCTGAAATAACTAGGTAGTTTTCATCGTCCCAATGTTCTCGATATGACGAGGGTCCACTGTAGTGATAGGCTATAGCCAACGTTTCCTTATCTATTTCTGCTTTTTTGGAACTTCTTACGTATCTATTTTTTTGTTCAACCTATATTGTACATACAATTGATTAGATGTATGTAATTCATGTCATTTCTATTGAACATAAAAATACATTATAGGATGTTTACACAGATCACTATGTTAAGCAATTTCTGTAATTACATCTACATGATTTTAAATGGTCTCAAGACTTAACAACGGGTTACCAGATCCGTCGTCACGAAATTGTTCTTAAAAGATGTACGGAAAAAATATGTCCGTTGATGAATATTTTTGTTTGTGTCTAATTTACCCATTTCTTTTTTAATGTCCCTATTATCTTAACAACATACCGGTTATATAAAATAAAGAATCAGTTATAATTTCATGTTAAAATTACTGCAGGATATTGTGTATCATTTTATATTTTGTAGCATAATCATAAACACCTGGACATATGAATGTGACTTTCACTCAGTTAATATGTGATGATCGTTTTTTAATTATTGAACAGTTCTTTTTACTAGCTCAGGACTTAAACCACAACTAACGAAATATTACGGATATTTAGGAACTTTGATGAGCATTTCTATGCATTAAGAGTTAATGAAGTTAATACATTTAAAACAAAAATTAAGCACTGATAGTCGACATTTTTGTGAAGGAAAATGACATTGAAATAATGTCTTTATGCATTGAATAAATAGAAATGGAATAAGTCCCCGGGCAATAATTGATTTTTTGTTGGTACTTTTTGCCAATTGTTTGGGGAATATTATTAGACGCACTTCATAATGAGGATCTTAATTTTAGTTATGAATAATTGAAAAATCTTAAGATTTTAACTTTTTTTTAAATGAATATAGTATTCTTAAAAATAAAAAGTTAAAGGGATAGTTGAGTTCTGGTAAGGAGAGTACAGTTTTGGTGAAACTGAATTTTAGTAACCCAAACCTGCATCATTACATTACAAACTAATAGTTACAACTAGAAAGGAACACAACATTACAAATGACGTAGTAAAGACCATGTTATCATTAAAAAAGAGCCGTTAAAACGTAAGAGGGCGCTCTCTAAACACTCATCGGTTTCAACCATTTTGAATAAAATATTGTGCATGTAATGCTTTGTTGAAATAGTGATTAGATAGATAAATAACCAACAACTATTTAAATACCTATTTTGTAACTTTTTGAAAAGAGGAAGCATTTTTTGGAATTTTTAACGGCTGGTTCAAAATTCTCTAATAAACCTGGGGCCCCAGGTTTATTACAAATAGTTATATTTATGGATATTTCAGCCGTCTCTGAACCGATTTTGATCAAACAAAGATGATTTTATTATTTAAATATTATGCTCTTTCAAATTTTACACTCAGTTTTTCATTACCTCACAAAAAAAAAGTAGTCTAGCGCCCTCTCTACCAAAACTCAACTATCCCTTCAAATGGTCTATAATTGTTTTGAAATGGTATAATAGAATAAACCATGTATCGTTTTTCATTTGATGTCAACAAATATATCTATGTTCCCTATTATTTAAAAATTTATATTAATTTGTTTGACAATTTTCATTTAAAAAAAATGTTCAGTTTAAATTATTGCATGGACCAATGTATGCTAAGGAAAATGTATACAATCTTGGGTTTGTTTGGAATAGATTGTCCTCTTTTTGTTAACAAGATGTGGATGTTTATTCATATTTATATTCAAATTGTTTAAAAGTTTAAAGACTTTGGCTTGAAATAGTTAAGTAAGGGACATCAGTATGGAGATTGGAATGTTATTATATAGGGCTGCCAGGACCAGCACATATTAATATTATGTGTTGATTTTGTTATTGGTTTCCTTTGTAAAATGAAATAGTACTCAGTCGTTTTTATTAAAGTATAATCCTGTAACCAGTATTTGATATTGAAATCGTTTGTTCATTTAAAAACGAGTGTGCATACCCATTGGTATTTTACGGTTGAGTTGATTTATATGCCATTGTGTATTGTACTTTCAATCACGTGCCCATACACTGGCGTGTTTATGTAGGTGGTGTCTGTGGGCAGGGGGGGTGGGGGGGGGGGGGCGGGGGCCGAATTTGCATTTCCCAAACCATTCAGCAAATCCTTGTGAATTAGCGACTTGGTAAGAGACCACGCATACCCGAAATTTCCGACTTGTATAAATTCGAACATTTAGTCGAGTGCCGAAAGAAAAGCAAATACAAAAAACATTGTCCCAAGGTAGGATTCGAACCAGGGATCTCTAGCGTATCAGTCTGACTCTCATCCACGGAGCTATTTCGATTTGCTTGATTGGTGATGGTTTTTAGGGGAATATATACCCTAACACTAACCCTAACCCTAACCCTGATGTTGGTGGCTATGGGTCAGATTTAGTGGCTAAATGTCAGATTTAGTGGCTATAGGTCAGATTTAGTGACTTTAGGTCAGATTTAGTGGCTATAGGTCAGATTTAGTGGCTATAAGTCTATGTATAACCCGAATTGAATACACGCGCTTTGGTCTACATTCAAGACGCCCGATTCCAATTAACCGGGCATATCTAATGCGTTAGTGCCATAGCTGAAAGGTTTGGGAAAAACAAATTCGGGGGGGGGGGAGTGGGGGAAGTCAGACATCATCACAAATGCGGTACAAATATAATCACATTATACAATGGTGTTTATGTATGTTGAATTGAATTGAATTGAGTTTATTCGGAAAAAAGGTAAAATACAAACTATCACAACATAAACGTACATATACAACTTAAAGCCGGGACCTCTGTAGCAGCTTGTATCCGAGGCCCCAGTAAATAATCATGGAACAAAAAACGACAAAAAGCATATACTATATAGCAGTAACGTTATAAATCACAATTATACACACTCACACATGATAGGAAAGAGGAAAAAGAGGGAAAGATCTAGTCAGTCATGGATGACAGCTCATAAAACGTAAAGCATTTGTATAGGGTTTTGAAACGAGTAACAGAGGTGCTAGATTTGAGTTCTTTACTAATAGAATTCCATTCATTTACACCAGTGAAACTAATATAATGGGTTCTGATTATTAAGTGATTAATAGGTTTGCGTAATTGTTGACAATTCCAAGTGGGATAGGTATGAAACAAATTATTTGTTTTAACAATATTTTCAAATATTTCTGGAAGAATACCTCTGTGTAGTTTAAACAAAATGATATGAATATTGAGTATCACAAAATAAGACAATGGAAGAGTTTTCAATTGTACCCAGAAATGAAGAGAATGACTATCTTAATTGACTGCTTGAGATAATATGTATGGCACGTTCCTGGAGTAAAAGTATCTTATCTGTGTGTACTTTATATGTTTTGAAATATATTTTATTTTTCGGCTAATTTACTGTCTTCTAACCTATGAAAATCAAAATTACACCCTTTTTTTTGACTATTTCATTCACTTATTTTGTATAAGTGCCATACATATAGTGCCATACATATATACACAATGGATATTTTAAATATAATAGGGATGTCAATGTGTATAAAACAAGGAATTCACATAAAATATATACTCCGTTCTGTAAATATAAATTTTCTAGATCGATTATTAGTTATCAAGGTGCGATAGCGTGGAATGATTTGCCCGATGAATTAAAACAGTGTCCAACTCTAGGTAATTTTAAAGGTAAAGGCCAGTTTTGGAAACGCCCCCCTCTCAAAAAAATGAAATGGAAGCTCTAATTATTACCAATAATGTGAAAGAATATAATTATACTAATATAGGATTATCCAAATTTGGCCAAGAAACCGCCTACTAATTGATATATTTGCGAAATTGATATCGCCAATGAGAAATCGCCCATAATACGCTACGTGTATTACGAAATATTGATTTATTCCGATATTTCTGTATTTAACGATGCTTAGTTTCGGATTTTACCACACAAGCCCTATTTCAATACATATTCAACAATAATGATCAATATAGATGTATTTGGCTACTTTCCCGAAACTTGACTTCGCTTTAAAAGGAAGTTTAAAGGATATCTGAATAATACGTCATTGCAATAGATCTATAATTTATACGCCTGCTTTTTATGTGTTTGTATGTGTTATGTGTGTTTTGTAATTAATTTTTATATTCATTTCAACAAGTTGTAGCTAAAAAAGGGAAAGGCCTTGACAGGCCAATGGCCTTTGCCTTTGCCTGACATCCACTATGGCTTATTATTACTATTTTATCATGTCCTTGTATTGCTGTGTGTAGATGTTTTAGATGTTTGTATATATTCTTGAATATTGTTTTCTATACTGTTTCCTATGTATATATATTTTAATGTATTTTTAATGTGATGTGAAATAAACTGAACTGGAACTTGAACTGAACTTGAAGTTCATTCCGGTAATTGAAAAGAATACAACATAAATGTCTCAAGACTAAATCGTTTCAGTAAAAACAAGCTACAAAAAACAAAACAAAAATCCCCATGTGTTTTAAAGTTTATGTGTGTGTTGGTGTTTATGTGTGTGTGTGTGTGTGTGTGTGTGTGTGTGTGTGTGTGTGTGTGTGTGTGTGTGTGTGTGTCTGTGTGTGTGTGTGTGCGTGCGTGTGTGTGTCTGTATGTTCGTTTGTGTTTTTATATTGATCTTAAATGAGGGAGATGACTTAATTCATGCTTTCTTAAATTTTAGTATATCAAAATTCCTTTCAATGTATGCACCAGATTGCATTATTTTGCGTGGGAAATTGCAAAAGCGCCCTACCGTGGGAAGAGGGTATCCCCCCTCCCACATCTTCCCTCCTCGGGCTTGGTCGCTCCACTCCCTCGCATCATCCCCCGCTTCTCAAAATAGATCTAGGCCACTGGCGTCATGCGTTCAAAGAGTCGGTTAACCAATAAAACAAATGGTGGCATCTAGCTTGTTGACTATACAGACTGTCCCAGAAAAAAAAACGAAACCGGGTTTCATGGCAGAAATTTTATGTTATAATGAATAATGTCCTTGATGATATATATATGTCTGAAAAGCTCTGTGTCTCTTCTTTCATTTGTTGTACAACTTATGGCACATAATTCACGCATGACTGACTTAGAACGATGGAAAGTGGTGTTACCAAAATGAAATTTGCACGCAGAAATTGCAAGTTTGGGTGAGGTTTTGGGGTGAGTTTTAAGGGTAGTAAACGTACTTATTTTGAAAAATTATGATTAAAAAAGGACAAACACCGCATACAAATTCATAATTTTATCTTTTTATGACACCTCATGATTAAAAAATAAATGATTTATGCCAGAGAACGAGTACAATAAAAACATGCTTGATTCCAGCCCAAATGAGTAACTTTCCTGATCTAGTCTGCTTCCCATGTTTTCCCTGATCCCCATGCTTGTGTAAATTCACTCATGCATCAAAGTTCATTGTCAGCTGCTAAGTCAGGAAAGCTGAGCGACTTCTTACTCAACTTTCACTCATTTGGGCATACATCAGGCATGTTTTCATTGTACTCGTTCTCTGGCATAAATCATTTATTTTTAGCATGAGGTGTCATGTAAAAGATACAAATATGAACTTTTATGTGGTGTTTGTCCTTTTTAAAAATAAGTACGTTTACAACCCTTAAAACTCACCCAAACTCAAAATGTATGCGTGCAAATGGAATATTGGTAACACCAGGTTCCATTGTTCTAATCCAGTCATGCTTGAGTTATGTGCCATAAGTTGTACATCAAATGAAAGAGGAGACACAGAGCTTTTCAAACATATATATTTCATCAAGGAAATTATTCATTATGACAGAAAATTTCTGCCATGAAACCCGGTTTCATTTTTTATCTGGGACACTCTGTATACACAGTTATAACTTCCCAGTGGATAGTTAAACATACAAACACTTAAATCTTAAATATCTGTTTAATGAAAGGCCGGCAATTCGAAAAAAATGTTGTCCATGCTTCTATAGGTAATATATTTACGATAACATAAATAACATTTTTTATCAAATAAAATGACCCTCTTCAATACTGACATTCAATTTAGATGAAATCATTCATGCATGACTTTTCACGGTCAATTAACCACAGCAAGGTCTGTTTTCAAAAATAGCAAAATTGGAACTTCAACTCAGCCATATAAGCCTTTCGAAAACGCTATATTCATGACGTAGCATAATTCATCATTATAAATGTGATCTTTTTTGTTTTCATCTTATAAATGAAGACAAATTGTGAATGTTATAGGTTGTATCTTGATCCATATGTAACGAAATGGGGAATTCCATGACAAAGGTTTATTCGTCGAAACAACAGTTTGTGCCCTTATTTTAGCATGAAACTTGGTATAAGTTCTTCTCAGGAATTCTACCGTAATCCAACAAATCTTAAAAAGTGAATGTCACCCTTGTTCAACCAGTTGGACAGTCTGTAACATGTCATTTCTCTAGGTAACTATGGTTAAAATTGCAGGGGACACATGAAACAGACAAGCTTCATGTCACAAATATAGCCCAGTATGTTGATGTTCTCATAACCTGGCCCTGTTTTATTGGAAAATGTGTATTTTCAGAGTATGTTCATAATAATAAGGTTCGGTAATGTCATCTTTTTTAAAGCGACACGCTTACTATCATTTCAGTCGAATGGTGTCAGTGGTCCTCCATTGTTTTTGTTATTTTTGAAAACAGACCTTGCTATTGTTAATTAACCATGGCAGTTCATGCATGAACGATTACACCGTATATTTATTCCTTACCTGTAAAGTACTAACTTTCCTTTAATTTGATATATGATTATGTACACTTTATCGTACAAAAATGTGAAATATTTTATCTTAAACAAGTGTCCTGTTTCTTTTTTTACGGAGTATATTTATATTTTCATATTATGGTATAATCTGATATCACATGTTGATTACGATAGGTTGTTTTTCGAGCACTACCAGGAACATCCGAGATATATATTACAAATAACAGGAAGGTGGTCAGGTTCCTGAACGATCCGGTTGAGTTCAAATAACACGGATAAATTCTATAAAATAACATTATCATACAATAGCACAATTATTCAGGGAGAGGGGGTGCAGGAGGCACGTGCCCCATCCCTATACCCTTTTCCCTTTCGTTGATACGTTGATTTATACGTTGAAGCATGATTTTACATTGTGTTCATAATTTGGGGATCTTTATCTAATTTTCTGTTTTTTTTTGTTTTTTTTTTTGTCAACTCAAAGTGCCGCCCCTCTTGTCTACGTTCATATCGATCCGCCATTAACATATACTGTATATCTTTTTTCTTCTTATGTTTGGTGTTTTGGCGAAAAACCCCGTCTCGCAGTATTTTCACTTTCTAACTTCCCTGTGTCTATAATTGTGAACTCCGATTGTAAATGTGTCACGAACATAATTTTATCATTGTAGATTTAAATAACAACTTTGGGAAACCTGACAATGCCAAAATTCATCTATGTACATATTTTGTAAAGCGTAAGAAATAATCATAAATGATTGGAAAGGAAGAAATAATAGCGTCTCTTTAAACAATGTTCAATGTTGACAAAAAGCTATGTAGTTTTATATATATATTCTTTTAAAATGTTACTGGCTGTTTTTATGGCACTTAATATCTGGTAAATCGTGATAGGCCTTATGACGAATCGCTTAGCCCTTTATTTCCAATATGGCTACCCATTTAATGAATACATGATAGTATAGCTAATCTTGATATTTTGTATCAGCAGTCATTTACGTATTTTATTTGTTTTAATATATTTTTTTCCAGCTAATTAACAGTCTACTTGAATATCTATATCAACATTACATAATGAGAAAAAAACCTATATAGGCCATGCCACTTAAACTCCAATTTAGACCCCTACTAAACAAGTGCCCATTGTCTCAACGGCAACTAAAGGCTACCCCTGGACCCCCCCCCCCCCCCCCTACATCCCGGAAGTTCTATTTGGCAGCAAAGTTTTGTAGTTTCTTCTGTAGAACTGTTCGTATTATTTGCATATTGTTTGAAGTTGTAAAGTGCACAGAGCAATGTACTGTTTTGCGCACTATACGTTTTAGCTCCTTTAACCTTGAAGAGATAATCCCTATAGCAGCTCACTGGGGAAGCTAAACTGGGATGACTGGTGATGTGACGTCAAAGGCCGACGTGAAAAATGAAGTTATTTACAGTGTAGGTGAATGTGTTTCCAGTCCATTATATACAATAACAAAAATGGAGTGTTTAAGTGCAAGTAAAAACCAAGCTATGATCTACAGCATCCGAGATCCCACCGAAGGTTGCACTGCATGCACCTGAGAGCTGGGCCCCGTTGCAGAAAGAGATACAATCGATTGTAAGTTGCAATTAATCGTAAGTCAGATCACGTGTTCTAGATGCGCAAATCTGATTGGTTGAAACGCGTACATTTTCTGACTTACGATCAATCGTAACTTACAATCGATTGTATCTCTTTCTGCAACGGGGCCCTGGTCGGACAGCCTTCTGGAAAGCAGTCACAGATGTTGAGTTGACTGCTATGCGTGGTACAGGGAAACCCCGTTATAATAACGAGGTAGTCGGGACTATCGATTTTACCTCGTTATAACCGGAATCTCGCTATATAGTCCAGTCAATCTAGCATATATAAGGGGGTAACCTCGGGAAAATTGGAACACAGGATTTTTTTTCGGAATCCTGTTCAGGAAACTCCCCTTAACAACCAAAAAAAAGTCCTAAGAAATCGAAGTTGCGGAAAGTGGTTTAATTTGCATAATATGCAAATTAGGTATTGTTTGAATGTAAAATATATGTGCGTTTTAGTATCTTAGCTTTGGATAAAAGATTCGCAAACTTTTCTAGCTAAAATAATACATCTAAATTTCAAACAATACAGAACTTCATTGGTCCATTTAAACAATAGCTCATTTGCGTATTATGCAAAATAATAAATTCATTGTTTTAAAATATTTATATACTATATTAACGCCAGAAAAGTATGGCAACCCAATATTGGTATCCCAAACTACACGATGAACGCACGTCCGTTCTAATAACAGCTACGTAATTTGCATAATATGCAAATTAATTTCGCAAAGATAGAAAATATTGCATATTTTTTTTACAAAACGTGCTTTATTGAGAGGATGGGAATGAAAAAGTATCTTTTTAAAGGTCAGATATGAAAAAGGGTAAAGTTTGACATAAATTAAAATATTACTATCAAAGTAATTTGCATAATACGCAAATGAGCTATTGTTTAAATGGACCAATGAAGGTCTGTATTGTTTGAAATTTAGATGTATTATTTTAGCTAGAAAAGTTTGCGAATCTTTTATCCAAAGCTAAGATACTAAAACGCACATATATCAGGACTAATAGTACCAATATAATTTGCATAATTATGCAAATTGAGTTCCACAAAAGACAAAAGACAAAAAAAAACATTATAATAATAATAATAATATTAAATATAGAATTTATAGAGCGTTATGAATCTGGGTGTCCTATTCAGAGGCGCATTATTACCCTTGCAATTGGTCATCAGGTACAGTTCAAACCCGCATACCTATCTTGTGCACCATCTCAACTCCCATGGGAGGATACTAACCAAATTTACGATGCCCTAAGATGTAGATATTTCATATTCTGAAAACAAATACAGACTTTATTGAGTGAATGCAAATGATAAAGCCTCTATTGCCAAGGTCGGTAATGACAAAGTTTATGGTACCCAATGGGAGCAAGACAATCCATCCATTGTGATGCAATTTGCATAGTATGCATCTATTATCAAACCCTGCCAAAAGTAGGTCATCACCTTGAAGGTTCATCTACATTTGGAAGGCACTATAGTGATTTTAAATGTCGAATGGTTGTTTAGCATCAAAGATTTGTATTGCTGGACGAAAACTGGAAATATGCACGTGGGTGTGCGAAGTGTGCAAAATCGTTAGTTGCACAAAGTCATCTTGTGGAGATATGGACATTCATACAGAAATGATGTGATACACTTGATAATTATGTTGGTGTGTCAACTAACGGTGTCTTGACTTACGATTGATCTTGACCCATAACTTATAATGCAAATTCTTAAGCCAGAGTTTGAAAAGTATGTGATCCAGGATTTTTCAAATGTCGATTGCTTGTTTAGCACCAAAGATTTCTATTGATGGACGACAACTGAAATGTTGATAAATATGGAGCAGGAAGACATACACACTGTAATTTGATTATTGTCAAAATCATATTGATTAGATATTTGTTGATAAAAAAAGGACAAACAAATGTATGTAAGGATAACATGCACATATAATATACAGTTACGTTAACCGTCATGTACAATTGTGCTAAATCACAAGACTGGAATATCTCACATTAGATGTTGTATAAATGATATTTCAGAATTATACTAAATAAACCTTTCATAGCTCATTTTTGTATAAATGATATTTCAGAATTATACTAAATAAACCTTTCATAGCTTATTTTTACAAGGGAAACAGATAATTTGACAAGAACTTACACGATAAACTTAGTTAGGTTTGAATAAATGACACATCAACAAAGCGATGAAGAGGACATGGACAGTGGTTTCAAAATAATAACATATTTAAAGCAGCATTATCAATAGAATATGAATGATGACTAAGTGAAATGTAGATGGCACTCAATATCATGTTTGAGCGCATTTTAAACATTTTAATCAAGAACAAAGATATATGGTCAAACTAATTTGTACACAATAAACTTAACAAAAATGAAGCCTGTATATTGAATAGCCTACGATAGTAGACACACTCATTAATCATAATAACTGTATGTATTATAACAAGCGCATTTGAACATTATATTTGGAAAATGCGCTATATAAATGCATTATTATTATGGACAGCAGGACAATGTCCTATTAATTACACTTTATTTGAAAGCAATATTATATATTATATATATTCTATGTAGAGAAATATGTATGAAGCAGTCCTGGAGAAAGCAGGGATTAAAATTTGCCGGTTTCAAGTTTGATTTATAATATATTTTGATAAATAAACAAAAATAGCAGTCACTATAAATTATGACCACTTAAAGGACCTAAAGAATACAACGTACTTTGGCACTAATTTCATAGTTTATGACTTGTAAAGTAGGTCTGCCGAACACAAATCCATGAAAATAAACACAGTAGTGATTTAAGACTAACTTTCTAATGCCAAATCACATTTACAGCCAGTTTACGCCCCACCCACATTTAGGGTCCAGAATCGGCAGCGTGATCGACAATTCATTGGCTTACGTCATGACGCGTCATTTACAGAATTTAGTTCATTAGTCCGTTCTTTAGATTTATTTATTTATTTATTAACATTTATTTCACCAGGGGGCCCTGCATACAATTAAAAAAACAATACAATGCACGATGACGTCACCTTTTGGCGAGTTAAAAGAGGCGTTCCCAGGACAATTACATATTTACTAATTACCCCAAAATTTATTGATTTCATGAGAAATAACTGCCAAATTCTTTTTCTTTAGGAAAAATTACGTATAGAGAGTCGAATTGGGAACATTAGGCCAATATACGCTATAGTTCCTTTAAATGCATGTGTGAGTGCAACATCTACGTTAGAAACAAATAATAAGTTGCTAAACATGTTCTTAGGTTATGATATAACAAACTTATCCTAAGCAGGATTAATGTATACAAATATCATTCTGAAGTTCGTTATAATTACAATAATGCCAGTGTTTATTATATAGAACCATTGATATAATGTTATGATGACAATTAATGAAATCAATTAATGACAACTTGAAACTTGTTATAATCATCATTGTTATCCAATTAACGATAAACAAACACAACACAAAACTCACTTACATATAATAACTACCAGGCAAATAAAAGTATATTACAACAGAAAAGAAAACTTGTGCATGCATAAATAACCAGGGCGACATGTCCTAAAACTATATATAACGAACTAAGGATTGTGTTTTCTAAAGAACAAGAACATTATTTTACCAGAATGAAAGTACGTTCCGGAGTATATTTGCACATAAATGTGAAATCATTATCACATCATTTCAAAACATGTGGTAAGCAGATTTGAGTTGTCTTTATAAAATGACAAGAGGATAATGTTACATAGTTATTTTTTTGAGAAATATTTTTAAATTTCTGGTAATTTCTGTTTATTTCTGTTTTTTAAATTATTTTTTGGGGGCCAATGAAGGAGCGTTCTCGTCGCGCCCCCTGTCGGGTGAAAACCTAAGAATCCTTCAATTTTACTACACTTAACAAAAAATAACATTTACGTTTTTAAACTAGATAGTTTGTTGTATCTTTTCAGTTCAATTCCTGTTTTTTCAGTTCAATTCCTGTTCCTCAGATAAGGGGAAACAATCTTAAAGGGGCCCTGCAACCCAAATGCATGTTGACCTCTGTTCATCTGTATAAGTGTACACATTCAATATTTGTAAACGGTTTGACCCAAATATGTATTGTATATTTTTAAACATTTTATCATTTATTTGTCTTCATGTTGCTAAGCCCCACCTCCTAAAAAAACCCTCCAGAGCAAATTCTATTGTTGACCTGCAGTGACATCATTTGTCAATCACTGGTCAGCTACCATGAGATTAACAAAAGATGAAAGTACAAGAAGAACATCCACACAAAAGCATGCCCTGTATACCTCCATGCAATAGCTTAGACAGTGCTTTTCTTCTGACATAGCAACAGCTATTGTAATTGAAGTTGTGTGAGTTGGTATTCTATTCAACCGTGTGATGCTATTGTGATTAGGCTAATCACAATAGCATGGTAGCTGACCAGTGATTGACAAATGATGTCACTGCAGGTCAACAATAGAATTTGCTCTGGAGGTTTTTTTAGGAGGTGGGGCTTAGCAACATGAAGACAAATAAATGATAAAATGTTTAAAAATATACAAAACATATTTGGGTCAAACCGTTTACAAATATTGAATGTGTACACTAATACAGATGAACTGAGGTCAACATGCATTTGGGTTGCAGGGCCCCTTTAAAATGACCATCATTATCGCTGTCGACTTTCATGTTAGCATGCAATAGTGCAATTGACTTGTACGGACAACATGCCATTATGTTTGCTGAAATTGGAAAGAAAATTTCTGCTGTTACGCTTTTTTCAACAGTTTTAAAACCTAGAATGTTATAATATAAAAAAGGCTAAATTATTGGCATTGTTCAAAGTAAGTTACGTTATTATTATTTCTCGTTATCATATGAGCAGTTATGTCATTACTTAGAAAACCGTAGACATAACTATACCTGTTATGTTTCTAAAGGCAATTTCTAAATGCAAATCTTCTTTGAAATTTCGTTGTACCAATTAAACAATAGCTAATTTCCATGTTATGCAAATTGAAATATAAATGGGAATCTATATATGCAGATAAATACTAATAATAGGAATAATATCCCCAATGTAGCATATATCACGATTGATGAGTTCATAGATGTGTTCGTTGAACTTGGTACAAACTGATTACCATTCTGTAGCTTATAGTTTTCATTCATTTGTAAATGCAAAGTTACATCAAAACTAAAATGATCAGTAACCGTTTCAATAGCTCATTTGCATATTATGCAAAGCACTTTAATTACAGGCCTATACTGTTTTGCTAGGATGTCTAACAAAAATTCTTGGTACTACTGACCTGAAAAATATAGGTTTTATCGTTTGTATTCCCTCAATCAAGTCCGTTTTTTTTTTTTTAATTGCAATATTTTTCCATTTTGTGGACATTAATTTGCATATTATGCAAAATATATGCAAATTATGTTGACCTGATATACGTATCACCATGTGTTATGATATATTGGCTTTTGATACAAGATGTGCACACTCGTCTGGCTATGATATAGTGCATCTAAATTTTAAACAATACAGAACTTCAAAAATACAAAAATTGCGTGTCACCATATAACCTGTTTCATATCTGACCTTTAAAATATAAAGGATCATTTGCATCCACTCGATCAAGTCTATTTGTTCAACACTATGGAATATTTTATTTTTGGGGGAACCTAATTTGCATAATATGCAAATTATGTAGCCATTACTAGTATGGGTGTTCGTTCATCGTGTACTTTAGGATACTAATATTGGGTTGCCATACTTTTCTGGCGTCAATATAGTATATAAATATTTTAAAACAATTAATAAAATATGTTTACATTCAAACAATACCTAATTTGCATATTATGCAAATTAAACCACTTTCCGCAACTTCGATTTCTTAGGACTTTTTTTTGGTTGTTAAGGGGAGTTTCCTGAACAGAATTCCGAAACAAAATCCCGTGTTGCAATTTTGCCGAGGTCAAGACCATATATTGACTGGACTAATAACCGAGCTCGTTATAAGTGGAGCATTATGCCATTGGAACAATCATGACGAAATGATTCTCCTCGTTATAAAAGGTACCTCGTTATAAGCGAGCTCGTTATAACGGGGTTTCCCTGTAGTTGATTCCAGATTCGGATAGGATCGTGGGTAAAAGGAGAATTTATAGGGGTCTATTGTGGCTTGTGGTGTTGAGTATTTGAGGTTGTGGTCGTTTCTTCCAAAGTACAAGGCTGGTACGATGAGGACTGGAGGCGAGATGCTGACAAGTGTAGGGTGGATTTTGAACAGCACGGTAGTCTGTGCAAGGAGCCGGCGTGTGTGAAGGAGGTCCCAATCAAGTCTAGTTACTCCACTACTGAAGTAATTATTATTCATTACTTTATGATCTAAGACAGCAAGACACAATTAAACGAGCCGCTGAAGTTCCGATTTAACAAAATATACAAATTCCTCATTTAAAGAGATCTTGTAACGTTGTCAAAATATCTTAACTCTAGATTGATTTATAAATTGTTTTGGTGGTTTTCACAAATACGAACACACAAAAAACACCATAATTGTGTGAAGTTTTCGAGACGTGGAGACGAATTTGTTCATCATGTACAAACTATCATCTCCCGATTCTCTCTACCACCACATTATTTTGATTTAAGCAATTATTAATTTATACGAATTATACAAATGAGGAAGTAAATTTGTGGCAGTTCAACGTAAAATATTTATGCATACAATGTGCAGCGAGCTGTGACGTGAACGTAAACATAACGTGAGAAATGCGTGTGATATATTCATCTCAATTGTCCGTAAGTTGACTCAGCAGGTTGTTGATATAAATCAAACTGGCACAGTTCGTTAACCTATATTAAGCGAAACTTCAGTTATGATTTGGCAGTACTAGTATATGATACATATGTGGGAGGGACTGGGGCTGCCACCCCCCCCCCCCCCCCCCCCCTCTACCATTCAAATGTAACCAGTTATTGAAATACGTTATTTCATGAATTACGAACTAATCTAAAACAAAACAATTCCCTAAAAATCCCTACCAGGGTTCATGGTTGGACACCCAGTAATCCCAATCCCACCCCCCCCCCCCCCCCACCCGAACAAAAACAAAATAGATCCACGCTTTCGCCCCTGTACAGCAGTAATTTATCGTTCCAGCGCCATGCTCCCGAGTTCCCATCGCCGATCGAGTCTACCCCGTACTAGACTAAGCTCTGCCCGTGTAACTGTGGGATGCATGATCAACATCATGATAATTGTGTAAGATTCTTCTGGAATATTTTGAAAAATGGATCTGACTTTATGGTTTATCGTATTTTCGGTGAGTAAATCATTCGTTCTATTTCAAAATTAATTGTGGTGTTTGGTGAAGTTTGTTTGTACATGACTGTGTCAGGTAAATTCAACTTTTTATATCCGGGGCAATCTCATATCACATCCGGAGAAAAGCATGCAATTATTCGTGCAAGATCATTTTGTATTAAGGCAATATAAAATCAAATAAGAGCAAAGTCAGCAAACTCATATAAATTTATTTATGTTATTTTCTGGAAAAAAAAATCATAGTTGATTTGGCTTGTGAAAAAAACGCATGTTGACTTCAGCTGATCTGCAGATATTTCTAGGGCCTGAAAATGTTAATTGCAGTCCAATGTTTTTTATTCTGTATTACTAAGAATATGCATGAGTATTGGTCGAGGTTGGTAATCTTACAAATAAACATGCTCTACAGACTTGAATATGAGAACATATTACTGAAATGCCAAATGAAAAGGTTGTAGTCGCATAATTTGGTCTAAATATTAATCAAAGCCGAAAATAGAAGTACAATTAAAGGGGACCACCAGAACTAAGAACAACACATTATTATTTGTTTTGGTACCGTTTTATAATTTTAAATAGATACCCAAATATCAAATAAGAGCAAAGTCAGCAAACTCATATAAATTTATTTATGTTATTTTCTGGAAAAAAAAATCATAGTTGATTTGGCTTGTGAAAAAAACGCATGTTGACTTCAGCTGATCTGCAGATATTTCTAGGGCCTGAAAATGTTAATTGCAGTCCAATGTTTTTTATTCTGTATTACTAAGAATATGCATGAGTATTGGTCGAGGTTGGTAATCTTACAAATAAACATGCTCTACAGACTTGAATATGAGAACATATTACTGAAATGCCAAATGAAAAGGTTGTAGTCGCATAATTTGGTCTAAATATTAATCAAAGCCGAAAATAGAAGTACAATTAAAGGGGACCACCAGAACTAAGAACAACACATTATTATTTGTTTTGGTACCGTTTTATAATTTTAAATAGATACCCATCATTTTGCAAAGGGTTGTGTAATTCACAAACAAAGCAATTCATTTCCACCACTTATGGTACTCTTTAAAGATTTTGCTCATTGATTATAAATTGAGTCGAATTTAGTATGATTGTGAAGGTAATCTTGTACTTTACAAGCCTCGAGAAATTCAGATTTTTCGAAAAAAATTTACTATTTTTAAATCGAAATTGAAAATGAGAAAAAATCACCCTCCAAACCAGGCCCAAATTCACCCCGATCTCGCCGCTTAGGTCGATGACGTATGACGTGGGGGTGAATTCTCTGCTATATCGCGGTATACATCAGTATGCGTGCAGTATTTTGTTTACAACAACCATTGCTCGCTCGTTTTGCAACATCGGAAATGAAGAAACAAAAATCTAGAAAATTGCCCAATGTTAGTGTAAAAGTACATATTTTACCGATATGAGTGGTTATTTTCCCAAAATTAGAGATTTGTTTGACAAATTGAGAGACGCAAATTGAACGTGCTTCGAAAAAAAAAGCCCGTCAGTTGAATGATACGGAACACGCACTAGAGTTTCAGCGGCCCCGCCCCGCGAGACAGGCATGTGCTGTAGCTACCTAGCTAGCTGCCGCGCCAACTGCCATGACTGCCTTGTAAGTAATTGCACATTTAAAAAGCTCCGAAAAGGAACGAAAATGCAAGATTATTACGATCACACCTATTCTAGATTTTTACTTACATGTTACTTACTCTTATTTTACTTACATGTTTGTAGGGCTTTTAAAACAAATACGAGAACAATTACCTGCAAAAACAGCAACAAAAATGCGCTGATAATAGTGCACTTACTCACTAACGCGAGCTGAATTGAAGCGAGCTACATACACTGCACTTACCGCTATATATTGCATGCATGGTCCACCGTACGCGCACGGTCGAGGCTCTGCACGTATCATGCATGCCGCCAGCGAGTATGATTCAACTCGCAGACTAGGTGATTCATTTACCTATTTTTACTTTATCAGACACATTAATGAATAAAAGAATAACTTTACAACGAAAATAAATTGTTGTTTTATTAGTTCAAAAAGTTTAAACCACCATAATTGTATAGAAAATAGTTTAAACAACCACGGACTCCTCGGTATAAAGGGGTATGATTCCGGTATATTACGTGGTAGATACCGAAGCTTCCTATTGGATAACCCCTATGGTGACGTCAGTAGAACACACACAGCTACTGACTCCGCTCGTCGCTGGATTGGGGGTTTTGAGGCAGTGTTTAATTTTTTTTTTTTTTTTTCAATTTTTGGATGTGCGAGTACTTGGAAAGTAATATTGTCATATTCTATATGATTTCAACTAATATTGGTTTTTCTTTGAATAAAATCTTTAAAGATGAAATGAACAGGCGCGCCGGGAGCAGTTTTTGATTAGGGGGAAGGGGGGCAAAGACCTGAGGGGGCTCACGATTCTGTCGTGTAGGGGCTCATGCTGCTTTTACACCATGTCCCCGGCAGCCCCGTTTGCCCAAAACGTAGTACGCCGTGAGATTTTGACAAATTTTCCCTCTGTATTCAAGTTTGTTAGGTCTTGCCAAGTTTTCTCACGGTCTATCACGGTATCCGTGACGGGCCGTGAGGGGGGGGGGGGGGGGGGGAGCCCCTTCCCACCACTGATGGTGCGTTTACACCATGTTCCTGGCGGCCACGGCAGCCCCGTTTCAGGCCACCGTGGACAAAACGGGATAGACGTGAGACAACGCGGGGGACGAAATGGGCAAACATGGATGCCGGGCTAGATTGTTAAACTGTCAAAAAATTTGCCACGGCAGTCACGGTGCAGATGAGAAGCCTAGCACGTCATAGTAAAACGGGGTGAACGCAGCAAAACGTGACAGTACGTTATAGGCCGTAACAAAACTTGGAGGCTGCCGTAGTAGGACGGGAAAGGACCGTGAGATGTCGGGGAATGTCTTCCCGTCCTACTACGGACAGCCTCCAAGTTTTGTTACGGCCTGTCACGTTTTGTTGAGTTCACCTCGTTTTACTACGGCCTGCTAGGTTGTCGTGGCAAATTTGTTGACGGTTTAAACATCTTGCCCGGCATACACGGCAGTCACGTTTGCCCATTCCGTCCCCCGCGTTGTCTCACGTCCATCCCGCTTTGTCCATGGTGGCCTGAAACGGGGCTGCTGCAGCCGCCGGGGACATGGTGTAATCGCAGCATTACTTTGAGCCAGAGGTGAGAGTGAGACATTGCGAGGGAGCGAAGTGACTTAGAGGGGGGAGGGGGGGCTGGGCAAAATCGCGTTTTGACCCCAACTTTTTGGATTGGGGGGGGGGGGGGGGAGGGGCGGCCGCCTCCCTGCCCCCCACTTCCGGCGCCTATGGAAATGAACATTACGGGGACAGCGAGGGGGGAACACTGCCGTTCAGCCCTTACCCAGTCAGACTAGTTCGCGGTCTATTCCGTGTATTATGTGTAATTCAATAGCGACGCATAACACCCATTGTTGACATGTCTGATGGAAGGGGAGAGACACAGTTTTTCCAATGGTCGTTAGTGGTCTCTTGCCTGGCAGTGGTGGGTTAGATATTAGAGCAAGTTTCAGATAGTCTTCTTAATGTCTATTCTTGATCAATGCTTCGCGCGAGTATGTCGAGATGAGGACAAAATCATTTTAAAAATAAAAATGCCACAATACTGTAGTCATTTGAAGGGAAATAATTCTTATTCAGATTTTCTTACTAAGTTTGCTCTCACAAAGATTCAAAACCTATCGACTCAATTTTCAGAAAGAATCACTACTCACTTAAATATTCAATGTTATTTAAAATGGTTTCTATAGTATAGACAATTCAGGGATGTTGCCACCTTGCCAAGATTGGGCATTTTTAGCATTATTAAAGATAAAATAGCTAATTTGCATATTTTGGAAATAAAGTCAGAGGTCAGTTTCTTTGTAGTAATGGTACAAAGGGATGACAACAACTATTTGAGGGTATTTGGGGGTAAGGAATACATTTCCGGTGCTCATTTGCATAATGACATATGGGTAACACTCTGAAATCCAAGATGGGTCCCCTAATTAAGTTGCCATTGCTTTATAGAACAAGTTAATAAATTGCTGTCAGTTATAATTAGGTAAAATTGTAATCGGACACCTGAATTTAGCATAACTATGATATTTACCTAAATGAGCAAGTGAATAGTATTTCGTAAAAAATTGTGTGCATATTGACCAATTAAAGGTTAAATCATATTTAACATCAAACAACTATTATAAGACATTCTGACACTTATTTACCCCTATCACCACGTCAACAATCTTAAATCTAATAATTATGACATTTCCTGAGTGATTATCAATGGTTTTGCAATTTTAGGTAATTTTCTTTGATTTATTTTACTATTAAAGGGACAGTCCCTCTTTTACATCTGAACAGTTTCCAGTTGGAGGATGGGGATGAATGAAACACACACAAACACAAATCAGATCGAACAGCCCTATAATTTGGATTCTACGAATGAAAAACGAATGCGTCCCTCCATCAGACTATATATCGGTCAATAACAGAGTTTAACTGATTTAGCATAATATTATAACTATATATTGTACTTATTCTTGTAAAGGCATTGTGAAGCCGACATTTGTTAAGGTATGTCACGGAAAAAAAAACTCAAACATGAAGAATATATAATTACATGTAGTCAGTTTAAGAGAGGTTTGGTTATTTTGCCTAGTGTGCTGTCATGCTATTCTTATTTGTGCGCGGGTCAAGTAGCTAGCTCGGGTCACGGATGCAAAGCGTTGTGGTACTTCGTGGAATTTGTGTACGAACTTCCCCACTGGGTGAATACACATACAATGCACAATAAACCGTCGTCCAACGGTTCATTAGTTGTAGATCTATAACTCCACGAAAAAGACATTTCAAGCACTAATTTTGTCAGGCATGCCGTTAAATGACATTTTCTTTCAGATCAGACAATGACCTCGCAACTTTTGAAATTCGGCTTGCAAAAGAGGGAAGTCCCTTTAAAATAATTACTTGCTCTAAAAAGCATGTAAATAAAAACAAATAATCAAAACCAGATAAATTACCAAGCTAATTGTAATATGACACACAAGGCAGAACTGTGTCTATCCTGGGAAAAAAAAACATTTGGGGGCGGCAAACATATCGTTTGCCCCCCCCCCCCCCATATAATTCCGAAGTTGAAGAAGAAAATCTGCCGATACGATGCCAAAGAGGGGGAAACAGAAATTATGAATAATTTACCATATCACATGAGGTATTGTTTACTTGGAAAACTCTGCAAAGCTCGGTGTCGCGTGCTCCGCGCGAAAATATTGTATCATCAAGATTATATAATTAATTCACACTTTAATCTTCATTCCGGTTACGGGAGCTAGTTTCGAAATGTCTTGGGGCAATGTATTTTCTTAAACGCACATGAAGGAAACGAAATATATAGAACACCGATACAAAGAAAAAAATCATAAATTTAAAATAGTCTTTATTTCCATTATGTTCACAAGCGTTGAGCACAGAGCAGATTGGAATACACACATGTTATATATTCCATATGGAATATGGCCACGTGTGGCATGCGACCGGACTGGGTTTGTGCAATATGCTGTATGCACTCAACCCGGTGGAGACGGGTGAAGCGGTTGAAATTAGTGACCCAATCTCAGCGGCGCGCATCCAATATTTTACCACATAAGCCCCTTTTTATACTATTTCATTGATATTGATGAATCAGTTTGGCCCAAATGTTTTTTTGTAACTTTCCCAATGTTAATATTTGGTTTACAATGTTTTCTCGCTATGCCCTTAATATGAATAGATAAACAATGTTATACAATTTTATCACACATAGTAATTCTAAATAAGAACAATCCAGAAGCTCCTGGGGGGCTCTGCCCTTGGACCCCCCACAAGGCTCAAAATGTGGGTAAACGACTCATTCAGGGATTCGAACCATCAGGACGAATTCAATGTGCGCTAAATAAAATATTATATTATGGAGCAGGGTCAGACGACGTCGGCGTCGACGAACCCATCGTGGCCCAGAGCACACACAACTATTCATCAGAATACGAGAAGGATAGGACTAGCTCCAGTCAGGCCTGAAGCAACCGAGACACCTGGGGCTCGCTTCGGCCTTTGGAATGCACGTATCATTGAACAACAAGACATCACTTATCTGTGATCTGGTAATTGATAATCATCTTGGCGTCTTAAAGGGGTAGTTTAGTTTTGGTAGAGAGGGCGCTGCACATCACAATTTTTTTGTGAGGTAATGAAAAACTGAGTGTCGATTTTGAGAGAACATGCAATTTTAATGGCAGAATAAACTTTATTTGGTCAAAATTGACCCAGAAACGGCTAAAATATCAATAAATATATCTGATCTTATAATTATTTGGGGCCCAAATAATTAGATGATTTTTTAAAAAAATTTAAAAAATGCTTGCACTTTTTACATTAAAAAAAAAAGCTTTATTACAATAGTTGTTGATGATCTCTCTATTTAATCATTATGTCAATAAAACATCACATACATAATTTTGTATGAAAAATGGTTAAAACCAATGCCTTTTAAGAAAGCGCCCTCTTGAGTTTGAATGGCTCTTTTTGAATGATAACGGGCTTTTTACTTAGTCGTTTGTAATTTTGTATACATTTCGAGCATGGTGGAGATATAACCATTAGTTTATAGTGTTACTGTCCAGGTTTGGTTTAAAGTTCAGCCTTACCAAAACTAAACTACCCCTTTAATTATTATTGAGTGATGGCTCACCGGCGATCAGAGGGGAAAACGAACCATAGCTGGTTTGAAGTCTAACTTCGGCATTTGTGTTCTCGTCCGGTCGGTCTTCTGCACGCATCTCATTGAACGATTCGTTCAAAATCTCATCTTTCGATCACTTTGACTTTACTATACATCTGACACACCCTTCCATTCTTAAGCTCTGTGCTATATACATACCACCTCCTTCATCACCTTACCAGTGGCTCCTTCGTAGCAGATTTGTTCACTCTCCTTGAATCAGCTGTTATTGGTGACCAGAAATGTGCTAGAGATCGTGATGAAATAAACATGTGGTTTTATCTGTATCATACGATTCCAGCCAGGTGACCCACGTAAAGGGACTTAGTAACATTGTCCAAATCCTCAAAATCCAATTGCAATTTCAGCGGTTCCCGCATACCTTGTTTTATATGCATTAACAATAAAAGCATGGGACAGGTTTCGGTTTTTCAAATTTCCATTTCGTTCAACGGTTCAAAGGATTTTTTACTATTGATGTGTTTGAATATTAATTTATCTATTTTTTTAAATCTATTATTTAAAGGGGTAGTATAGTTTTGGTAAGGCTGAACTTTAGTAACCAAACCTGGACAGTAACATTATAAACTAATGGTTATAACTCCACCATGCACGAAATGTATACAAAAATCCAAACGACTAAGTAAAAAGCCCGTTATCATTCAAAAAGAGCCATTAAAACACAAGAGGGCGCTTTCTTAAAAGGCATTGGTTTCAACCATTTTTCATACAAAATTATGTATGTGATGTTTTATTAAAAAAATTATTAAATAGAGAGATCATCAACAACTATTTAAAAAACGCTTTCGACATTTTTTGAAAAAGTGCAAGCATTTTTTTGATTTTTTGAAAAAATCATTTAATTATTTTGGCCCCAAATAATTATAAGATCAGATATATTTATTAATATTTCAGCCGTTTCTGGGTCGATTTTGACCAAATAATGTTTATTCTGCCATTAAAATTGCATGTTCTCTCAAATTCGACACTCAGTTTTTCATTACCTCACACAAAAATTGTGATGTGCAGCGCCCTCTCTACCAAAACTAAACTACCCCTTTAAATACAAAGCAATGAGTAAGTGAATATCACTTTGCATTTTCGCTCATTTCTTGGCCAAATAACATCCTATTAACTTGACATTCTCACATATTACTTTCTGGACATATCAGAGCACACCCTTCATATTTTATTAATCAATCATCACTTGTTGCACTCGTCAACAAAGTTACTAGATCCGTTTAAAGATAAATAACAGTTTTGGGAAAGTTACAGAAAACATTTATTATTGATCAATATTGTTGAATAAGTATCTACAAAGGGCTGGTGTGGTAAAATCCGAACCTAACGATGCGTTAAATGCAGGAATATCGGAAGAAATCCAATACCCGCCCGTATATGTATATGTATATTTATAAATCCACCGCCCGTTCGCACCTGTCCACGCCGCTAGCGCTGGACTGGAGTATCGACAAGCTGGGAACAAGCGCGTATAGCGAACGCACGTGGTCAATAATGCACGTAGCGTATGCGCGATTCCGCGTTGGCGATATCTGGCCGCAGCGGAACGATTTTGTAATTTACCAAGATATATCAATTAGAAGGCGGTTTCCAGGCAAAATTTGTATCATCCCGTATTAGTAAAACATATTCTTTCACATGATTGGAAATAAGAGCTTCGATTTCTTTTTTTGAGTGGGGGGCGTTTCCAAACTGGCCTATACCTTTAACGAGAGATGACCGATTCCCCATCCCAATAAAAAAAAAAAACGACAGCAAAAACAACAACAATCCTACCATTTTTTACACACTGCCTGCTTATCAGTGGCACAAATAAAATGCTCAATGTACTTGTTCTCATGCGTTATATGGGAAATTAAATATTTCATCGTTAATCCGAACTATAGAACAAATGCCTTTCTGTTTGTGCGTTTGTTTCTCTGCAGATGTTCCGGGCGATTCTCGGGACGGAGCCGTGTAATACAGGTAGGCAGAATATATTTATCTTATTACAATCTTAGCATCATCATTAGCTCCAGGAAACCTGACGTATATTGTGATGGGTGCTTGGGGAAAAGTGCACCTGACAAGAAAAAAAGCTATGGAAACCTAATACATATTGAAATTCACAGGCACGAAACATGATAAGCGTTGCATCTTTTTTGTGGTCCCGTTTATCCATTCAAGATCTTTGTTAGAGATGCGTTAATTAAGTTATATAAATTAATTTCTTTATTTGAATATTGAAACATCTAAATCAAACTAAAACTCGGAATTGATCATTTATATTAATGAACTTTACACAGAATAATCTTGGGAAAATACTCACAAGAATCATTTACAACTTATAATGCTCACCTAGTGCACATTTGTATGATGGTGCAATATTAGTGTGACGTAACAATAATTTAATGCAGTTTCTGATGGCATAATTATTCCTGGTTTATTATATTATTGTTTCATAGATGGAACCGCTGTTCCGGGCTTCGCATGGAAACAACGATACACATTCTCCTTCATACAACCAGGTGCCGGCTACTCGCGGGATATTAAGATAACACCAATAACTGTAGGTCTTACATGTGTTAGCGTACCCTGCATGAACTTCTGTTCATGTAGCACGCCTGAAAATGGTACTTTCATCTTGACTATTTCACCTACGGAGTGTGCACAAGATAATTCTTCCATTGAACTATTCTCTGATCGTGAGATCATAGTGCATGGACTCGTTCTTACCGGTGCGGGTAGTGCCATGAGGTTGACTGGTGGGTTCCTTGCGTTGCCTCATGAATACCTTGGGACCGAGTACCTCATTGACTGCTACACCCCGTCGGGAGGAACCAGAACCAAACCACAATTCACGATATCAGCGATTGAGGATAATACACAGGTATTGATTGTCTGTGAGCAGCATGCTCCATGCAACCCCAGTGCGGTGTCACCATTCTTGATTACCTTGCATTCCGGACAGACTTATATAGAAGTCTCAATAATCATTATCACAGGAGTTTACATCCGGTCAGATAAACCCGTAGCTGTTGTTGTTGGGTCTGGGGATGTCTATATTCCTAGTGCGGGGCAAGGCATTGACCAAGGTTTTATCATTGAACAGCTGCTACCGATGTCAGCATGGGGGACACATCATCTGGTACCACCATTGATAAACTCTACAAACGGCTGGAATATACGTCTAACTTCCAACAACACTGCCAACGTTCTTGTCCTGGGTCGTGAAGATTTGTTTCTAGTGAACATTACCGTGGAGGCAAAGGGTTACTATGACATCGAGGTCACTGAAGGATGGCTGAATCAAAGCTACACTATAGTCTCCGATCAACCGATTCAAGTGATGCAGTACATGCGAAGTTCATTGAACACAGAGATGGGGGATGCGAGCATGATGATTGTCCCACCCATCCGTGATTACCATGGGAACACGACTCTCCAGGCTTACCAGTGGAACGATGAACGACACTTTGCTGACATCATTGTGTCTGAGCGTGAAATCGATGGCATACGTGTTGCAGGAGAAAGCGTCTCACGTTGGTGGTGCGTTAATGTGTCAAGCGATTCCCAACGGTACTGTTACACTATGTCTAACTTAAGCGTGGGGTCGTTCCAAATCACACAATCTGACCAGTCGGCTCCCTTCTTGCTGAGATACTACGGTCACTCTAATAACACTGGGGCAGCAATGCTGGCAGATATAGCAATAACACATGGTAACTAAAATTCATACTAAACACATTATTATAACAATGTATTCAATTGAGATGGTACCGACAACCGTTTGCACGATTTCAAATAGTACTATCATTATAGGCTATTCGAATCCATTGCAATATAAGATCGATACACATTCATGTTATTTTTATTATTTAATTATCATTTCTGTATTGTTCCATATAAAAGAAAATGTGAATATAGACACCAAATGTCTTGTTGATAATCACTAAACCAATACTACTTCGCTTGACAGGTCTTGTACTACATTTAATTCGATGTTGGCCGTCATTCCGTGGTATTTAATATAATTGTGGCGTATCACAAGGCTCAATATTAGGACCACTTTTATTTCTTTTATATGTTAATGATTTATATAATACATCTTCCTTATTGTCGTTCGTTCTTTTTGCCGATGACACACATATTATTTGTTCTCAAGAAAAATTAGAATCATTGGTGAATGTTTTAAATAATGAATTATATAAAGTATCTAATTGGTTTAAATGTAATAAACTCTCATTAAATATTTAAAAAACTCATGCAATTTAAACATTATAATTCTCATTTAAAGGATAATGCCCCGATTATTATTAATATTGACAATATAAAAATTGAACAAAGAAAGACATTTAAGTTTTTAGGAGTATATATTGATGATAATTTAACGTGGAATGATCAACTGCATCACGTATTATGTCCATTTCTAAAAGTGTAGGAATCATAAATAAGTTAAAATTTCTTTTGCCACATACAGCTTTGTTTTTATTGAATAATTCATAAGTACTTCCATATTTAACATATTGTAATATTGTTTGGGCCAATTGTGGTGCAACCAAACTTGATCCTATTATTTTATTACAAAAAAAAGCTTTGCGTATTTGTACAGGATCAACTTTCCTTGCCCATACAGACCCCTTATTTGTAAAGCTAGAAACGTTAACCGTTTACTGACTTGCACATTCTCCAAGTTGCAGTATTTATGTTTAAGTACATAAATAAACAACTTCCACTCTCATTCAATAATTGTTTTTGTTATAATAATATAATTAACTCCTATCCAACTCGTACTTCTGGGAATTTCCATTTGATGAATCCCAATTCATTAATCACACATAAATCGATTTGACATCACGACCCGATTTGTGGAATAATTTACCGAATATAATCAAATCATACCTGACCCTCTATTCTTTTAAATCAACACTAAAGCGTCACCTTGTATCATTATACACAGCCGTAACTCACTAAACATCTTATTTTGTAGTCAAATCCCAAACGTATTCATAACCGGAATTCTATTTTCATGCACTCCCACTTGCACATGCACATGCACTTGCACTGCACCCATCTGATCAAAGTCATGCATAAAATGTATACTTTACAAAAGCGTTAGTTTGTGTCGCTGATTGTCCCCATGAGGCCGCCATCGATCTCAAGCTTACAGATCATGATGGCGGTCTCCTGCGTTTATGTGCTTTATTTATTACTTCAATTATTACTATAATTATTTTTGAACTATTCTGTATGAATACTTATTAGTTGTAATTCTATTTAAATACTCAAACATGTTTTGTACAATTATGATTATGTATTGTTTTGAAAAAATGCCGGAAAAAAAAGTTGGTTCGGGCCTTTGCCTTTCAATACAATGTTGTGGATTTGATTCCCAGCCGCGGCAAGTGTGTCCTTCAGCAAAACAGTTTCTCCACACTTGCTGCTCTCGCATGAATATATTCCTTGAAATGCTTGAGCGCCCAATAATGGTAGCTCGGCTAAAGCCAAGTTAATAATACTCCGAGCGCTTTGGGACTTCGGTGATAAAACGCTATATAGAAATGGATAGTATAATTATTATATAAGCCTATACCTCAATCTTGACCTCTTAAATTATCGTCTGGTACTATTGCGTTCATGTTTGTTTACATCCGTTATAATGCTAATCGCATGTGCTTGATTCACTTGACAGTTGAATGTTCTAACATTTTTACATTATGTTTGTTTTGAAACAAGTTGTATAAGAATCAAATGAAATAAACAATTTCTTTTTGTTAAAGGGGAAGTACAGTTTTGGTAAGGCTGAGCATTAGTTACCGAAACCTGCACAATAACATTACAAACTAATAGTTAAAACTCTACCATGCTCGAAAGGTATAGAAAATTATAAACAACTAAAGTAAAATGCCTGTTATCATTCAAAACGAGCCATTCAAAGACAAAAGGGCGCTCTCTATAAAAGCATTGGTTTCAACCATTTTTTATACAAATGTTGCATGTGATGTTTTGTTGATTTTTTTTTAAAATATAGAGCCGATTTAGAGCCGATATAGAGCCGATTTTGATCAAATACAGTTTATTCTGTCAGTAAAATTGTATGCTCTGTCAAATTTTGCATTCAGTTTCTTATTACCCTGAGTTATCTTGACTGAATGTGTATTCAATATACAAGACCAACCCCATCACACCCACCACTACCAACAAAAACACCAATTAACACCAATATACAACAACATAAAGAAACGACAGCATCAACAGCAACAACAGCATTATCTTGACATGTCGACAACTCTGTGATGCAGCCCCCTATGCCTATGAAGATGGGGTGCTTACGATGTATTATTTGGATGTAACCGTTACACATTTTTATTTTACAAAACGCTATTTCATTATTAATACCCTATTTTGGTCTTACTCTATACTTTAGACTATAATCCTGGATTCTCGTTTGCCATCGGGACAACGACAGAGACCTATACCGCTACGGCTGCATTGGGAAACACTGCAACGCGTGTGATCAATGCTACGGTAGTAGGTAAGTACAAAGTGACGTTTTAAACCACATGGATGCTTGAACTAAAAGTTACAATAAACTATCGTAGATCATAGCATTCCCGAACATATGCTCATACCTGTTTGTATTAATTTGTTTTGTATGATATGTATGCACAACTAGAATATAAGCTACATGTAGGTCAGAGCGGCATCTGTTGTTTTATCGGGGAAAACATAATATCGTAGAGGGCAGTCATTTACCCCATGCTCATGCTGCACTGTCTGGTCATTTTCCATCATGAGGTTATACGCAAACAACAATTTTAAAAGATTAACGATAAAACATATTTAGAAAGAAAACGTTTAGGAAATTGTTTATACAAATCACGTGACATTCTTTTTCACTATTGAACCATTTTCAAAGATTGTAAACGTATTTTAATATAGCTCTTTTCTGTAAGTAATCGCTTATAAGGGTAAATCATGTGACCAAAAGAAAGAACTTCCAGTAAAATATAGATACTGAAATGAAATTCAACCAATTATATCAAGTCGATTATCTATTTCGCTTTTACTTGCACCCTCTTTGCAATTTGTTTGTACTAAAATGCAAAATACAAATTGTATTATACACATGCCACCTCATTATGCGCACATCATCTATCTAGTAAAGCTTTACAGCTGGTATGACTCCATATATAACAAGAACAAATTACATATTTGTATAAATGGTATAGGTAATATTATAATGTTTATTGCCCTGTCCAGCCTCCTGTTCAGAGTCAGTTGTGACCGGTCCGTTTGGGACACTGACATTTAACCGTACCTTGCAGAACCAGACAGCAACAACTCTGGAACACTGCATTGTCAATGACTACATCAATACTAGTGAGTTTTTTAGTTGCTGACGTTTAAAGTAGGTATTCATTGATTTAAATTAGAGATTTAGCTTATATTACCGAGTTTCGTATGTTATCCCTACCAAGAAAATTACAAGTAGGCCTAACAGTAATCGATTCAAAACATGATGCATAATCAACTATATAACATAAGTTTATTTACCTATCACTTTCAAAAGTCCCTCGTTGTGAATGTCTCCGAGTGAAGGATATCTATGGCGAGGGAAACCTTTAAAAAAAATTTGAAATGCCATATAATTAATACGCATTTGTGGCTATAATAAACTGTTGACAAGCAATATGAGTGCACTATTGATGTACTAATTCGTAATATGACATCATATGCTAACAACTCAATTTTCTCCCGTGACTGACACCATCAGAACATTGACGTTTTTTTTTATTCCAAAGGACGCTCCTGTTCAGTTCTTGCGATGGCGTATTGGTGTTGCACTAGGATCTCAAATACTACTTATATATTATACATCTGTTAGCCCCTAGCTCTCTAGGCATGCAATATTGTCATATGTTGTACTTTAAAAGAAGATATTATCGACGACTTTATTTAAATATTTTGTTTTGCACACCGTCAATGATTGATCTCCTAGATAATCCATTCGAAAATGAATTCCTCCCACCAGTCCCTATCCCACGAGCTACCCGGACATGTCGTGGGAGTCTAGCCTTATTTGCCGTTTGGGAAAATCCCATCCTCAACGACTGCTTCGAGGAGGGAAACCCCAACGACGTGCTAATTAACATCGCCCAGGTAAGACTTGCATCGTGTCCAATCGAGTAGATAGGGAGGAGAAAAAAACTGTTGTGATAAATTATGATGTACATTATACTGGGTAATTGATTGAACGCAGCATATCATGATTTCGGGCATGATTTTGGGCACGTGTGACTATGATGAAACGGAACAAATTAAACAAATTTTATACAAAACATATGGGGAGTTGTCTATAAACTTATCAGAGTGTGTTGTCAATTGCAGTCCGCCATAGAAATAAATTAGAAAATGAATGGGTCACGTGGTGTGAACAAGTTGTGATGTTTTGTACTATTTTGACATTTGGACAAGTTTTTAGTCTTTGGTCGTAACGGATTAGTATTGATGATCAACTTTTAAGTATGCATTGTGTTTTTTTCGTAATCGTCAAAATGTGTGTTATTTGATCAGGAGGAGTACTCTCTTAAAGCAAGAGCGTAATTGGGAGAGAAACAAGGAAACTGTGACGCTTTGAAGATGTTCATCTTTGTCGGCGACTAAATGTTGGAAAAGCACTTTGATAAGTTTGTGGACTACTCCTTAGATGTTTTGTATACAAATGACAATCTTCCCATTTTCTTAATTTTGCAAAACAAATCCACATCCCCACCATGACCATGTATAGCGTATTGGCAGGGTTGCCAACTTTGAGCAAGCAGTGAGTCTGGGACTTTGCGAGGGAGTGAAGCTACTGAGCGGGGGGGAGGGGGGGGGGTGCCTCCCTCCCACGGTAGGGAGCTTTTGCATTTTCGGACTTGACGCCATGTATATGTGGGTCGGTACGTCATGATTCTACCGATTAAAAGAAAAAAAGATACATTCGTTTCATGATAATTACCCCCAAAACTGATATTCAAAAAGAGGCATAGTACAGTTCAAACATTGCACCTTATGCCACAGTATGTATGATACAACGACATGAACAAGGTATACCAGATGTAGACAAGACCGATTCCTGAGGGAGCGAAGCGACCGAGCGGGGGCAGGGCCCGGGGGATCACTCTCATTCAAAAGTGCTACCAACCCGTGTCCATCACACTCTGAAATGGACACTATCGTCGAAAACTTGTGCAATGGCGGAGGGCGTAATGGGAGGTGGTGTCAGTTTTTCATTATCTCACAAAAAATATTTTGTGAAGTGCCCTCTCTATCAAAACTCAACTATCCCTTTAAACATTTATTATTGCCTAAAAAGAATAACATCGCCTGATGATTAATCACAGCGTTTTATATTTAATTTCGCAATTAAATAAATAGACACATGTGACAGCCGAAAACGTGACGGAATATTCAGCTAACCTGGTGGCAGCTACACAATACAGCGACTACATTACCCCCGAAGGAATCATCGCAGTCGCAAACGCTCTTCAGAAGATCATACAAGTTGAGGACCCATCACCAGAGGTTCGTTATGTTACACTTAAAGAAGAGCCACACGCTGGCACTTGCGCGTACTGTTACGGATAATTGCTTCATTCCGTTATATTTGATTACAGTGATAATAATGATGATGATGATAATAACAATGGATACGTTTACAGCGCAAGTTTCGTCTCTTGACGCTTCCGGCGATTGTAGACAAATAATGAGTGACACTTGATAAAAAAAAATAGCGAGAAAGATTTATGATCTCTTAATTTAATGATGATTAAAGTATTAATGCTGATAAAAGTTATACTAATGATAATGATAATAATAATAGCAATTCTTAATATGATAACTAGTTTAATACATTTCATTTAACGAAATTTAATGAAAATATCAATAAATTATGTGAAATTCACCCCTTTCAGCTATATTCTGCTATAACATGAGCAGTGATGAATCTAATCCATGGAATACTTTTGTTTAATTACAGTATTTTGTGATCAAAAGCGCCAGTACATATAACCACATGCTGCAGAAGGCTATTATACACACAGTGCCTGCACAGATGGCAAACTTGAGAGCGTGGTGAATACACAGCGACATTAACGTCGCGCAATGATATCGCAGTAGAAAACGCATTGTTGAGGGAACTGGGAAATAGGTTCGCCGTGAGGGCGTAGTGAGCGAGTCAGGGACGTTCTGTAAGCTGTACCTGGACAGTGTCACTGATTTCACAATTTTCAGGTTGCGCTTGGGTAAAAATGTTTGGAAAATTGTCTTAGTCCGAGAGCGCGATCGCAGCGTGAACTACCTTCTGTGCGACTAACCATTATTTACCGTTTCGGGACATCATTCACAATGAGTGATCACTCATTTCTAATTTTCTAATTATTTTTGTACAATAAATCGTCACGGTTTGAGAAATATTTTATAGCTTTCTTACAAACTTGGAAAAGTTGTTTTCTGTTCTTGATTTATTTCGTAATTCCTTCCAAAGAATTATTCCAAACGCAATCAGCATTTCTCATTAAAAACGTTTTACATGATAGGTTACCTACAACGTTATCAGCATTGTCGACAATGTTCTCACAGTTGGGATTGATGATTACGAAGAGACCATCGGCGTAGAAGCACCCACCAGGATCCTGGACTCACTTGAAGAGCAGGTTACCTTATTCCAGACCAACGGATCGGCTACCAACCTCACTGTGACAGGCACGAATGTTGCGGTGGTTGCACTGCAGCTACCATTGGACAGTCTGGCTGCAGGTCTAGGGTTCGCAACCCTGCCTGCGAACGGGAACGAGAGCAACCTAGATGACAGTCTGAATGAAAACTCAACCATGGTGTTTTTCGACACGGACGACATCCCGCAGGAGATTGTTGATGCATCCATCATCATTCCCTCTGCCATCCTTGATTTTCTCCCGCCTTTGGCAGGTATGCTCTTGAATGAAGAATTAGTGCAAGTAAACATATTGTTTAACGTAACATGTCATGTGCTTAATGTTGTATGTAATTGTTTGATGGTCCTTTTAATACAAAACATATTTTAAAGAGATGTAGTAACATTGTCCGAATCCTCAAAACTTACTTAGACCTCTCTCTCATGCCTTGTTATATTCGTATTAACAATAGCAGCATGTGACAGGTTTTGGCTTTCGTATTTCCCTTTTGTTAAAAGATATATTATTTACGATTTAAGTTTTTAAATATTAAACTATACACTGGATAGTCGTAACCGTGTACAAAGTCAGTGCAATGTCTTAGTGAATATCACTTTGCATTTTCGCACATTACTCAGTGGACATACCAGATCACAACAAAACACATTATATCGACCATTTATCAGCTTTTGTATGCATGTCAACAATGTTACTAGATCCCTTTAAAAGGACAATATAATTGCATAATAGTATCTGTCGTTGCTTCGATAATGATAAGTACAACAAGTTTGTGTTTGGAGCATAGTGATTACTAATTGATTAAACCTAAAATAAAATTTTGTTTCATGTAGAAGAGGCGACTGACCTTTATACTATTTGTGTTCTCTTTCAGAAAATGCATCGATACCAGTGAGTTTCTTCATTTTTCAAACTAGCAAGCTCTTTCAGAGTCCGGACCAAGTCTATAACGTGAGTAGAGAGCGCCGCCTAGCGGTCGGGACACGAGTCATCGCTGCAACGGTCGAAGGTGTGGACATCGTTGGACTCCCTGCTGGTCAAGAAGTTGAAACAACATTCCTTGAATTCAGAGCCGTCGAGCCGTTGTTGCAATCGGAGGGGCAACATTTTCCGGAGTCATCGGTGAGAGAGCTTAACGCCCCACATTGGCTCACCCAATGCGGCGGAGCCCCCAGAGGCTTTCGATTTTAGCACTTAAAGGGACTTAGTAACATTGTCCAAATCCTCAAAATAAAATTGTAATTCTAGCGGTTCCCTCATACCTTGTTGTATTCGTATTAACAATAAAATCACGGGACAGGTTTCGGTTTTTAAATTTTCCCTTTCGTTACAAAGATATGTACGATCGAGGTATTCAGATAAGAAAAACTCTGGTGGAGTTTTGAAACCGTGTACAAAGTGAGTGCAGTGAGTTAGTGAATATCCCTTTGCATTTTCACTCATAACTTGGCCATGCAATGTCCATTTGACTTGAAATTTTCACACAATACCCTGTGGACATATGAGATAACAACAATATACATTGCATCAACCATTCGTCACTTTTTGCACGTGTCAACAAAGTTACTAGATCCCTTTAAGATCTGTATTATATTTTCGTACAAAAAATGCATTTAGCGCACAATGCATGAGTCTTGATGAGTCGATAGCCTGATTTTGATAAGTCAAGGAATTTCCACATTGGGGCCATTAATTGGGGCATTAATTGAGGTCGAGGAACAAACAAGATTTTTTTTTTTTCCACAGTAAAAATGGCAATTTGGAGATGAAATGTGGACTAATACATACAGACAATATACATATTTTAAATACTGTATATTGTAGATACTGAAAAATTAAATTGTATTGATTTCTGATGTTCATAACCCAAATGAGTTTATACGGGGCCCACTGGGTTCATGTAGGCAATGAGTTGAATAATTATAACCTTTCACTGATTCTATGATACATATAATATTATAGGTAGTTTGTAAAATCCTCGACTCCCTACAAATAAAGACTCATAAAAAGTGAAATGAATTGACTAAATATTAGTTCGGGTGGAGTCCATAAGCGTAGTCCTCAATAGGTATTGAAATTTAGCTATCAAAGCCCACATATATAAATCATTTTTTAAAGACTAACAATTGTCCGTTTAAAGTACCTACGCGATGAAAATCACAATATTGGAAAGTAGACATCACTAGAGAACTAGGGGCATACATATTAACATTATATACTTTGAAGGCCCCACGCGCATCAGAGATCGAAGTAAACCAGCAATTACAAAACTCATCTGGGTATCGATACTAAAAGCCTTTTAGATAAAAGGTGCAGCAACCATTTAGTAACTGTCTATACCAATTAAATAAAGGTCACAAATAAAGTTGAAACGGTGGACAACAGATCGTGCGTGTTCTGGGAGAAGACTGCGGGTGGTGGTCGATGGTCCACGGAGGGATGTCGACGCGAAGATAGACTCGACATCGGCAGGATCAGATGCCTCTGTGATCATCTCACCAGTTTTGCTGTTCTTCTAGTAAGTCTTTTATGATCAAGTCAGCAATTACTCAACTCCGTTAGAGGGCGCAACAGATCTAGTTTCATGTTGCCAATATTCTCAATGGTAAAAATCACAAATATGTCCTCAGAAATCCAAATTAACAAAATAATGTTTACTAGAGAGTCGCCCTTACAACTGATTTTAAATAATAATAATAATAATATTTTCGATTTATATAGCACCTAATATGATTGATAATCATATCTAAGCGCTTTACAATTTAATATTATAATTACCCCGGTTATTGGATGCATAATTTAATCAATCCAGCACACAAAGTGCACGTTTATTCCACTCCCGGAGGAGCATTCCAGCCAGGCAGCTTCGCAGGTGCACACAATACTAGGGATCTACGTTCCATAAATATATAGATCACAGTACGCCAATAAAGTTTTGGGATTTATAGCCGTAAATATATGTTGATATTCCGCATTGTACCCTTAAATGTTTTTTTTTTCTGAAAAGATTACAAACAGATTATAATCTCTGCTAGATGACCTTCACACTTGACTTGACATTGAACAAATCAACAGTTATTTTCAAATCATGTTGACATGCTTCTTATAGGACATATCTGGAGATGTCAACCTGAAAGCTCTAGATATCCTGAGCATCATTGGCTGCGTCATCTCCATCATATGTCTCATCATCACATTGGTTACGTATATAGCCATGAAGTAAGTATAATCAACTTCTGCGAAGATGGTTGATGGAATTAAAGACAATACAAAAATGAACAAAGACATAATGGACATGTTATATGAGTATGGGCACTAAGGTAACATGAACATACATAATAACCGTACATGTTGAAATTAATTAGCCAAAGTAGTTACATTGTACTACAGAGATGCTAACATACGCACTCGATATAGCAATAAGCAAGACATAACAAATATGCGGGCTTATCTGTGAATATTCATGGTGTCTTGTAAATTGCCATTTCTATGGAACAAACATTTTTCCGCAAACTATCTTTAGCATGATATAAATAGAAGCAAATGTTATTAATTTCATGGATTAATATTTGTGCTACAATGTTGATCGCGTTTATCCCCTGAACGGTTTTGAATGAACTGTTAATGTATTATGTCTTCTTCTTCTTTTTTGAAAGGCAACTGCACACCAAGCAGCCTCAGCAAATCCTGATAAATCTCTGTTTTGCTTTGCTTGGACTTTTTGTTGTCTTCGTCGCTGGTATCGACCGTCGTTACCCGACTGCAGGCTGCATACTAGTTGGTTTCCTCATGCACTACTTCCTCCTCGCGTCCGTCTCGTGGATGTTGGTGGAAGCGGTCAACATGTATCTGTTGTTTGTTAAGGTGTTCGATTCCAGTGTCTCGCGATTCATGCTTAAAGCATGCCTTGCTGCTTGGGGTGAGTGTTGAAGGCAAATCAGTCCCTTGCGCCCTACAAGCTCATTTACTTCATTATAGATAGCAAAAAATAATTAATTTATTACGATTAAACATCTCGAATTTTCTCAGATATTTTTGTTTTCAATTAAATAGTCTTATCCTATTTCATTTGTGTTCATAATAAAATAATCTGGGCTGCAATATCATATCTCTGTTGAGTCCCGTTTTATGTATGCAATAGTGTACATTATTAACAAAAACTTGATTATCATACCTGTATTGAAATCGTGCAATCCAATTAGTTCTTTTTTTCCCCACATCTCGAAAAATTAATACAATGAGTATAAAGCTAGTACCCACTTACTATCATAATGCAGAGAGTTGTGTTTGTTTTTGTTGTTCATAGGAAAACATACATGGCAAAATGATATAAATTATAAAGACAATATTGTTAAAACGAATGTACATCACTGGCGTACTGGTGGGGGCTTGGCGCCCCCCCCCCCCCCCCAATACATTTCAATCATGGCTTTTATCTAATTCGATAACAGTGATTGAAAAAAAAAGTATTTCTTTAGACAAGATTTTACTTCATGTCAAGTATACATCAGATTGCATAATTTCAAGTAAAACATTGCAAAAGTACCTTTACCGTGCACCCACCTACCATCACACCCTCCAATCATCCTTCCCCCTCTCGGTTATTGTTTTGCTCCCTCGGGAATCGGTCTTGTATACGTCTGGAATACAATGTTCATGTTGATTTGTCATAACATAATGCTTTTGATGCACTGTTTGAACTGAATATGTCACTTTGCGAATATTATTTTGGGGGTGCATTTTGGTTTTTCTTCATGAAGCAATCATAACCTTTTCTGGTTGGTAGAATCATGACGATGACGGACTAACGCACATTATAGTACATGTCGTCAAGTCAGAATCTCCTTTCTATATATGCACCAGACTGCACAGTTTCAAGTCCAAAAATGCAAAAGCTCCCTACCGTGGGAGGGGGGGACACCCCACTCCCACACCCTCCCCCCGCTCAGTCGCTACGCTCCTTCGGGATCGGTCGCTTCGCTCCCTCGCAATATCCGGTGGTGATCATGGTGATGCGAATTTGGTTTAGCCCCCAAAAAAGTATTGGCTCATTACGCCACTGATGTACATATTCGCATTTGTCTTGATTTTATTACCAAGGTTTGCCTCTTGTGGTGTGCATAGTAACAGTGGCCATTGACAGCTCCTTGTATTTGGGTGACGGCACATAGTAAGTATTCACAATGCGATAATTCGAACAAACTATTTTTTAGATTTTATATTAATCTTCAGTGCATAATTTTAAGTCACATATCAAAGAAGATATTATCATAGTAAATTGATAATCATGATGATAGAGAAACATCGCCAGTGTAATAAAATGAAAGTAAAAAAGGGGGCCTAATCTTTCGATTCTTAAGAATGTTCGCTAGAGGCTACAATTCTAAATAAATAGGTATGAAACAAAACATCTCCCAACTAAATATTATTTCTCTCAGATAATGATCCATCAATTTTTATTATTAGATAAAATAAATTATATGAAATATAAAAGTAATTGTACACGATCAATAAAAAGGTTAATACAACTATCTGACAAACATTTTACTATGAATAAAGCCCAAAATATTGAAATAATAATAATGACTGATACTTGCGTAATTACAGCGCATAGTATGTGAACATTGCATTGCACTTTACAATCAAATGAATTAGCGACCTGTTAAACAAAATAATGAACATTTATATAACATTAAAACCAAAGTCATTAAAACTGGATAAATTATCAAATTAAATACAAGATTGACAAAGTACAATTCGTCGTGCATTTCACGAAGTGACACATCGCACCAAAATCGCGTCCAAAGTCGATTTTGAGTTTTATTCATTTTTTATATCTATAAACCATAGTCTTTCATTTGCCAAAATTTCAGAATGTAATTTCGCTTAATTAGTGAAATAATTAAGTCCGTTTTACACGAACCCCGAAAATGCCAACAATAAATTCCACGAAGTGACACACGCGCGCGTTATATCGTGGCGCGAATGGTATGTGTCACTTCGTGAACTTTTCACTGTGTGCGCTTAAAGATTTCACGAAGTGACACATCGCGCGCGTTATATCGTGGCGCGAATGGTATGTGTCACTTCGTGAAATTTTCACTGTGTGCGCTTAAAGATTTCACGAAGTGACACACACGCGCGCGTTATATCGTGGCGCGAATGGTATGTGTCACTTCGTGGAATTTTCACTGTGTGCGCTTTAAAGATTTCACGAAGTGACACATCGCGCGCGTTATATCGTGGCGCGAATGGTATGTGTCACTTCGTGAAATTTTCACTGTGTGCGCTTAAAGATTTCACGAAGTGACACACGCGTTTATAACCTCACTGTGTTATTATCGTACGTATCTTAGATGATTATTATACACGACGAGAATGAGTAGATTCTCCCCTTTCTTGACGTGTACTATACATTATAATTATCGAAAGTTGTCACGCCGAATTAGCTGTTTGAAGTAAAGAGAAATCTTTAAATGCGTTTTATTCGAAATGTAGTTACGCGCTGCCGCGGTACAATGTGTCACTTCGTGGAATGCACGACGAATTAATAGAGAACATTATTTTCGGCCATCATACTGCTAACCGTTGAACGGAGTGAGTATAAAGCCTTCCCAAGTAAGCCTGCCTGCGCATACATAATCCATTTAATTTAGTCTCCTCTATAGCCACACAATCTGGTCCAGATTGTCGCTGAAGATTTTTTTAAAGACATAGTGAATGATCGAGAGGATAACACCTTAAAAAAAAAAACAGGGGGTGTATTCTGAAAACGAATAAAATGTATTGTATCTACGTCATATCTACGTCAATAAAATATATTTCATCAAATCGCAGAATTCCCTAAGTACAAGTTAAGAATACCGATTTGGGAAACTATATTTTAGCAACGTAGATAAAATAAATTTTAACTTAAATCATTTTCTGAATACACCCCATAGATCTTGAGTGTGTCATTATTCAATCCCCAGTAATAACATCTAAATTTTCCCTTAAACGATCACTAGCACCAATCTCTTGAGGAGCTAATGTAAACTCTCAAAAGACTAAGGAATTTCCCTTTCACGATAAAATAATTTCACTCCTATATAAGGAGCTAGAATTCAATCATAAAGGAAGTATATTTCCCGGAAAAAAAGTGACTTTTTTAGCTCTCTTGTGGAGAGAAAAAATGTACTCAAATAGCAGTGGTCCATAATTACACTCCTCAAGGAGTGACAAAAGGAGCGGAAATTAGCTCCTTTACATATTCAGAGTGGAAGACCCCAAGAGCGCGTTACAGGTATCTAATCTGGATGTGACAAATGCATGGAACAGCGTCGCTGCGGTAGGTTGATCTGGGTGGTCGTGAAGCTTGCCAATCTTTTGTCTTGTCACCTGGCCTGATATGGTCAAGTGTTGGTCAATTTTACATACATGATTTGTTCACGAAATCGATTTCAAAAGTTCAATTCTGTCTTCTAGTTGCTTTGTGAAGCCAGGCCCTGCCATCTATTACGGCGTTTTACTCATCATCGGTCTCCTTCTCGTCATCAACTGCGTCATCTTCGTGATCGTCGTGCAGCGTCTGTCGTGTCGCCAGGCCGTGGCAACCCACAGGAGCAATAACGGGGACTTCAGCGAGACCTGGCGTCGCCTTCAGAATGCTGTCGCCATTTCCGTGCTCCTTGGCATCACCTGGATCTTCGGCTTCCTGGCCATCGGTGGGGCGCGTGTCATATTCAACGTCCTCTTCCTCGTCTTCAACTCGCTGCAGGGCCTCTTCGTCTTCGTCATGTTCTGCGTACGGCAGAAGGATGTCCACCACCAGTGGGCCCGGTGGCTGCGGTGCCGATTTGAGGAAGAGAAACCCGGTGGCGTCAGTGGGGTTAAGAAGACCAAATATCGTGGAGACGATAAGAAGTCCTCTGCCACGCATTCGAGCGCTGGAACTTCCCAAGGAAAACAGCTTAGCAGCAGTGGTCTTACCGAAACTACGACTTAATTTATACAGGGTCCTGTAATATTACTGACATGTGCAAAACATGTAGAGGGGTTGATATATTGTATATTTATGTAGACTGGTGCAAACATTTCATGGTAAATTAATGTCATATGACCGAAAAGTGAGCAAAAATTCAAAGTTATATTTGCTAACTCGTTTAACTGGTGAAAGATTATGCAGTGATAATCATAAATACGGTGAAACATTTTGGTTACATTTGGTTACATTTGGTTACATTGTCTTGGTAAAAATACTTTATTCTAGCTCTTGTAATGTTAGTCATTAGCATGGGTACGGAGGGGATTAGGTCACGGGAGGCATTTCCCCAAAATATGTTTCATGCCTCTATGACGTAGTTCTACCATGGAATATGTATGATGTTCACTTATTATAATGTTGGTAATGATTTTAGATGGGGATATTTGGTTACGTGGTTACGTGGCTTAACGGCGATCGGTAAAATTATTTTGTCTTTAAAATCCTACATGGGCAGTCACATTCCAAAACGGAGCCCGCCCGACTTCTTCGCGAGCTCAAAAGGGCATTTTCGCCAGGAATATGGCCCGTGTCTGCTCGATAACTACGGGCGATGCCCGCTTTTTAGGAGTCGACGTTCGCAGATACCCTCACATGCTTCCAAGTGAAGGATTTTCGCTCAAGTTCTTTTGTTTACTGGCGGATTGAAATTCGGCGACTCTCTGGCAATCTATACATTCGGTCGGGGTCCGTTTGATTTTGCATTTCTGTATTTAAAATGGCCCCAAAAAGGCAAAAAATCAATGTAAATTAAAGGGGTATTCCGGGCCTGATAAAACCATTCGTTATTTGAATAAGCAGAATAAGAGGCATAATTGGTGAAAATTTGATCAAAATCGGACAAGAAACACGGGAGTTATTCCTATTAGAACATCATGTAGCAATGAGCGATCGTTTCAAAATTGCCGCCATATGCAACATCATTGACGAGCAACTCGCCATGGCTTTAGTACATGAAAATACACTTATTTCTTATTTTCGTTGCTAAAAATTAAATTTTCTCTGCTTGTTTTCACGAATTCATAGAATAATATCGATGGGCCAACCTCTTTGGAATTTGTAAGCTCATAAATTTGCTTTGTTATTAAGAAAATTTAAATTTTGTAAAATTTCCATGTAGAAGTCAAAATGGCTGCAGCTCGCAAGTGACGTCACGATCGATAGCAATTGCGAACGATACTAAAAATCGGAGCAAAGTTCATCCTGTCATAACTTTTTCATTGCTCTACCGTTTTGGCTCAGATTTTTTATCATGATTCTTCATATTCACTTCATTTTATAGCAAACATCACATTTCTGGGGTAGAATTCCCCTTTAAGTGTGACATGAAAATTTAAATTTTATTTTTTTGACATTAAGAATACAACAATAGTATTCATGCAAACTTATGTATGTGTACTTACACAAACTACAACTAAAAAACTCCTGTTATGGTAGTAAATGTCCTAATCTAGCAGAAAAAACAGAAAATGTGAGAGTCGTGGTGTCATGTTACGTCACCACGTCAAATTTACAAAATCTGTGATTACTGCTTTATTTAGCCACTGACTACCATAATTAAACTTTATTTTGGTAAATGCCTTGTAAATAGTACATAAAATGATTTTGAATAATTCTCAATGTAAGGGTTAAAAAAAATGTAAATAAGTGAAATGGTGACGTAACATGAAACGGTGATGACACGGTGTCATGTTACGTCAGATTTGATACATTATCTATCATGTTTTCCTAAAGACACATCGGAATGGCTTCAAACTTTGTCAATTACTTGCATACCCAAAGGTGAATGTTACATTAGATAACTGAATCAAAAGCAATGGTACTTTTGATGATACATACATTTGTTTTAAGCATATCACACATCATTTCCCAACCTGGTGAAATAGCCAACGTTTCCTTATCTATTTCTGTTTTTTGGAACTTCTTACGTATTTATTGTTTGATTCAACTTATATTGTACATACAATTGATTAGAAGTATGTAATTCATATCATTTCTATTGAACATGAAAATATAATAGTTATATAAAATAAATATACAGTTATAAATTCATGTTAAAATTACTGCAGGAAATGGTGTATCATTTTATATTATCTGGCATAATCATAAACACCTGGTCATATGAATGTGACAAATGTGAATGTGATGATCGTTGTTTCAGTATTGAAAAGTTTTGTTTACTAGCTACTTTGATAAAAGAAAAAAACACATAACGAAATATAGCGGATAATTAGGAACTTTTATGAACATTTCTATGCATTAAGAGTTAATGAAGTAAATACAATTTTTGAAGATTAGGCAATGATAGTCGAAATTTGTGTGAAGGAAAATGACAAGGAAATTATGTTTTTATGCATTTAATATACATATAAATTGAATAAATCCCCGGGCAACGATTGATTTACGGTCAAGTTTTTGTTGGTACTTTTTGCCAACTTTTGGGGAAATATTATTGGACGCACTAAATGAGTATTGGTCAAACTTTAATTTAGTAACCAAAACTTGCATGCACAATTACGGTACAAAATAATAGTTATAACTTCACCATGCTCGAAAAGTATAAAAACTTACAAACGACTAAGTAAACTAACCCCTTTTATCATTAAAAAAAAAGCCGTTACAACTGAAAAGGACGCTCTCTAAAAAAAAAAATGATTTTAGCAATTTTTCATACAGAATTGTGCATTTAATGTTTTGTTAAAATAATGATTCAATAGAGAATGGGGGATATAATCAACAACTTTTTAAAAACTAAGCATTTAAGCATTTTTAAACATTTGTATAAAAAGTCAAAATATCCCCTGGTAAAGAATTTTTTTAATAAAAAGATGTTTATGGATATTTCAGCCCTTTCTGAACCGATTACGGTTATTTTGTCATTAAAATTGTGTGTTCTTTCAGATTTGACAGTCAGTTTTTCAATATCTCACAATAAAATATTTTGTGAATGTACCAGTACTCAACTATCTCTTTAAAAGTAAAAAAAGTAAAATTTCGTTTTTGCTGTCTATAGTTGTTTTGAAATGGTTTAATAGAATAAATCACATATTGTTTTTGATTTTATGTCAAACAATGTATTTATGTTCCCTATTTAGAAATGTATATTATTATTTTTTTTACCATCAATGCATGGACCAATGTACACTTGTAAAACAAAAACGTATATAATCTTCGTTTTGTTTGAAATAAGTTGTCCTTTTTGTGTTAACAAGAGATGGATGTTTTATTACCCTTCATAATGTTCGAATGTTTAAAGACTTTGGCTTGAAGTAGTTACTAATTTACAATTAAGGAAAATCGGTAGTTACCTTATTGGGCTGGTTCTGCACATATCAATATTATGTATTGGTTTTGTTATTGGTTTTCCTCGTATAGAGTGAAATGAAATAGTGCTCATTTGTTATATTAAAGTATAATCGTGTAACCAACATTTGATATTTAAATCGTTTGTTCAATTAAAAAAGATTGTGCATAGCCATTGTTATTTTACTGTTGAGTTGATTTATATGTCATTGTGTATTTTCTTTTTAATTACGTGTCCGCACACTGGTGTGTTTGTGTAGGTAGTCATCATCACAAATGCGGTACAAATATAATCAAATTATACAATGGTGTTTATGTATGTTGAATTTAATTGAGCTTATTCGGCAAAAAGTAAAATACAAATATCACAAAATAAACGTAGGCCTATTATACAACTTAAAACCGGGACCTCTGGGAAGCAGCAGCTTGTATCCGAGGCCCCAATAAATAATCATTGACAATAAAACGACGAACAGCATATATAGCACTAACTTTATAAATCACAATTACACACATTCACACAGGATAGGAAAGAGAGGAGAAGAAGAAATGGGAGAGATCTAGTCAATAATGGATGGCAGCTCATAAAACGTAAGGCGTTTGGGTTTTGAAATGAGTAAGAGTGGTGCTAGATTTGAGTTCTTTACTTATAGAATTCCATTCATTTACACTAGTGAAACTAATATAATGGGTTCTGATTGTTAAGTGAGTAATAGGTTTGCGTAAGTTTTGACAATTCCGAGTGGAATAGGTATGAAACAAGTTATTGGTTTTAAACATATATTCAAATATTTCTGGAAGAATACCTCTGTGTAGTTTAAACATAATGATAAGAATATTTAGTTTCACAAGATAGACATTGGAAGAGTTTTTAATTGTACCAACAAATGAAGAGAATGACTACATTGACTGTTTGAGAAAATACGTATGGCACGTTTCTGGAGTAAAAATATCATATTTATGTGTACTTTATATGATTTCCACCATATAAAATAATGGCATTATAAATATAAATCAATATTCTAGAAGGTAAAAGGGTTTTCAAATACATATGCGTGTGTATACGTGTGTATGTGTGTGTGTGTGTGTGTGTGTGTGTGTGTGTGTGTACGTGCGCGTGCGTGATGACACCCGAATAACCTATACATTGTGATTATCGGCAGCGACATTCGTCTTTTGCGCCTGATAATGCAATGGGACCTTCATTACATTTTTTTAAACGGATTGTGCCAGAATAATTGTCAACTATCACTATATGGGATGTAAAGAATTAATACCAAATTAATTGAAATAAAATTGTGTATGTGTTCAAGAGATTTCGAACAGTAAATGATTGTTGAATATTCCATGTTTCCTGCTAATGGGAAGATCCGTCAAGAAAAGAGTCATTTTGAAACTCCTCACTCTAACTTACAAATCCATGCATAACCTTGCCCCTCTTTACATCTCTGAACTTTTTCACATCCGCGTGCCAGGCCGAACGAGACTTTGATCCACCTATACAGTCCAGCTCTTGGAAGGAAAATCTAGGAAGTCGTGATGCACTGGGACAGATCGTTGTGGGTTGCTGCACCACATCTATGGAATCGGCTTCCCCAAGATCTCCGTCATTCTCAAACAATCAATAACTTTAAATCATGTCTGAAAACAATCCTGATGAGATTACCTTTAATATGCCCGGAGTTATATGTGATTGATTTGTTTGTCTTTAGATTACTGTTTTATGACTATGTTTTTTGTTATAATTTTGCAATGTTTGAAATGTGCGCCACGAGTGTCTGAACGGACAGATGTGCGCGCGATATAAATGTATAATTATTATTATTATTAAGCGGGAATAATCGCTCCCCTTACGCCTAATTTGCACTCTCTTATCCGTCTCAGTAATCCCTTTTACATGTCTTACCCCTTCGATCACGTCTCGGCACCTACAACACCCTCACCGCATGGAAGGACAGCTGGCAGCAGACCACCAGACCCCCTCAATTCACAGTGACCCTAAACACAAAACTACCACCAGGCGCGGATCTACCCCGAAAGGATTGGGTCACCCTCAACAGGCTCCGCACAGGGGTCGGCAGGTTTAACATGCATCACTGGGGACTCAAACCTTCTCCGGCTTGCACGTGTGGAGCACCCGAGCAGACTGCCTCCCACATCATTGAAGAGTGCCCAATCCTTCGCCCACCTGGCCACCCAAACCCAGATTTAAACAACTTGGACCCCGACACTCTTAATTAGCTACAAAATTTGCGTGATATTACATAGAAGCTGCGCTGCCTCATACACAAGAAGAAGCACGTCTCAGTTCCCCCTAAATAAACCATCATCAATGTTACACAGTCCATGATGACCTTTCAACACCTGAAGTTGTAAATAAGGTGTTTAACAAGAGCCGCCTATGTTACAATTAACACATCAAAAACAGCGCCCTCTCATGACCTGTGCACTATACCGAGCCATGCTACCGCTCCTGCACTACACTACATCCATATCCAGATTCAGATCCTCAACATATTCAGCCCTTACAAAAGTACGCCATTGCCTCCATGGGCGCATATAAAATAACTTTCTAGCATGAAGTGTATTTGAAAGAGGAATGCAATTTTGTTGTATATCAGGCTGACATATCAGCTATTAACCTTTTGCAAAACAACAAACAAGTAGCAAAATTGTCTTAAATCAAAACAAATGCCATGTATGAGCTAGTCGGAGACGGTCTGAACTAGACAAACATCTTTTATTATAATTTATATTGATTCATTTAATAAACAGTTACTACAACCGTTTATCTTTTCTAGCATCTGCAGACACTTTATTGTAATTCGTTTTTGCGCTTAATGTTCAATAACCAATTTATTTTGGTGAAGCACAATCAAAGTAATTCAATCAGATTTCGGGGGCAAATGGTAGATCTTTAAGAAAACTTGTTAAAATATTAATGAAACCCAACTAATACACAATAGTCTTACTTATATTCAGAATAGAACTGAAATGAGCCCCAGTTAGCTTTTCAGTTTTAGCTGTTTAGAAATGGTAAGACAATTAACTGCACATTGCCAGCACCCTGATGAAAACCTGAATGCAAGATATAACCACATTGGGAAGCTCAATGGGGCTCCAGGGAGTAAATCCCCCGGAAGCTTTTGGGTTTAAGATTTCCGATATCCAGAGCTAAATATGTTGTTTAGTGGGCATTACATAGCGAGAAATCCTGAGTAATTGTGTTCAAGGGACTGGGTGAGATCTCAGTTTGGGCAGTGTAGCATTCTCAAGATGTGATTCAAAGTAGACTATTGTATTAACCATCACATAATGAATGAAAAGGGGCCGGCAATGTCCTTTAATTTTAATTTTTATGAACCCCAAATATGGGGTAGGGTAGGATAATAAAAAAAAAGCCATCCCCATCAAGAATATTTGGTTGAATATATTCCCCATCCCCATTGATCGACGCCCATGAATAGGTCCTGCACTCAAAAAAATGTGCTTTGGCAACGCATTCAATACGCATTGCTGAATGATTTATATCCTGAGTATGGCTGTAAACTTAGTTGTGTTACAGTTATAATGTTAAAGTGTAGTTGGAATAATGCAAGAGATCAGATATGCACCTTTGCATTAATCCCATACTGCCATTGTACATCTAATATATTTTTTACTAACATACTGTCTATTGAACAACCAAGTCTCCATCATACTGAAAACAAATGCCTGTCTATTATTGAGCTATAACTGGCTGTTATTAGTGTATAATGCTTATTTAAATCCTGTTAAACAGTTGCTCTTGAATAGGCGCACGTCTTTCGCAATTTCTATGTCTGTACTATACAGGGTGGCCCCCCAAAAAACGGAACGGGGCACTTCCCAAAATATAGTAACAAACGTATTATGTATATGGGATAGAGTGTCTTTTCAAATGAACAACGATACCACGAACAGTCAATTTGTTAGTGTGCACTCAGTCGTGTGCCGAGAGAATGGGCATCGTCGCTGAATGGTATTACGGGCAAGGAGTGCGGTTAAACTGGCATTGACTAGGTCGAAATCGACATAAATTGGCACCTGACATGGTCTCACTCACAGCGCCCTTAAACAAAAACGACCTGACCAAAATTACTGTTCTTGGTATCGTTTTTCATTGGAAAATATTATATTTTGGGAAGTGCCCCATTCCGTTTTTTTTGGGCCACCCTGTACATGAATATTAATATAATTGAACGCGGTCAAATTATAATAACATTACACAGTTCTTACAGGTCGCTTAAGTAGCTGGTTTTTAAAAGAGTGCTAAGATAATTGACTCATCACAGACTAACATGTTTCATTTATTTGAAAGTTGTAAAGTACAAGTCAATATCAGGGCTGAACAAGAAGTAACGTAACAGTGTGGATATAGAGTTTAAAGGAAAATGATGAAAATAATAACAAAGATATTGAGCTGTTTCCTACTAGATTCTGAAATCATTATAGACTTTGTACAAAACCCACTCAGTTCCCGCAGGCAAGGGGTTAAGTCTTTGAGATAAAAATATTTGTCACGCATGCCCCTGAAACTAACCGCTCAATGCCAGAAAGGCTCTGTTGCGCTTGTTATACCAAACGCCAGACTTTATCCATTGTTCTCCTCAGACGACGAAGTTCTTCTGTTAAAAACGTGGGAACGTGGAAATGAAAATGGAGATTTTCCTTTGTTCGTTACTTTTGGAATAGTCGTCATTATTACCTTGGTATTTGTGAATTATTTTTTGTCAATAAATGTGAACTAGAACAGGTAGATAGTTGCTTCATTATGAATTAAACACTCAATTTCTGTGTGGATCGGAATATCCACATCCTACACCAATTTACACTTATTCAGATTGCATGCGCCACCAAGCGTTGATAATTAAAAAAAATACCGTCATCAATAATAATAATAATAATAGATCGTATTTGTATAGCACCTTAGGCAAACAAAGCCTCTAAGCGCTTATCAATGCCATTCTTTAATTTACAAATATTTGTTTGTCACCTTTTGTTCACTCGAGCATATACACTGTGCGCATTTCCTTATTTGCTAAATGAAAATTATAGGAGTGTTTATTATTTTTGTCAATACGCACAATTTACGCCGCTCCAAGTTCTAATATAAATTTTGATCGAAATTGTAAAAGGTTTGCAATTTCCCCTAATTATGACACTTGTTATGGGATGAGGGTAGGCCACTAATTAAAGCTATAATTGGTACCAAAAGGCAAATGAAAATCAGAAAAAAATAATCATTGTGAATGTCAATACCCACAGCTGCTTCATGATTCTTATATTTTAAGTAAGATTGTTAATTTTGTACATACTCCCCTTATCATCCACCAGTATTTAAATGCTACAGCATTTTGATGTTTTGTATATCCTTTATTTAATATTGATGTGCAATACATCTAGATGTTTTCATAAAAGCCTATGATCAAGATAAAGGAGAGTGAGTCTGTAATTGAGACGTAAAAGGAACATACATTCGATGCTTACATTTGGAAGAAGAATCTGAGGATGAGAATAGTGCAATATACATGATTACTTTGAAGCCATTTTAATAAGCACTCGTTTAACAAGAATCGAGAAATAGCATGATAGGCCCTTCGATACCGAACTGCAGATAGAGTGTTTAGAATGTGGATGTTTTATCATCATAAACGGTTAAACCAACTGAAATGTCATAAAGTTGTTTGGATAAACAATACAAAATAAAACCAACACATATATTTCTGAAACCTATTGTAATATTGAATGAAGACAATCTAAACTCGTCTCACAGCAGTTCAGAGTCAAAGCCCGATTGTGTAGCTCTGCAATGGCTTGGTACGAACAGTCACGTCACGTTCACGTTCACGTCACGTGAACGGTTCTGTACCTTTTGTGAAACAGGTCACACAAATCTACGAAGTGTAGGGTAAAGTGACCCAACAATTTGTCGTTTTCCATGCCGGTAAAACTCGAAGTGTCGCGTTAACCAAATCGTGACGTGAGCGTTTAATCAAGATTTTTAAATTGCAAACGCTTGTTACTAAGACTAGACATACACGCACAAAGAGATTTAAAAATGTCGGCGAAAATGCCAATACCCCCTTATCAAATCTTTTCAATCATTATGTTTATAATATGTACGTGCATAATTCAGAGTAATCTGAGACGATAATATGCAGTTCTGTCATTTAGGTAATGTACAACCATACCACTTGCATTATTTGTCTTGTTATTGGAGTATTTCTAAAGACGTGTCGTGCGTGGATTTTGGCAAATGTTGATTTCCAGCTGAATTGCTACACGCAGCGGACAATTCAGTTCGCATACGCCTGAAGTTCCCGTGCTCGACATCTGCGCGTACTGGCCCTTAACGGCGTTGTATGTGCATGCCTGTGAAAGTGAGTGAGTGAGTGAGTGAGTGAGTGAGTGAGTGAGTGAGTGACTGGCAGCAGTGATCAATGAGTTTAAAAGTAATAAAACAATGATTTGATTAATAGTGTTTATTTATGGTTATTGAATCGAGTCAATCTATAAGTCAGTCATTTAATCTAATAAACAATCAATTAATCAGTCAATCATTATAATGAAACAATCACACCAACCAATCAATATTAAATAAATCAATTAATGTATTTGACATTCGAACTAGCTACTTGTAGGCAGTGGCGTACCCAGGATTTTTTCAAGGGGTGGGTGTAGGGGGGGGGGAATATTTCGTCAGACAAATTGAAGTAAGCGGGGGGAGTGTGGGTAGGGGGTGTCCGTAGAAAATGACCGCAGCCGAGGACGAGACCAGGACCGGTCACAAATTTCGAGGCCGAGACCAAGACATTTCTTGAATTATGTAAGGGGGTGGGGATGGGGGTAGGGGGTGTCCATCCCCCAGCCCCCAGGCCTGTGTACGCCTATAATTGTATATTACAGTATAGGTAGGACGGGTTCGTTCACGATTAAATTTACCGAGAATTAGTCTCTTCTCAACGACAATTTACATTAATTTGTTTTACGCAAGCGCCAATTTACGTGAGCTTTCATGAATTGCATATAGTATATCTACAAACTGTTGTGTCACGTAACCCAACACTTCGTAGATTTGGGTGACCTGTTTCACAAAAGGTACAGAACCTGAACGTGACACTTCGTAGATTTGGGTGATCTGTTTCACAAAAGGTACAAAACCTTCACGTGACGTGAACGTGAACGTGACGTGACTGTTCGTACCAAGCCCTCTGCAATAGTTCTTTTAATAACGTTTCCCTTTTTCCTTATTACACGTATAACATTATTATGTGTAAACAAATTTGTGTGAACTGTTTAATTATAGACTATTTCATACCATATAAACCAACAAATGTTTTTCGTTTCTATTTTACAAACTCTACGTTTTAAGTACATGATATATCTTTTTTATGTGCGAATATTGGGGTTTAGCATGTTTTATTCGAATTTGCAAATGTGCTGGTGTGATATCGTCCTAAAATAATTCAATTTCAACTTTTTTAATTTTTTTTTTTATGTCGCATTAATTTTACCTACTCATCCCTGTACATGAAAGAAATGGAGTGACTTTTGTTTATTTAGTTATTGTTGACATTTCCCCATTTAATGTGTGTAATGGGAACGTTTCTTAAATATTTGTTGTTAAAGTGAGAGTATATGCCGCTTCTTGCCATTACTTGTGTATTTCAAAATACATTTCTGCAGTTATAGAAATCTCAGTTGAATTCATCAGTATGTAACACTTCTGCCCATGCTGCTCATTATCAAGTCCAACGTGCATTTTTTGTATTGCCTATAACACGACTATTTAAATATACTTCTTTGTTCTAAGGACTAAGAAGCATCGATATTGATTTGCATATTTGTTATATATGTATTATTCGTTCATGGCTGGATCTTTAAATGGTAGGACATATCTTGTACGTAAAGCAGCTGAATAATTATACCTTATTTCATGAACAATATGATATGCCATATTGATTTATAAGATCTTCAACTAAATTGATTGTATGGCTGTATTAATACAACTTTGATTTATATTACAATTTACTCGTAGGTTGTCTTTTAATCGTCCGTGTGCATTGTATTGTACGTGCAAAACACATGCTTATTGAAAAATACAACCATATCTCCAACAAAAATACCTTTTTACCCTTTCCGTCACAATTTGCTCAAAATGCATTTATATCCCAATTCGTCACGGAATAGATTCTTATGAATGACTTGAATACTTTAAACAAAGTTTGTCATAGTTATTTATAGAGTGTTTTGCGGACGTTATGGGGGATATCCCTTTATGTTAAAGGAATGCTCAGGGTTTTCCGAATCACATTTATCACTTTATTATTATCTCTTTAATGAAAGCATGATTAAATTAATCTCAACCACAAAGGAGAAATTCAGATAGTTTAGTTTTGGCATGGAGGGCGCTTATTTTGAGGTAATGAAAATCTGAGTGTCGAATCTTATACAGATGATACAATTTGAATGACAGAATAAACTTTGTTTGATCAAAATCGGTTCAGAAACCGCTGAAATATCAATAAATATAATGTGGATGTGGTGTGGCAAGATTGGTAGAGCGCGTTCCCCGATCATGAGATCCCGAGTTCGAACCCTGCTCACTGCGTTTGTCCTTCAGCAAGACAATTTATCCACAATTGGTGTATAAATGGGGACCCGGTAGGGGGTAAAGGTGAAGGTGAAGGATCTTCTCAATGCCCATGATCCGCTTTGAAGGAATGCTCCCCAGGGAGTGGGGATAGTGCACGCAATGTGTGCTGATTTTCATTATATCTTATGACCGGGGGTAATAATATCATTGTGAAGCGCTTAGAGATGATTATCAATCATATCAGGCGTTTTATACATATTATATATTATTATTAATAATAATAATAATAATAATAAATCATGTATAGAGCGCGGAAACTATGTATATATATTCTACCGCGCATATTAATATTAATACCCATGGTCATCAGGTACATTATTTTCAAACCCACACAATGATATGTTAATTTTGTATTATTATTATTATAAAGTATACATCGTGTATCAATTCGGAATAAATGTGAAATCCCACATTTACTCCATGATTTAGGAAAAAATGATTTAAATTTTTGTTTTAACTATTCCTATCAGGTAAACAAACCAAAACAAGGGTGCATGTTTCTATTTAATCAGTCGCAAACCACAAAGTACAAGTGAGCCGCTAAAGTTCCGAATTTATAATTTATTTTTTTTACACAAAACTAATTCCCCATTTAAAAGGGATCAAAATCCACAATTCATTGTGGTAACTATACCAGTTATCTCATACCTTGCTGTAGTTGTATTACCTACTGATAATTTGATTTAAGCACATGTCAACAAAGTTATCATAAAGTTCCCTTTGATTTTGTGACTAAATTTATTTTTAGGATGTATGTGGCGGTCAAATGTAGGATTGAACAATTTAGAATATTTACAACAATAGGAGGTACAGGTAATAAACCAGCACTTTGCCCCCTATAACATTGAATGGGGTCCATTAAACTATGTCTATAATACTATAAGACAACATATGACCGTTCCATTGTAAAGAGAATGCTATAATGTATGGCCAGTTGCAAGCAATGCGTAAACATGACTGTAGTGTCATTTGTCGACTCCTTGCCACACATACAATCATCATGATCATAGTCGTAGGAGGTGGAGGGCTGGAGGCTGCACCCCCTCCCCCCCCCCCCCCCCCCCCCCCTCCCCCGGAAGTTTGAGAACGGCCATAACCGGGCAAAAGGCTCCTACATTTTGGGAAACTATGACATATTCGGGTAAATCCATGACATATTCTGGGCTTTTTCGGGCAAAATGATGTCATATTCGGACAAACCCGTGTCATATTTGTGCGAACTTATGTAACATTCGGGGAAAGTCATGTCTTTTTAAGGCGATGTAATGTAATGTTCTGGCAAAATCGTGTTTTTCCGGCTATAAACCATCACAGACGTATAATGTTCAGGCATCAGAGAGGCGAGGACCTTTTTTGTGGCTTGTTTTATTGAAAAGGCGGGAAGGATATAATATTCGGCAAAAGACCTCAGCCCCCGAATAAATGTGCCCCTACGCCAATGCATTTTTGTTTAATAAGCTTCTTTATTTTATCTTAATGTAAGTTTGATTTTGTATTTCTGTAAAAAGTTGTGTTTTGTTTAATTTTGCTTTCTGTATTTGTATGTATAATTATACGGACTTGATGAAAAACAGCCTGACGGCTGATAGCGAGTTTTTATTGCCGTGCGAAATAAAACAGACAAACAAACAGTATAAATAATCACCATTTCTTTTCAAATTAAGTCATACATATTTCAAAGAAATGGAAGCATTGATCAACTTAAGCTGTTGTAATACTTTTATTAGTGGATAAGTTACAGCAAGGCATAATGAAATTAATGAGATTAAATGTAATTAAGAAGTTTGGCAGAATTTTAAACATCACTGATAATCCATATGACACCATAAAGATAATCAAAACATCACTACTCACAAATTACAAACCATCGAAAGTGGTACCGTCCAAAATACAATTTTTCAAAATGATAGACGGCTGCTACATTTTGGTTCATGCGGCTTTTTATGGCAGGAAAACGTGTTATGTAACGTTGTATTCATTCAGCAAGCTCATTGTTGATTAGATAAATGATTTGTTTTTAATATGACTGAAACTAACTGTAGATTTCCATCGTTGTCCTTGCAAAGAGGGCTCATAAGCTTGCCCGACAATACAAATAACAACAGACCATATGTCTAAGGCGTCTATCATTTTGAACAATTTGGTTTCTGACAGAACCACTTCAGATTGTCAGAAATGCGTGATGTTTTGATTAGTTTTATGATGTCACATAGGAGAAAAGAATAAAGCATTTCCAGTGATCTGTACAGTTCTGACAATAGTTTTTTCATCATTGACAAATTAATGTCCAGCTTGTCTTTCATTTATAAGGCGTCTATCATTTTGAACAATTTGGTTTCTGAAAGAACCACTTATGACGACACCATAAAGATAATCCAAACATCACGCATGACTGATAATCTGAAGAGGCGGTTTATAATGTGTTGTTGGGTTTGGCTTGTAGCCAAGTGTATGTCGTTTTCTGTTTGTTATAACGAGAGCAGTGTAAATTGTATTATTATAATATTTTGTTGGTTTTCTCCATTTATCTACGTGATTATTATTGTTGAGTCCGACATCTACTGCTCTTGAATCGGCAAATAACACATAACACACATACATGCATGAACTTGTACATAACTTATATCTACATCATGTATACTTCCAAATATCGTTTTAGTAAAATACAAATTATAATCATGTCAATATATCTGGATATCTTAAAGGGATAGTTGTGTATTGGTCAAACTTAACTTAAGTACCAAAACGTGCATCATTAAGGTACAAACTCATAGGTATAACTCAACCATGCTTGAAAGGTGTACACAATTAAAAACGACTAAGTAAAAACCCTGTTATCATTTTTTTTTAAAGAGCCGTTACAACTCAAGAGGGCGCTTTCTAAAAGCTCATCGGTTTTACCAATTTTTTCATACAGAATTGTTCATTGAATGTTTTGTTAAAATAATGATTTAGGCCCTATATTGACTCTCATTTTATTACCTGGCATCATTATAGTAGATAAGCAGTTTTCAGAAGTATTTTTGCATCAAAATAATGATTCAATAGAGATATCATCAACAACTATTTAAAAACCTATTTAGATTTGTTTCAAAGTAGTCTTTATAAGCATTTTTTGTATTTTTTCTAAACAGTCAAAATGTCCACCGGCCGGTAGTCTTATGAATACAATATCTTGAAATCAAAACGTTCAACTATGAGAGCATTTGAATAAGAATGATTCTCATTTTACATGTTTTATTCAAGGAACTTTCAAAATAAATTAAAACTAACCAATTTAGTGTCAAGGGACATTCCGGGAAGTACCAATACTCCAGTGTACCTTTCATACGAGATTGACTGATAAGTTGTGTTGAACAGTTGGAGGTCTTTACATAATTAAACAACAACAACAAATTAAATCATAATTTGTATAAGTTGTAGGGATGTGGAGCCAAAGTTTCTTAACATTCGTAAATTGTCCTTTTCACCTGCAGAATCATTTAATTAAAGCAATTATTTTAATCAGGACGCTTTAGACAAATGAGGAAGTGAATATAACCTCAAAGAGGAAGTTGCACGTAAATATATTAATGCAAACAATTGTGCAGCGAGCTGTATAACGTGGATGTAAACATGTCGTGAGAAATGTACATGCGTGTGACGTTTTCATCCCAATTGTCCATAAACTTGGCTCAGCAGATAGTTCAAATAAATACAACGGGCACAGTTCGTTAACCACATTAAAACAAACTTTGGTTATTTTTAGCAGCACTGGCGTACCTATATATGTGGGGAGGGCGGGGGGCTGCTGTATCCCACTACCATTCAAATATATAAAGTCGTTACTGTCTGCTTTGAAGTAAGACAGATTTCAACGTTCATGTTATTTAAGTGTGTAAAAACACATTTTCAATATCAAGATTTCCTAGGTTTCCTGAAAGTACCATGGGAGGAGATCAGACCCCCACAAAACAAGACAACTCCCACAAAAATGTTTGCTCGTGATCCAACCTTGTCTGGCAACACACATGAATGGCGTAACATGTGACATTCATGGGGAGGGGGCGGGGGCAAGGTTTTTCTGTGGGTTAATTCACATGGTGACACGAGCCTTACAATGCAATGATGATGTGAATGTATCTTTCCCACATATGAGCAATGGGGAGGGGGATTCCCCCTGGCCGCGCCACTTGCAATGCATGTTAACCCCCCCCCCCCCCCCCCCCCAGTAGCGTGGTCGGACTGACCACGCTACGCCACTGATTACCGAGTCATCTTTGAAAGGTTCTTTTCAATGTGATCATCCATCTCAATCCGCATGACATAGATGGATGATCTCATTGGAAAGAACCTTTCAATGATAACTGGGTAATCAGTGGCGTAGTGTGGTCGGACTGATTGGGGGCACGCAAAATTATTGGGGGGGCACACCTTATTTTTTTTTTTTCAAAAAATATCCCCTTATGTTTTCTATTGTTTTTTCTTCAAATTATGGGGGGGGGGGGCACGCACGTGCCCCCCCCCCCCCCTCCCCGTCGCTACGCCACTGTCCGTAATACAAATGCATTTTCTTTTTTCGTATTTTATATGGCGTCTCATTTTAGAGCGCATAATATTGTTGGTAATAAACGTGCCAACTCAACTCTGCTTACACAGAGCATTCAGTTTGGGGTCACGCTGTGATGAGGAAAGTTCTCGACTAAATAAAGCTGCACCTTTTTGGAATCATTTTTGAAAACTTTAATGCAGATATAGATCTGGGAGGTGAATTTAATACAGAGAGGTATGTTTGCAATATCAATGGTTTATCTACAACTTTATAATTATATTATAGGATTTCTCGGTCAATTTCGTAAGTAAGCCAAACAAATTCATTTTATGTTCATTCAATTTCGCCGATTCTGTCACCGCAGCTGTTATTTTTCGTTCAAATTCGTTTTTTTAGCATTTGAATTCCTAAAACGATCATTCAAAAACATTTTGTTTTCATTCGAATTAAAACGTGTTTCTTTTTCGAAAATTTTGCATTCAATTTAAAGCGAGACGATTCGCGATTACGTAGTAAAGTCTTCCGTGAGTTCAAATTCGTTTCTTTGCATACAATTTCACACGTTTTGCAGACAAATTAAACATGTTAATCTCACCCAGTATGATCATAGAACCCCGCAAGCTTAGTTCCATGCTAAATCCATTTCAAATTGTATGGTTTGGTAAGCAACAAACATTTTACTTGTCCTCACCAGGGGTGTGTACCCACTAAATCAACACTATTTAGCAACTGAATGATCATGTGTTAGGTAGATATAACCTAGCCACATCATCACTATATAATTAGCATGGAACTTTAAAGCAAGTGTATTTGTATATGCACTGATATAAGTGCATGCAAAGTGTGTGTTTACAGACTACAGTTGTATGTATTGGAGTGGCGTACCACAATGGGACGGGAGTGCGGCTACGGGGGATTTAAATTAGCTTTGATCGTCCCCGTACTCTGGCTACCGTCGCGATCTATTTGCAGTTTCGCAATTCTGAATACGCGGGAGTTTCACTCGTTCCATTTATCATGCATGTTGTACTATAAGCATACGGTATAGGCAGTACAAATCACAACATACTGTACTGTGCATGCAGCGCGTGTGTACGAATCAGTGCATGAAACACGTGAGGCAGCGAGCCTCGCCGTCCAAGCGCTCTGATTGGCTGATCACGTACCCGCGTAGCGGCTCTACGCCCGACGTTAATTCGGCGAACTATCGTCCTAGGTTTGGCCGCTACGGGGAAATTTTCGCTCTGAGTGCGACCCCCCCGCTAAGATTAGCGTTGTAGCCATAGTCCCGTCGCCGAGCGAAAAGACGCTAATCGTCTTTTCGCACGGCGCGCCGCGGCGTCGGGAGTGCGGCTACGGGGGATTTAAAATCAGCTGTGACCGTCCCCGTACTCTGGCTCCCCTCGCGATCTATTTGCAGTTTCGCAGTGAAGAATACGCGGAACGTCTCCTTCATCGAGTGCCCAAGCGCTCTGATTGGCTAACGCCACTGACCTCTGGCTGACCCATTGAAGTAAGGGCTTACCGCCACCGATCTACACCGCTCCGTAGTCGGTGTACAGGCAACGCTATTTCGGCCAACTACCGTCGTAGGTTTGGAGAAATTTCGCTCAGAGTGCGACCCCCGCTAAGATTAGCGTTGTAGAATAGCCGCGTCGCCGGTTGTGAAAAGAGCCTATTGAGGGGGGTTATCAATACTCTATACATTGATTTATATATATTTTAATGTTTTGTTTGGTTTTGTTTTATTATAATTTATTCGATGTTCGTAAACTCTTTGAGGTCATTTATATTTTTGTAATTTATGTTTAGTCTGTATTGAACATATTAAGAACAATCTATGAGTATAAGTTCAATCACAATCATAATCACAATAAAAATCTGAATCACATTCACCATCACACTGAATCACAATCACAATCACAATCACGATCGTGATCACAGTCACAATTACCATCTCAAATCATATCAATTACAATCACGATCACGATCACATACAGTAACAAGCACAATCACGCTACACAATCATTAATGAGTTTGATACATTGTTTTTTCACTGCGCGCACATCTCAATAACTCATGTCATGTGGACACAAACTAAAGAATACACGTATACAATCTGAAATCTTGTTTTGGTTATATTTTAATGATCATAATTACCGGATATTGACCAAGAGTGACAATACATGTTATATAACTCATTTGGTTTAATTTAGATGAGAAGCATGTGCATATACCGTGTATACCATATGCTTGTAAAGACAGGCGAATATGAATGAAAACTTTGTTATTTAGAATGACCCAAAGTGAAATTGAATGGTCCGGACGTCCGATTTGCCATTGTTGACGAAAATGGAAGCAAACTGCGCATTTGTAAGCAGTTGTTAAATTGAATGAAACAAGCGCTAAATCCATTGACCAAATAAGAAAATCAAATGAACAAAGTGTTATTTTGAATGAAATTTACATGCCGGCAGCTGTATTTCGCGAAAATGAATGACATTTGTATAAAAACGAATGAAAAGCTTACGAAATTGACCGATAAATCCTATAATATATGATCACTGCACATTTAACCAGGCTTTTTTTATGCCATCCATCACTGAAGAGTTCTTCATATTTTAGAAATAAATTGCATACTTATGTTTAGTGTTGGAAATGATGTGTGATAACTTGTGATGATGGAGCGATGTTTTAATAAATGTTTGAATTATATTAGATAAATGGTATTTATTGCTCCATGAATGGCAGTTTCATAACTGAATTGCACAAGAGTTACAAAAATTGATTCTAATTCTAAAAAGTCCAATTATATACTACCATATAGACTGAACAAAGTATAAAACAGTTCTTTATATTTCAATGTTGAATGTTTGGGTATAGTGGTAAAATAATCAAAGATAGCAGCAAGAGCATTGATATGAACAATTGAAAAGCAGAAAGGGAAAGAGAAATGATGGGTGAGAGAGAAAGATAACATGATTGTATTCAATGCTCGAGCGATGGATAGTGGTACTTCGAATAATTATACAAATTCAAAGAATAAAATAGTAATTCAATATAATATAAAGAATGAACGCAAATCAGAATATTACAACTAATATAATCACGAGCGAATCAGCTTTTATTATACAGGCGAATCAAATTCGGTATAGGACTATTTTGCATTCGATTTGTTTTACATGTAAACTCCGGAATTTTCTTTGAGTTTCTAAGTGTTCTAGTACATTGTTATTGTGGGAGAAATTGTTGAAAGTGGTCGGTGAGTGATAATGTTTTTTTAAAGAAAGTAACACATAAATCTTGGCGCCTTTTATCTAGTGTTTGAAGTTGAGATTGTTCAAGTGCATCTGAATAGTCATTACAATCCCTACGAAAAATTATCCGCAACGCTCTCTTTTGTATTCTCTCTAATCTCTCTTTTTGACTTTGTGTGAGTCCTCCTCTCCAAACAGAACTGGCATATTTAAGTAGAGAGCGAATATATCCAACAAAAACAGTGATAAGGTTTTCCTGTGGAAGACCATATTTAACCAGAGAACGGAGAATATATAATTTTGCACTTGCCCTTTTTTCAATGTCTTTATGTGAGCATCCCACTTTAAATAATTTTGTATTGTAATTCCTATTAATTTAACTTCACTCACTGTTGCCAATAAACAATTCTTTAAAATTTTACTCGTCCTATTATCTCGTGCCCTAGAGAAAGAAATATCCATTGTCAAACATGTGATAGGATTTAATTTCATTTTATCATGATCAGCCCAGACAGATAAGTTATCAGCAGCTTCCTGCATTTGTGAATCTTGGGCAAGTTTGCGGCACTCAATCATTGTTAAATCATCAACATATTTAAAAGTGTCTATGTTATTATTTAATTTAAAGTCATTAATCATAATTAAAAATATTAAAGGTCCCAGCTTTGTACCCTGAGGGACTCTAGCATTAATAGTACATACATCAGACAGAACACCATGGTAACGAACACATTGTGTACGACCGGAAAGGAAGTCACACATCCAGGTTATTGCTGAGGATTGGTCCCATTATGTTATGTAACTTGCTTATAGCTACGATGTGGTCAATTCGATCAAAAGCTCTCTCAAAGTCAGTTAAAAGAATTGTTGACAACGTTTTAGGGGTTTTGGCATATACATACAAATGATGAAAAATATTAATTAAACATTGAGATGTAGATAAACATTTTCTATTTCCAAATTGAAACTGGTCAACTTGTTGTCCAATGTCTTGCAATATCCATTTTGCCTTGAAACCTTCTATGACTTTAGCAAAATGGTCAGTCAAAGATATTGGTCTTTAGTTTGTCAATACTTTGTGGACTTGTTTTGGGAAGTGGAACAACAATTGCATGCTTCCAAACATCTGGAACCTTTCTTAGGATGTTAAAACTGTTGTCTTAGTCCATGTATTCTTAGCACAAGAAATAGGACATTTGTTATGGTTCAATGTGTAATATTAATTCAATGAGCTATATACATGTAATAATGGACAGACCATTTTCGTTGTATTCGTTTATAATAAGATTTGTCAGGTAAAAGTAAATCATCTTCTAAAACATGAATTAAACATATTGTATTATGCAATTGCAGACCACTTTCAAATTACTTCACTTTGACTTGGCATTGTATTGAATCGAGTTAAAGTGTATGTAATTCAATTGGAACGGTTTATTCAATGTCCACAACATAATAAATTGTTTGATTATATATTATTTGTAACATTATCACCTTCTACCATTACCATCACTATTGTCACGATATTAAGAAAATATGTATACTAGAAAAAGAAATAACATATTAGATGCATTTAAAATAAGTTTTGTATTTGACACACTAAAAACATGATTCCATCCCGGAAATAACTTGACTGATCTTATATAGGAATGATTCTAGCAGTCGATGAAATATCGAGCGAATGGGTCTAAAAACTGAAAAAACATTGCCATTGAACAAATTCGGGGTTCCTTTAAAATGTAAATAATCGGCCACAAAGCAAAATGCTCATATTTAGGCGACGCGAGCATGGTCAACACCATGAAGAATGACATTCAGAGAAGATACTCTAGCCCCCCCCCCCCCCCCCCCCACCCCCTCACCAAAAAATTAAACACATTACCCGTTATTACGGGGCATTATACCCCCCCCCCCCCCCCCGCCTCCTCAAATTTCCTCTTTGCTCTAGAACGCGTGAGGATGACGCCCCGCCGCTTCGTGACGTTTTTTCGTGTCGTTTAAAACCACATTTTCGAAAATCGGACCTACCGTTATGAAGTCACGTGACCTTTTGTCTTCGCATGTCAGTCAGAAAATTGCTAATCTTCGGGATCCTAAACAGAGATAAAGCATTGGTTATTTGGTCTTGTTTAAATGTTTAATGTTTGTTTTGGGGCTCAAAATAGTTGAATTATAGATAGAAAAGAATATACATAAGTTACAAAACAAAGAAATATATAAGAAACTATCTAAGCAATGTAAACATAATGAATAGCATGGCTCTTCTATTTTGGTTGCATTATTATTCCAAATGGTCTAAAGAATATTTAGTGAAAGCCTATAATTATGTTTGACTATCCTAAGTATATATGTTTTATGAACACAAATGTGAATTTTAATGACCTTATTTGCACAAGTTACCATAAATATGCAAATTAATGAGTTTTTGTCAACAAATTCAAGTTAGCATAGTATTATACACTTTACCTAACATACGTGCACATTTCCGCGGCGCCTGGCAGTTTCGCGGCCGAGATATAGAGGGTTGCCATAATGCCCCCCCCCCTCCCGGCAGTAGAAAGACCACAAATAGCCCGGCCTTTTTAGTTTGAAACAGTGTTGAAATAACAATGGAGTTCACCCAAACTTTTACTTAGTTGAGTTACTAAGCAATGCATGGTTAAAAGACATGACAGGGGCTCTTTAATTATACCACAAAATACATTTACATACATTATTTGCCATTTACTTCCTCATTTTAATTTTAGCATTATATATTTGTTTACTGACGCACTTACAACTGCATGTATAGTTGAATTTAAAGGGACAGTTGAGTTTTGGTAGAGAGGGCGCTACACATAATAATTTGTTTGTGAGATAATGAAAAACTGAGTGTAAAATTTGAAAGAGCATAATATTTTAGCGACAAAATCGGTTCAGAAACGGCTGAAATATCCATAAACGTAACCATTTGTAATAAATGTGGGGCCCCACAAATATTAGCTAATTTTGAACCAACCGTTACAAAAACAAATTAAATGCTTCCTCTTTTCAAAAAAATTCAAAATAATTTTTGTAATAGTTGTTGAATATCTCTCTATCTAATCACTATTTTAAAAAACCTTCACATGCGCAATATTTTTTTTAAAATGGTTTAAACCAATGAGTTTTTAGAGAGCACCATCTTGAGTTTGAACGCCTCTGTTTGAAAGATAAAAGGATTTTTACTCAGTCGTTAGTGATTTTGAATTCCTTTCAAGCATGGCAGAGTTATAATTATTAGTTTGTAGTGTAATGGTGCAGATGTTGGGTACTAAAATTCAGTTTTACCAAATGTTTTCTCTCTTTACCAGAAGTCAACTATCCCTTTAAGTGTGGAGTCTCTAGTTTCTATAATTCATAACTATACGAATATTATTAATATTACATGTACTATCATTATTGTTATTATTATTATTATTATTATTATTATTATTAATATTATTATTATTATAATTATCATTATTATTATTATTATTATTATTATTATTATTATTATTATTATTATTATTATCATTATTATTGTTTTGTTTTATTTAACCAGTTGCGATCCATACATCTTGGAGTCATGGATTTCAAGCGGAGGAAGCTACTGCCATTTGTGGTTGGATGCCTGATCTTCTTTACATACATGGCAGCAGTACAAAGCAGTATGTTTTGTTTCATTTTAAGCAATTTATCTAAACTTGTCGTAGTGTGATTTTTGTTTGTTATTGTGTTTACAGTCCAAAATACATTATTATATGGATATTCAAATTAAGAAATATACATATATCCGTGATAGGTATCATATCACATTTATATTTAAACAAATATATACATTTAGTACACACGTAAATAATATTAAATGTAACGTATGTATATGTCACGGGGTTCCATATGGGTTCATAACAATTCGTGTTTATTTTCATAGAATATCCACCATCAATAAGTTTACAAACGCACTTAAAGGGACTTAGTAACATTGTCCAAATACTCAAAATCCAATTACAATTCTAGCCTGGGACATGTTTCAGTTGGTCATATTTCCATTTTGTTCAAAATATATTTACGATTGAAGTGTTCGGATATGAAATTATCTACGGGACCTTTTCAGCCGTGTACAAAATAAATGCAATGAGTATTATATCACTTTACATTTTCGGTCTTTTCTCGGCCAAATAACATCCATTTAACTTGAAATTTTCACACATTACTTTCTTGACATATCAGATCACACCCATACATTTTATTAACAACGCATCATTTGTGGAACTTTTCAACATAGTTACTAGATCCCTTTAATAACACTCCTAACGGTTCCTCCCTCCGTCCCTTCTCCCCCTCCCACTTCTCGTCCCCAAGACAGAAACAGAAGTCCTCCAGGGTATATAACAGAGAATACTAATTTGGATAAATCCATGTAGGACAATGAGGGGGTGGGGTAGTGATCCCATGCATGGGTTTTCATACTCATGAGAAGGACCAAGTATCAAATTGTACAAGTATGCGAGAACTTGCGAGAACTTGGAGGGGGGGGGGGGGGGGGGGGGCATTAGTATGTATTAATCCTTACACGAAACGACATGACATGTACTTCCAAGTAGATTCCTCACCAACCAAACACTCGGTCCTCAAAATCAAGAGATAACCAGTAATAATCATTAATATTAAAACAGTGCACCACATGTCACGTTTAATTTCTTCCATTATGTATGCTTAATTTAGCACTGTATTAACTTATTAGTTTGTAAATTTCACTCTATATTTCTACATTACAGGTGACAAGCTGTTCGTTGCCGACAGTCATGGTCAAATATTGATGGCGGAGTCTAACGGCACTTCATTCTCAAGCACTAATCTGACAGCTCTCAATCTCACGGGCTTGAGATCCCCTACCGATATCGACTTCGACCACCGACATGACATGCTCTACTGGATAGATCAGAACACCCTTGCCGTGAATCGCGCGAAGCTTGATGGCTCCTTCCAGGAGGTTATTGCATACAACTATAGACATGGTGAGTTGAATATGTGATTTTGGTGTAATTGCCTGCATCTTCCCCCTATACATTGGCCCACGCCACCAGTGGAATAAATACAAGGAGGGGATCACGGGAAGGACGTGCTCCTAATAATTACACAAAAACAATACAATTCTTAAGTGACAAATACTAATGGTCAAGAATTCGAAAATAGATTTTCTATTCTAAATCCCCTTGCATTTCATAAGCCATACCGTAGAACACCATCGTCAAGCACCCCCAAGCACCTATATGCATCTTGCTGTTAATGAGCGCCCACTCTCTGTCCAAACGGGAAACTTTAATCGAGAATGCAAATAATGGTGAGGAATATTCATGAGGATAATAATGGAGGTGAATCTCATGGAAACTTCTTTAAAAGCAAGATGCGTATAGGTGCTTGGGGGTGCTTGACGATGGTGTTCTACGGTATCTGAGACATAATTGATCAGACAGTATTCTAATTACTATAATACATATTCTTGTACACACAGTTCCAAGTGGCATCGCGCTCGATTTGGAAGACGACAACGTATTGTGGGGGTCATACTATGGCGGAATCATCAATAAAGCGAACTTGAATGGATCGGATTCCAGTGTGATCGCTAGTGGTCTGACATATCCCCGTGCGATGACGATATCGTACAAAAGGAGGTAACTTTATTATGTTTTCACAGATAGATCAGTTGAGTAAATTCCAGAAGATTCCTGCAGCAAAAACAAATTAGTACATTTGTTATTTTTTAATGTATAGCACATAATGGTGTCATACCAGGCCCCCGTTACAGAAAGAAATACAATCGATTGTAAATTACGATTAATTGTACGTCAGGTCATGTGTTCTACATGCGCAAATCTGATTGGTTGAAACGCGCAAATTTTCTGACTTACAACCAATTGCAACTAACAATTGATTGCTTCTCTTTCTGCAATGGGGCCCTGGACTCTTCTGCATTTCTTGTGTGATGGAATTGCTCTATGAAAATAAGTGCGAGAGCCAAAAGGGTGGGTCGATTTTGTCTGTCAGTTGCTCACCAACATTATATGATGTGATCATAAAATTAGGCAACGTATTTAACAAATAACTATTCATAACATAATTAAATAAATAAGCTAATATAGTAACTTGTGATTGTTATATTTCAGACAACTCTTCTATACTACTATTGGGTCAAACACTGTAAACGGAACGGTCGAGTCTATAAATCTAGACGGAAGTAACAGAACTGTGTTGGTTGAAACAAATGGAGGAAAACATACCAGTCTTGTCTTTGATGAAACAGGTGAATGAATAAAATCATCAATTACTAATACAAACAAAATTAGAAGATACCTTGACTTAAAGGATATAGTATCTAGGTAAACGTTGACAACATCTACAAAACTTACTCTGAGCTTAAGCGGTTTTCATATACCTCGTTGTACTCGTTTTTCTGAACTTCTCCTTTCATTGTTAAAATGTATGTTTATAATTGAAGCGTTCGGATTTTAAAGCCTCATTAAGAAACCTTCAATTTTATAAAAAGCTAGTGCAAAGATTTAGCAGATATCTCTTCACATTTCTGCTCATCATACGGTCATAAATGGTATATATTTATTTGTTTACAATCATGTTTACACGTGACTTAGAGCCTTTTCACATTTTGGGAAAATGCTCGATTACAATCATGAATTGAGTTATTTGTCACTCCAGTCACGATATTTTTGACGGTGTGAACACTAATTGGAATCACGAAGGGGGACCACAAGCTTTGAATTTAGCTGTTTAAAAATTGAAAGATTATTAAGTGCACATTGCAAGCATCATGTTATGAGGAGGGCTTTGTATGTATGAACTTAACCCTGATAGATAAATAGATTGCAAGCATCCTGATAGAACCCTGCATAAAATAAGTAAATGGATACCCATATTGGGAAGCTTATTGGGGGTTCAGGGGGCGGAGCCCCCAGAAGCATTTGGATTTGAAATATCCAGAAATGAAGAGGTTGTCTATATGTTAATAGGAAATACAGTTAATAATAATAATAATAATAATACACAACATTTATTAGGCGCTTAATACGGATGTTTCTAAGCGCATTATTATTACCCTTGGTCATCAGGTACAAGTCAAACCCGCACAATTATCTTGCGCACCATCTCAACTCCCTGGGGAGCATACTAGCCCAGCTACCCACCGGGTGCTGAAGGCTAATTAACACCCGACCAAGTACCCATTTATACTCCTGGGTAGAGAGCAGCAATGTGGATTAATTGTCTTGCCGAAGGACAAACGGAGTGGGCTGGGTTCGAACCCGGGATCTCGAGATCTGAAAGCGCGCGCTCTACCGATCTTGCCACACCACGTCCACAGTTAACTATTGAATAGTTAGCTAAATTTTAGTTGACTTATAATGGTACTTTTATAGCGCACGTTTCTTATCCAAAATTCTGTCGCTGGATTAGTCACCCTTAGAAGGAAACATGACCATATATCCCCTGTTCTCCGCTCACTTCATTGGCTACCGGTCCATTCCCGCATTACTTTCAAGATCCTACTTCTCACATATAAAATCACACATAATCTTGCCCCCATAATATATCTTCAAGACCTAGTCTCCCTTCGTTCCTCCTCTTCTACCAGACCCCTCCGTTCATCTTCCTCTCTCCAACTACTTCATGGCCCACGTACAAAAACCCGTTATGGTGACCGAGCCTTTTCGTCCATTGCCCCCACCCTTTGGAACAAACTCCCACCCCATATTCAGAATGCCACATCTATTGAATCATTTAAAATCCTCCTCAAAACCCATCTTTTTAAGCAGTTGTAATTTTCTGGAGGCGCACACAGTTATTTATTAAGTATTGTATTATACATGTATTTGTTATTTTTGATTTATTACTTTGACTTTGGTGTTGTATTGTTTTTATGCTATCGTGTTTACTAGTTTTCTTATTTAGACAGACCACCAGTGCGCTTAGAAACGCCCGTATAAAGCGCCTTATAAATGCAATTATTATTATTATTATTATTATTTGGACGCTCGAGTCGTTCTTTTATATCTTAATTTTATGTGGTAATCACTTTTAGAAGCTTAACTGTATAAGATTGTTATTCAATTTTGCATTCGTCTTTAGAACGGCTGCTCTACTGGGCCGATCATCGGTCTGATCGAGTACAAGTGATGGACCCTGATGACATCTCTACCAGACGAATAGTCATCCAGTTCACCGCTTCCAATGATTTCTATCCATTCGGGGTAGCACTACATCGTGACTATATCTACCTTTCTGATGTCAACCTTAGAGGAATAATTCAGTTTGATTCACACACTCAAGTTGCGCAGTTAATTCATGCAGAGCTTTATCCATTAGGAATCCACGTACACACGGGTATGAAGCTGCGCTTTGAAACTTGTCATAAGCTTACATATTATCCAACAATATTTCAACGTGTTCATTACATTAGATATGCACAAGTACAGTTGCCAATATTACTTTCTTAAAGGGACTATTTTTTTTTTAATTGAGATTATTTTTTATAATATTTTGTATCATACTTATTCCCTTTTTAATTCGGGTTATAAGACATATTAAATCTAAGTATACAATAATTAAAATACTCGAGAGACAACATTTACCCTTTACTGGCTAAGCATGCAAATTTGAAATTTGAACAGGTTTAGTAAAAATATATCGTAGAATGTCGTTCTCTTCTCATTTGATAATAACTATTAATATAAAGCATTTATAAGGCATCATCATCCTTTTTTAAAAATATTAAACGTCCTAATTATCATTTTATCTAATGCATCAAAATAATGTTGTACACATGTATGGTTCACCTTCGTCTGCTTCTGCTTTCGTACTTTAAAACATATGTTAATATTATTTAGTTTTATCCCCTACTTTTTGTTGTTATCATGACAAGTTTATGTACTACTTGTAATAACCATTAATTATGAAAATTTGGCAAAACAATTATGTTTTTATTCCCAAAATAGATACATGTTTAGACAGGTGTCTGAATGGAGGCAATTGTGACTATGGCCCTGTGGGGACTCACGGTGCCACGTGCTCCTGTCCAGATGGGTTCTCTGGCACCCGCTGCGAGTCACGTGAGTATTTAAAAGGCCAATCAATTATACTATTATACAAATAATACACGGGTCTACAGTGCTTTGTGAAAATGCATCGCACGCGAGGTTATGTTATGCGGCGTTCCCACTGTCGTGCGATCCGTTACGAACGCCACGATTGGCCATTTGTAGCTGATCGTGGAACTTCTCTGAAATTTCAGGTTTGAATACGAGGTGATGCGAGTCGATACGTTCTGGTGCGATCTAGTGCGCTTGGATGCGATATGGTCACGATTGGTTAATTTCAGGTGACACGATCTGTCACGATCTGGTCTCCCGTTCATATACGATCATATACGTTCCGATAGGATTGTCCCGATTGAGTCCATGATTGGGTCTCGATGTGACACGATCATCACGATCGGGGTCCCCGATTTGGGATGATCGGGTACGTGCAGATACGTTCGGATACATTCGGATACGTTCATCACGAACCGATGCGCTCTGTTGCGATAGGATACAATTGTAGTCGCGATGTCTTTCACGATGAGGATCGAGAGTGATCACGATTTGAGCTACTATTGGACTCCGACGGATATCAGCCCGACTGACCATGGACTTTATTGTTTCTTGAACAATTCTACAGAGTGAACACTACAACCCACAAGCATTGATGATGGCAGAAGTTGAGGGTGATGACAACGTGACATTTGCAGTTTAATACTGCAAATGTCACGTTGTCATCATCCTCAACTTCTGCCATGCTTACATTATCGTATGCTTACATTATCGCCAGAGAGGAAGAAGACGAGCTGCAGCCAGACCCGCCACAACCCAACCACAAAGGGCTAGGAGAGCTGCAGTCAGGCAGTGCTGATTGCGACCATGGCTCACAGAGGAGAGGAGAGGAGACAACAGATTGGCCAGTTCTCCAGCCTCCTAGACACCCAATTGAGGCTGGAAGATCCAGTAGCGTTCCAAAAATACACAAGGTTAATACCACATCTATTCGGTGAAGTCTTGCAGAGGGTGACCCCGGCAATCGAGAGGGAACTCACCAGTTTCAGGTAACCCGTCTCACCTGGACTGACTGGCAGTGACATTGAGGCACCTTGTCACTGGAAACAACTATCGGTCCATTGCGTATGCCCTCAGGTGTGAAGTGTCCAGCATCTCAGAGATAGTTCCAGAAGTGTGCCAGACCCATGAAGCCTGGACAGCCGTAGCTAAGAGCAGAGATGGAACATCTCCCACGCCATTGGGGCCCTGGATGGCAAACACATTGCTATCAAGAAGCCCCACCATACTGGCAGTCTGTACTATTACAAAGGCCTTTTCTGATACCAATCTTAGCGATGGTGGATGCAGATTGTGAGTTTGTGTGGATCGAGCTTGGTGGAAAATGACACATGACAAATGACTCTGAGCTGTTCAACGGCCTGGAAGAGGAAGCCCTAGGACTCCCCCACCCTGCCCTCTGAGTGCACGCCCTGATGACCACCAAAACATGCCCTTCTCTATCCTGGGGGGTGACGCCTTCGCACTCAGGAACTACCTCATGACGCCATGCTGCACTTGTTGCTGCTGCTGCAAAGGAGGCCACATTTCTGGCATCCACCGTCTCTGTGTGAGGGATCAAAAAGGAAAACTTATCCCACACCCACTTCTCGGTGCTGTTCATGTCAGTAATGACATCTCCACCTGACCCACTCTTCATTGCGCGTTTCTCCAGCCGGCCCATCATGGTCCTCATGCTTGTGTACCATGTTTTAAGTTGCGCCACAGTAGTGTCTATCGTGGCAGCCCAGAGATTCTCCTTCTGGGTGACATCCTTGAAACCCGCAAGGCGTTTGCTGCAGAGGACCTCATTTTTCATGAGGAACTCGATGATCTCCTCTTTTTGCTTTTCAGTGAAGGCAGTTACTGTTTTGTTTTTATCTTTGCTTTCTGGTTGAGGTGGTGTCCTTATCCTCCTCTGGTGCTGCCTCTGGCTGAACTGGTTCAGGCTCAGGGGGTGGGATCGGCTGGCCCTTTCCCTTCCTTTGGTGGCATCTCTCAAAGGCTTCCAAAATACAAGCAAGAGCAAGTTAACAGTGACGATGTGCTCGCTGTAAGTGTAGATCGCTGAATGAGGCGCATTCAATCTTGTCCGATATATATATGGGCGCGAAATCTCATAACAGATCGTGAACGTAAGTGAAAGCGTGACCAATCGTATCTACTCGCATTTACTCGTATCTACCCGTATTAACTCGTATCTGCTCGTTAGTCATTCGTGTTAGGTCGTGAACAATGGTACCCGACAGAGCGCCATAGATCGTGACAGATCGTGGGAGATCGCATCACATCTTAACAGAGCGTGGTGTTTGTCTTGTTCAAGGTTGATCCCGATCACTACGATTTAGAAGCACGATTAGATGCGTTTTGTTACGATCCAATACGATCCGATGCGATGATGACGATTGATAATTAATCGTGTGGATCGTAGACATTTTTGAACCGTTCCAAAAATGTCCTACTATCTGATACGATCACCACGATTACTTCACGATCAGATACGAATGGCCAATTGTGGCGATCGTAACTAATCGCACGACAGTGGGAACGTCGCATTAGCTGTGCGTTGTGCACGAGGCGTAAGCCGAGTGCGCATGCGCACATCTAACATAACCGAGAGTGCGATGCATTTACATGACGCGCGATAATAAAACCATAGTATTATTTGTTTTATAAAACGAGCTTAACCACGGAATTGTTTATTTTGCTGGATTATTTGAAACAGACTTGCCACAATTAGTAACCCAGTCTATCTACTCTCTACTCTCTAGAGTGTGACTTTATTAGGAATTACAAAATTCATTATCTTACTGCACTCACCGACACAGCAAAATGCTCTGTCAGTCAAATTCACCAAATTCAGTTCGATGCCGAAAAATTATCCGTAAAAGTGAGAATTATAAAAGGACTGTACATTTTTATTCCCAAACTTAAACCACATACCATATAATTTATGAAACTGCCAACATGTATTTACTACTGAATAGATGATTGACAAAACAAAGCATTTTCCATCTTTTTTTTGTATCACCTTCGCGAGTTTTTACGATATTTACAATTTAAACAAGCATTGTGACGTCACAGCCGTGCAAATACCGCGCAACAAACAGTGACATCACACCACACAAGTACATGTGTACAGTGTTACGCGGTTTCTTGTTTGTGTGTTGGAAGTTAATAAATAGTCACGTGACAGTTATATAAACTCAGTTAAAGGTAACGTTGAGTATTGGTAATTTCCAAAGTGCCCCCCCCCCCCCAAATTAATTGTAACGGATTTGGTTGATTTCAATTCCATATGAAAGATCATCGAAAAAAACATGGGAAATAATAATAATTTCCATTAAAATGCTCTTATTGTTGTGAAATTTGCTGTGCGTGTGCCTGCTGTAGTAATGAATGTGAGGTGTTCTGTGTTGACAATCTGCTCGACTGACAATTACGTGCTTGCTGGAGTACCCAATATTTTTTTTTTCTTTTGTGAAAAGTTAGTATATTTATATTGTGTATGTATATAGAAACTTAATTGTGTTTTTATGATTTGAAATAAATTGAAGTTCGTTTTTTTAAATAATTTTGTCCAAAATTCTTAATAAGTATATCTTGAATCTGCTGGTCATATGCTATTTGTACATATTTTAATATTTATTATGTCTATCATATTAATGTATTATTGTATTATTTATATTGTATGATGTTATATCAGGACCCTGACGAAAAACAGTATCCTTGCTGATCAGGCTCTCCTGTATAAATATATTTGAATAAATAAATAAATAAATAAATATAAAAGTGGTTGAGGCCCGGGTATCACTTTTTAGAGAACGCTAGCGCGAGTCGCTAGTGATCTAGGTCCTCCTGATAGAGAACTGAAACTAAATATTTTTGTGCACGCTATTTGTGCTTAAAACTATACATATGATACGGTACTTACCAGCAATTTACTCTCCAATATGTGATCCAACTATCGGGTGGATTAAGATTATGATTTTTCCCTCCATTCCGCAAAAAAGCAGTGATATATGCGCCTCATGGACTTGTCTCCGTGTGTTAGCGCGACTCCGAAACGAAAGGCGAACAAACGGGGCTTGCAATACATGTACATACTACACGTACTATTACCGCGCACTGCACTACAGTCCCGTATTAGGACCTAGAACGCTAGTTCTTCGCGCTGGCGTTCTCTAGAGTTAATTTGACACTTCTAGTTGTAACTGCTCTTTTTGAATGATAACAGGGGTTTTATTTTGTGGTTTGTAAATGTGTATACTTTTCGAGCATTCTGTATGATACAGCAACCAGGTGCGGTTGTGACTAATACACTTTTGTTGGAAATTCCTCTTTTCAGATCTGTGCTGCAGGGGCCGCGGAACCGTAGGGCTTAAAACAATAAAATACTTAAGCATGAAATGACAATTATTATAGCAATCAAAATGTGGTCAGCCCCCCCCCCCTCCCCCTCACTTTCAAACCTTTCCGCGGCCCCTGTGCTGTAGGGTTTGATACAGTGGCGTAGTGTGATTGGACTCATCGGGGGTAGGGGCCCACATTGTTTTGGGAACACTTGATGTATTTTTCTTTATTTTTACACACAATTTTACCCATTTTGTTTGTTTGTGTTTGAAATTATTGTTGGAACGTGTACCCAGCACAACGTCAGTTGTTTAATATAACTTTGAAACAAATGTCTATAAGAAGTATTTTAAATCTACACTATTTGCAATATAATATACGTTAATAATCAGCATTACGCATAAATACCGTATTGCTCCCTCCCAGAATCTAGAGATCCAGCACTGATTTTTGTATGTGATGAGGGAAGAGGGGCCATATTCGAAAGCACCGCTGACGAACTGGACTTCCAGATGCTCCCCTTGCCGAGGGTACTGCGCCCGATAGCCGTGTCCTACGACGCTGAGGACGACATGGTGTACTGGATCGATGCCTGGCACGACACCGTGAATGTGGCTCATCGGAACGGATCTGATCACAGCATCTTGCTTTCTGGACGCAGTAAGAGCAATCGTAGATTCCTTGACAATAGGGCGGGGAACTGTATTTATAGGCTACAACTTGGGGGTGTTTAACATGTTTAATGTGTTGTCTTGTACTATAAGAGTTTTCAAAAGTGTATAATATTCAAACACTGAGTGTGGTAAGTGTTCATGAGTTAAATTAAAAATAAAAGTTCCAACAATTTTTACTATTTAAACACATCTAATATACCTAATGAATACAAAATGGAGATGATGAGGCCATTCTATTATTAAAGGTAATTGCTCTCAAAGCCATTTTTGTAATATCAATATCTTATTCATTAACATCATCAAAGGCGCACTTCCCCAGACTTCAAGACCGTAAGATAAATGTGACTGAATAAACGAATAATATATTAATACAAGGACTCGTTTCGGAACAAAGTGTCGTAGTCTATACAAAATTCCAACTTTCCTACGAAGTACAGAGCATAAGTTATTTATATGTTCATTCCAAATCAAATGCCCATCAATATATATTCCAACAAAAAGAGATACTTGTACTTAATTCAATAACTCATTCTTAATTTTTACAACTCCAACAACACGACACTCTGTTCGCTTAAGAATCATAAAAATCGTTTTCTTCATATTAATAGTAATCTTATTCGTATCACACCACTGTTTTAGGTTGTCAGTTATTTCCAATAAATTTATATCTGTTTGATTAGGTAAACAAGAATGAAAGATGTTAGAGTCATCAGCAAAGAGTCTTAAATTAAAGTAGTCTGATGATCTAGGCAAATCATTAATATAAATCAAAAAAAGTGTAGGAGACCTACAACAGATTTCTGGGGCACCCCACATTTAATTAAAGACATGGCAGAAGTTGAACCATTATGATGCACAAACTGACGACGGTCACTCAAATAATCATGAAACCAATTCAATTGAGTTCCTCGTACACCATAATTTTCTAACTTGCCTAAGAGTATATCATGATTTATTGTAATGCTTTAGCAAAATCAACAAAGACACCCACAGTAACTCGACCTTCATCTTGAAACTGAATTAACTGATTTATTAAACTAATCAACGATAACTTTGTACTATGCTCTTCCCTGAATCCATACTGATGTTTATACAATAAATCATATTTTCCCAATAATTTACCTATACGAATATTCACTAACTTCTCAAAAACTTTACTTAAAATAGGTAAGAATGATATAGGCCTATAATTACCTGGATCAATTCTTGTACCTTTCTTATACACCGGACTGACTCTGGCTATCTTCTTAGAACGTGGGAATACACCCAGTTGAAATGACATATTAAAAATATATGAGAGTGGTTGTGACACATAATACACACCTTCTTTCAATAGATTAACAGGAATATTATCACTACCACATGACTTTTTCATATCGCAATTCAAAATTACATTTTCCACCTCAGCATAAAGGAATTTCTAAGAGGTTCTCCTAAGTAATCCCTATAACTACTGTATGTTCACATTGCAACTCATTAGTCTTTTCTGCTAACCGTGGTCCAAGCGACACAAAGAAATCGTTAAACATATCCTATTTCATGGGGCTCTTCATAATCCTGAAGTGTACCATCTACTTCAACTTGCAATTTATCAACAACTTTCCTAGTCTGATCCTGTTTACCAAGCAATTCAGTAACGGTTTTCCATGTTTTACCCGAATTACCCTCATAATTTTTAAAGATACTTCTTGGCATTCCTGAGAACAGATGTCAATAAATTCCTATACCTCTTATACTTATTAAAAGCATTATTATTAAATCTTGACTCTAAAACCTTAGAGTAAGTTTATGTTTGCGTTTTATGCATTTCATTATTGACTTGGTAATCCAAGGTTTACTCACATTCTTCTTATTTTTCCTATCCACAAATGGTGCATGTTCATCACACACATTTCCAAAAACTGTTAAAAACCTTTCATATGCACTATCCACATCTCTACAATTATATATTTCTTGCCAGGATGTAACCGCAAGGTCAACAATAAACTAAGCCTTATCAAAATAATCTCGTACTTTTTCTGAACATCCTAACACTTACCTACAACTCATATTTTCAAAGAAAGCACATATAGGGAAATGATCTGATAAATCTGTCAATAAAACACCTGCATAATTATTACCAGCACTATAATTTGTATACATGTGATCTATCAAAGTTTTTGTAAACTCAGTTTTCCGAGTTGAATAAACAATAATCTGTTGTAAACCAAAGCATTGTAATCTTGTCACAATTTCGTCAACTTCATTGACGAATAAAAATCACCCATTAACACACAATGACGTCTATCCCACTTCAATTTATATAATGTATCAACCAAACTTTCTTGAAATTCTTTCAAGTTAGGTTTCCTATAAATTATGCCTACAACAACAATGTTGTCATCCACAGAAAGATTAATCCACATAGACTCGGCATGGCGCACATCCATGTCAACAATCTCATAAATTAACTCAGACTTAATATACGCATCAACGCCTCCTCCTCTGCCAGCTACACGACTTCTATACTCAAAATTATAAATATTTATTCCATATCCAACATCCTCATGTAGTTGCCAAATTTCTGAAAAGCCAATAATACTAAATTTATGCTTCAATACAGAATCATAACAAAGATTATAATTATCAACATTTTACTTAGGGAACGAAAATTAATATGCGAAAAACTTTTGGAAAGTCATTAAATGTAGAATTTAATTCTTCTGGGCTAAGAGTAAAACACTGACATCATCAAACAGAGAGTTTTAGTCTGCATTATATTGTTTGAAAGTTTTAATTAATCTTTTCAAGATCAGCCTGAGAGGTGATGACGATGGCTAGTGTTTCCACAAACTTCTTCAGCAGGACCTTGCCGTTCGAAGTCAACAGATATTAACGAACTACTACATGATAATCCTTGACATTTTTCATTAAAGTTTACCGTTGGTGTTCTATTAACTTTTGTTCAGATTTCACAGATCTGGCATTCCATAGATCGACCAGATATTTGGCTCTCATATCAGGGGGAGGTCGGAGCTTTACTGTTTACACTTATACTCAAGATGGCCTCCAAGTTCTTATTCATCGCGATTCGGATGACACCATATATACGAGCGTTTATTTTCGGCAAACATCGTAAGTCTTTGTATAGGCGTATGATGTGTGGTAGTGGGGGGGGGGGGGGGGGGCGGAGGGGCAGTTACAGGCTACAGACCCCCTCCCCGGAAATTTTGAAACGGATATATCCGGGCAAAGCGCTCCCAACAGCATATCATATCATTATCGGCCAAACTGATGTCAGATTCAGTCGAGAACATGTTATTCAGGCAATATCATGTCATATAATTTTCAGGCAGTTATATCGTCATAAATGTCTTTCTTTTGTGCTGCTTGTCACGTGGAAATGAGAAAGATGAACAAAATACCTAAGCTCCCCCCCCCCCCCCCCCCCCCCCCCCCAACCCCCAACATGGTGAAAATGTGAACACGCCTTCGAGTCTTTGAAAAGTGATATTACTTTATTTCTTTTTCAAATAAAGACTTGTTTAATATCTGTACAAAGATCCATGGTTCCTTGCTAGCTTAGTACAATGCTTGGTCTAAGTGGTGCATATGACGCCGTTCGAAAAAGAATATGACATGTATGAGTTCAAATATTCAATGAGTGTGTACCAAGCAAGAGTTATTGTTAAATGTCCAATAGCGGTTCCCTCATACCTTGTTGTATTCCTATTAACAAAAAAACATGGGACAGCTTTTGGTTTTTAGATGTCAAATTATCCAATGGATCGTCAGAACCGTGTAAAAAGTGAATGCAATGAGATAGTGAATGTCACTTTGCATTTTTGCTCATTACCCGGCCATATAAAGTCCATTTAACTTGAAATGTTCACACAACACCCAACATGCCCAATGGACATATCAGATAACAACAATATACATTGTATCAATCACTAATCACTTTTTGCACTTGTCAACAAAGTTACTAGATCCCTTTAAGCAACATCAGGTAATAATCAGGTTTTCGCCACGCCCAAAATGGGTTAAACGTATTCAAAGACACTGTCATATAACTGCCAGCGCAGGGTACTAAAACGAACATGATTACAGCAACGTCAAATATATACAAACAATATTTAAAAATTGTGCACCCCCCATCCACTGTTTCTTTCTCTAATCTACACTGTTTAGCATGTTCTAATCAATGTGCCTCCTACCATAACCACTAGTATTCAATCGTTTGTCAAAGTGATATAACATAATTATAAACATTGAAATTAAACAATTGTATCACTTTCTGTTGACCTCAATAGGCTTCCGTCTGCATATTTCTACATAACGTATGCTTCTACAGGAGCAGACTTCATTGCTTATTGGGAAATAGACCAGAACGGAGTTGGAGTTAGACATGATTTTGGTCGTCTAAGTCCCGTGTCAGTGACGAGTATTTCATTTGATCGCGCAGGTATGTCAGTTTCTTATGAACATATGGTTATATCAAGAAAGTTATATATGAACATTAAAAACATAATAATAGTAGTATTGTGCATCTATAAAACACAACATATCATTTCTGATCATCTCTCGATTGAATAAATATTTCAGAAAGAAATAGAATTTATATTTGTAATAAAAATGGCTGAATCTTTCAATGTTCTGCATGTAGCCCTCTGTTGTGTTTACGGCTAATATTTGACTAACAACTGCCTTCTAAATTAGTCATTTAGATCTTCTTACAATTCGTTTGATTTAACCATCATTTAAGTTTTAGCCATAACTTTTCCTTTTTGGATATTGGTGTGGACAAGCTAGGCTATAGAAGGGGTGGATGAGCGATGTCTTTCTATATTATGACGGGCTCTAGTTTTGCTTCCAGTCCATGTGCGGTGTATGCGATAATTATAGCTTTTAGTTCAGTAGTATCTCGTCCTCGATCTCACGTTGTACGAACACTGCCGGGGACTGCGAGAAAATGCTTCGTCAGCCCTTTAAACGCCATTGTCCATTTCGTTTCGATATGAAAAAATTAAACATTTTGAATACACTGTCCAAAACAGGAGGTTCGCTCTTTCTGCTGGATAGTGGGAAAGAGACAATCGATGAATCATTTCCATATGATTGGATCGGCCCTAATGGTGACCCTGATTTCCATATTGATACTTCGGGTTCCGATCCAGCGGACCTGGGATGGTACAGAGGTTCTGTTTTGTGGACCGACCGTTCGAACGGTGGAATAGGGTTCACGTCAGATCGAGTCAACCAGCACGCTGCTGTCGCTGTCGCAAGCGTCTTCACCAACCCTGAAGGAATGTTTGTCTATCAAGGTAATTTGCACGAAGGATTAGGCCTACTTCCCTGTTTATTCAAATTGCGGATGTATTGTCTATTACAGTCATTTGCATAATGTAATTGTATTTCATAAGTCACAAACCAACGTTTTTACAAAAGTAATTTCCCCCTTTTAATAGTGCAAATATAAGTAGGCCCATGTATAATTCAGATTTATTTTTGCATTTAGAAACAAAATCAAAATGAAATATGCAAACAATATTTTGTTCATACATCTTAATGAGAAAGTAATCTAAATAGTAATGCAATCATGATATATAAATGTTACTATAATGCAGTAGACCAACCATCATAATGTCATAGGCAGGGAGCTTGAAAAAATGGTGACCCGATATTTGGTAGTAGTTTGACTGGATCGCTTTAGCAACAGTGAAATGTACACAACATGTTAATTTCCTTTTCGTTTGGTTATTTCTTTTCGACAGGATAAATCAGGTAGATATATACAAAAATAGGTGTCGAAGATAACATTGAAGCATAATGTAATGTTCACTCCGGTCTTCATTCAATGGGCTAAATGGTCTTCCAGCAGGTTTAAACTTAACGACCTCCAACTCATTATTAGTGTACTTTCTTGTCTCCAGGAAACTTGCGTCAAAGAGTCGAGGATAATGGGTATTGTTATGTTGGGTTCGGTGTATAATATATTGGCGTTAAGGAGAGGTACGAAATGAAGAACATTGTAGACATATAATTCCGGAGAAGTATATATATATTTATTAACTCCAAAACTTTGGAGTAATAACTCAGTCACATAATTATACAAGTATATGCATACACCAAGATGCTAGATAAGGAGCTAGCTATAAAGAGCGTCTCGATCTAATGGTGATCGAAACTGAACTCCTTCTCGAAAGCCAAAACATATCGTATTTATGCAGAAGCTAGATACAAGTATAAAATATGAGGGTATGTTATATTGTGTCAAAGAGACAAAGACTTGAGTCAGGGCCGCTGACACAAAGGCATAAATGGGGGCCGCCAAGACAATAGACCAATTGGTCAAGGGGCTGGTTTTATGACAGGATGTAAAAATAATTAAAGTTGGTCTTTCCTAGGAATGGGATTATAATGAATGTACAATGAATGTACTTGGTCTTGATATGGAAGAGAATTACAAAGATATGAACTTGGTGTTAAGTGCTTCTCAAACTAAGTATAGAGATAAGGGTACTTTATAACTCACTGGGTTTTGGTACACTACTATACAACAGTATTTCAAGAGGGGGCCCATTCTATTAATCATAAATATTGTATTTCGTTTATGTTTCCTTTTTTCTGTGTTATTGTTTTTGTCAAATCGTTGGCGGGTACCAACTGAGGAACCCAACTGGACATATTGTGTACCAGAACCAGTCGATCAAAGACAATAATGTAATTTCTTGCCGCTGACTCTGCTAAGATCGAAGTTCCAAGCTCTTTAATAATTGACTCTCGTTTAATTTAACCGATTTTTTTCTTTCGCACTTGTATTATTTATTTGCGACATACAGGGTGACATAGGGAAACTGATCAGAAATATAGAAGAATACAAACGAATAATGAGGAAAGAAAATTGGTTACTAGCATTTAAACATCCAGCAATTAAAAGGATAACTAACAGAGGACATCTATACGATGCTCTGCGCTCAATTGGTAATATCATTGGTCTAGCAATATCGAGGTCTCGGGTTTGTATCCCGGTGAAGCCTTATTGTATTATGTTTCAATTTAACTTCTATTATTTATGATAAATTACAGGAAATTCCGCTACAGAGCACGAGTCGGAGGAGTGTCTTAGCGATGAGTTTGCCTGTAACGAGACCCTCTGTATTCCGAGCTCCTGGAGATGTGACGGTATACCAGACTGTGAACAAGCAGCCGATGAAGCCAATTGTAGTACTAAAGGTGAGTTACTTTAAAGTAATTACATTATGTGCGTGTGTCTTTTACGGAATGTTTGTAATATAGTTCTGAACTTCCGCCCAAAGACAGAAACATGTTTTTTTTTATGAAACAAAGAGAACTCTATACAATACACCATGTTAATCTTAATTATAATATTTTTACCATGGTAACAGATTCGCTACTGTTCGTCGCGGATATAGCTGGCGCCACGATCTTGATGGGATCGACATCCAACCTCACGTTCACCCCGCTTCCCCTTCAAAACGTCTCGAGTCCAGTGGCCATCGACTACGATCCTTACCAACAAACTATTTTCTGGACAGACGTCGAGCGGGGCTCCATCCAGGCGGCAAACATAAATGGCTCGAATCAACGGGAAATTATCACTGGACTCAATGGTACGTATATTCTTGTATGGTTACATATTATGAGCACACAGTGTTTTCTTCGTTTATCTTCACTTTACCTGTAAAGTGTCCAAATCCACGAAAATTACTTGGAGCTTCCTCGTTTCTCTTCTACCGTGTTGTTTAGCTTATGGTAAGAGAAGAATAAAATAGGGTTTGATTTTTTCAAATGTCCCTTTAGTATGAAGATAATTATCATTGAAAATCATTATTTCTAAAGCGTTAATCAACGCAATTGAAAAAAGTACAATTGTCTCAGCTGAGAACGTCCGCATGCAGCACCCGTGAGAAACATTCCGGAGATTGAACTTTGAGCCGAGCGAGTTCAAATTCCATGAATTATGTACTACGTGTGTAAAAATACAAGGGTGCGAATATCTCAAACGGATCATTCATTACTGCTACAAAAGTATGGCAGACCATCAGTATTCGGTGATAAAATATGAACTCAATATTCGTTTTTTTCACTAGGTAAACAGTTTTCGTTTTCTTTCAAACTTTCACAAATCTTTCAATTGTATTTTACAATGATATTGATATAGGATTTAAGTCTCAAATGTCATTTTGTGCAATATCTGACACTTTACAGGCATCACTTTAAGAACTTTTGGGTAAATAAAAACATTCAAACATTCAAAATATTGCCATATTAATCAAACGTGATAATGTTTCAAATATTTATACAAAGTAAATATAATTAATGTTAAAAGTTCTTTAATCATGTTAATCAATGTCGTATATTAACATTTCATTTGAAGCATAATTGTGTTAAAACTCTATCTATATCTTCCTTCCAAAGTTCCCGACGGCATGGTTGTGGATATTCAAACACAAACCATTTTCTGGACGGATAGTGGTAAAGATACCATAGAGGCCATCCACTACAGTGGAAGCAACCACCGTATTCTACTAGGAAACTTCGATGAACCGAGAGCAATTATATTGCTGCCCAGTAACAGGTAAAGTTCTGTTTTGTATATCTTCAAATATGTATGGATTGTTATTAGTAATATTGAAATAACTCTATGGGGATCCCAAATTCATAATAATAAGACGATCCCTGGCACCAGCCTACCTTCGAATAGTTGATTCTTTCAAACAAGACTTCCCTTACTGCGTTAAATTATGTGCATTTGTAAAGCAACACCGGCCGTGTGCCGTTTTCACATAAGTATACAGCTATAATTAAAAACAGTTTAAAATCCGTTCTCATATCGGCCTTTTATCATGTTATTCAGTGTTAACAATATGGGGACTAATTGGAATCGACGTCCCAGTTTCCAACAATCAGATAACAGGATTTGACCATACAAAGCAAATTGTAAATCGCACTAAGTCAAACACACACTCATTATAACTGACTTCTGTTTGCTTGATATCCTCTAAAATTCCTTACCAAAGAAATCTCATCCATAGTCTTTATTGTCAAGTTCAAGCAAATTTCAATCAACTTTTAAATATTGAAAGAAGGTATACCTACCAAAATCATGTTTGAACTATTGAGCGTGTTTGCAATGTTATTTTAAATTGCAAATATTATTAATTATGATAGGAAGCTGTATTGGACGGACTGGGGTTCTCGTAAGATAGAAATGTCTGATCTGGATGGTCAAGCACGACAGGTCATCGTAGACACGGACCTCGGGTGGCCGAATGGACTGACCCACGATGCAGAGGGTAAGTATGACAAGGGGACAGAGAGGGAACAGACTCATTTCATTTCATTTCATTTCATTTTTTTTGTATTTCAATCTTTATTCCAATTCATAAAAAATACAACAACATAAAATATAAAACACAATAGTATAATTTATATACAACATTTAGCAAGTATGGTACAAAATAAATACATCAGTTTTATAACAATATTGCAAAAATGAATGGAAAAGGACGCGTACGTGGAAAGCCAAGGGTAGGCTTGTAAAAGTGTACGGCCCTACATTTTAAAGAATTTACAAATATATTATATTGCATAACAAAATACTCAAGAGTACCAACAATACTCATGGGCGTCGATCTGTCATTGATACCCATTCATCAGGGGGGATGATCTATTCATTCATCCCCCTGATGAATAGGTATTATGTAAGTATCGACGCCAATGACAATACTGTATCATCATCTACCAAAACACACAATGAAAAAAAAATAATAATAAATAAAAATAAAAAAATCAATAATTTCCAATCAAATATTGTTTATACGTATTGCCTTTTAAATGAGTTATTAAATTGAATATTACTAAAATCTAGACTATTCCAAAGGATTGGGCCTGTGTGGCGTAATGAGTAGTTTGATTTATCATTTGAATAAGTCCAACGACTCCTACCCTTGATTGCACAAATTCAAAAGATATATGTTTGCCCGTCGAAAAGGTACGCGGATTAATTGAGCGTAGAGATGCTTGCCATCTCTTTACAAATTCTTATATTTTTTTAGGGAAAGCACGATATAAAGGTTGAAATGTCTGCTCCAAATCGGCGCCCTGCTGGTAAACACCTTTACAACTGACCTGAACAATATCATAATTAGATGTAGCAATACTCGTCAACAAATGATGAATGTATGCTACTACGTATTCACATTTATTTATGTATTATAAAGATAGGGTTATTAAGAAGAAAACAAATCCTCGTCACTAATGACTTAATATTGAAAATGAGAAACGTACGAATCATACCACATTAGGAAGACGGCTGTTCTGGTGTGACGCCCAGCTTGATAAGATCGAATCCTCGGACATCTACGGTGGGGACCGAAGGTTGCTCCTCGACAGCTCACACGGTGTCTCTCACCCATTTTCTTTGGTCTGGCATCGAGACTCGATCCTTTGGACTGACTGGGGCCATCAGGGTATCGGAGTGACCGAGGGGAACCCAGCCGTATGGTGGCAACAGTATATAGCCACCGAGGGATTCATACAACCGGGCGGTTTCAAGGTTTATGACGGTAAATTGGCACTTTGTATAGTTTATTAGGATCATTATTATTTGATTCAGCATCAAACAGACAATAATATGCAGAATTGCTATAAATAAACAATATTTATCAAAATGAAAGTAGCTGCATCTTGTCGAGTTATTGGCTATTAATTAGCTACTGATAACGAAAATGATTTGATAAAATAGCACGTTATGCACAAATTAAAGTAATGTAATAATTTTCATCTGATCCATTATCTTTTAATGAAATATTTTTATTAAGGAAAGACTAGTGAAATATTAATATGGATAAAATATGTAATTGCTACAGATATAACAGTAACAATCGTTCCCTAGTAGCAATACCGCACCTACGTCAGCTCGAAGAATCCTTCCAAGCGGCAGGGCGCGGACATCCCTTCATCCAGTGCGCGCCGAATTGTTCCCGCGCGCGAGGATCAACGCTCCGTTAATACCGCATTTCAATAGAGCGCGTAGGCCTAACAAACTGCCTAACGCATGGTAAATCGTCCGCCAGGGGCCTCTGCAGGATCCTGCTGCCTCCCGCTTCCCGCTTTTTAAAGATGATTTTGACCATTTGACGCCTTCATACATGATATATGGGAGCATAGCTGCAATACGTATTCCAAAATGTCTAGGCAAAGACAAACTTCCTTGACTAATTTCTTCAAGCCAAATGCACCCGTTCCATTAATTCATGATGCATATGCCTACTGATGATGATCACGATTGTAAGAACAGCCAGTCATCATCTCCAGAGTCAACATCCGCATCAGTTGAGCATAGGCCTATGCCTAACCCAAGGGACCCGTGCCGTAACGGTGGGCCTAGTTACGCGGTACTTGCAAACAATGGCGGGGGACGGAGGAGGGGGACATGCCCCCTCCCCATACATTTGAAAGTGGAGGTGATTGTCCCTCCCAGTTTGCCATATGCATACATTATGTATGTTTGATTCCATAGCTTGAACTACGAATCATATAAAACTTCTGTCTCAGGTATGCACCAAATCGCACAATTTAAAGCCAGATATGCAAAAGCTCCCTACAGTAGGAGGGGGACACCACCCGCTTGGTCGCTTCGCTCCCTCGCAATGCCCCCCCCCCCCCCCCGTCCCCGCTAAATAGAGGAGCTTTTGCCCCCTTCTTGAAAACTATTCTTCTACATCAAGCGCATCATTTACAGATCTACCTATCCAGACAGATCTAAATTCAAATATACGCCAGAAACAACAGCTCCACCAGGAGATACGCATGGGATTAACAGCGTGGGTTTTAGTGTGTCCACTGGTGTGGGGTTGGCTTGTACAAGTACCAACATCCCCCACTTTTTTCGAAGTTAAATCTTTATAACATCCATAATAACAACAATAATGGTTATAATGATGACAATAATAACCATACCACGTGATAGGGGGAAGACCCCTCCCACACCCTCCCCCAAATAAGGATAGACATATGCACGGACGATGTGAGCGTATTGAGTGTGTATGCGAGTGTGTGTGTGTGTGTGTGTGTGTGTGTGTGTGTGTGTGTGTGTGTGTGTGTGTGTGTGTGTGTGTGTGTGTGTGTGTGTGTGTGTGTGTGTGTGTGTGTGTGTGTGTGTGTGTGTTACACACGACAAAGTAAAACCCCTGTTATCATTCAAAAAGAGCCGTTACAACTCGAAGTGTCAAATTAACTCTAGAGAACGCCAGCGCGAAGCACTAGCGTTGTAGGTCCTAATACGGGACTGTAGTGCAGTGCGCGATAATACAATAGTACGTGTAGTATGTATCGCAACTCGCAAGCCCCATTCGTTCGCCTTTCGTTTACAGTCGCGCTAACACACGGAGAGACTGGTCCATGAGGCGCATATATCACTGATTTTTTGCGGAATGGATATGAAAAATCATAATCTTAATCCACCCGATAGTTGGATCACATATTGGAGAGTGAATTGCTGGTAAGTACCGTATCATATGTATAATTTTAAGCACAATTAGCGTGCACAAAAATATTTGGTTTCAGTTCTTTATTAGAAGGACCTAGAACGCAAGTGCCTCGCACTAGCGTTCTCTAAAAAGTGATACCCGGGCGTCAACCACTTTTATATGATATTTTGAAAGCAAATTTCACAACAATTAGAGCATTTGAATGGGAATTATTATTGTTTCCCATGTTTTTTTCGATGATCTTTCATATGGAATTGAAATCAGCTAAATCCGTTACAATTTATGTTGGGGGGCACTTTGGAAAATACCAAAACTCACCATTGCCTTTAAGTCATGATTTCTTTAATTTTAATATTATTTTAATATTATCAAATTTCTTTCCATGGTATGCACCATGCAGATTGCATTATTTCGAGTGAAAATTGCAAAAGCTCCCTACCGTTGGAGGGGAGACACTCCCTCCCAACCCCCCCCCCCCCCCCTTCGGGCGCTACGCTCCCTCGCAGTTGCCCCCCCCCCCCCCCCCCCCCCACACACACACACCCGTTGATCCTCGCTACACCACTAACTATGACAATCGAAAAAAAAAACGTTTATGTTTTACGCTTTTTCTCCGTCAGATTATTCTGATTTTTGCACTGGGGTTGAAGTTTACTTTCCAGTGGATGGAAGATGCGGCTGTCGACCTGGTTTGACTGGACCTACGTGTGAGATAGGTATGTATGATTTAAACCCTCCGCAACCTACGCGGACTGATTTAGCCATTCAAATAACAACTAAGTATCCGAACTAAAGCAAGAGTCATGTCTGTAAATATGCATGTGTGACATGCATATGTCACAATTATGTTGTTATCAACTCGTATTTCACCCATCGCTCTTTCATATTCGCCCTCAGTTCTTTACTAACCAAAACCTGCACCTTTACGGTACAAAGTAATAGTTATAACTTCACCATGCTCGAAAAGTACACACAATTACAAACGACTAAGTAAAACCCTTGATATCATTTTAAAAAGAGCCGTTACAACTTAAGAGGGCGCTATTTAAAAAAATCATTGGTTTTAGCCCTTTTTCATACAAAATTGTGCATTTAATGTTTGTTAAAATAATGATTCAATAGAGATATCATCAACGACTTTTTAAAAACCTATTCTGATTTTTTTCAAAGTAGTCTTCGAGGATTTTTTGAAATATGTCTAAAAAGTCGAAATATCGCCCGGTGATTGCCGGTGAAGAACATTTTGAATACAAATATATTTATTGATATTTTTAGCTGTTTCGGAACCGATTTTGATCAAATAAAGTTTATTCTGTCATTCAAATTGTATGTTCTTTCGAATTTGACAGTCAGTTTTTCATCACAAAAAAATCTCACAAAAAAATATCGGGGGCACTTCGGGAAATACTAATACTCAACACTACATTTAAGTGAAAGCATTTATATTACAATGAGAAAAATTATTGTGTATGTACACTCATATAGGTTCAAAATCGCTTTTTTCCAAACTCGCCTTCAGATATCGACGAGTGTGCATCCAGTCCTTGTCCCAAGGAAGGCACGTGTGTTGATATGATTAATATATGTCAATCTTCATTATTATGTTGCTATTGTGAAAACACGTATATAAACTGTACTATACATTTTGTATATGATCATATTTTAATCGTCACTAATTCATATTCACCCACAGATATCGACGAGTGTGCATCCAATCCGTGTCTCAATGGGGGCACTTGTGTAGACGAGACGGGTTTCTACAGATGCCTATGTGGTGATGGATTCGTTGGCTTAAATTGCGAAGGTATTTAATGTTTTTGATGATAAGATGACAATTGCTACCAAAAAGAAACATTCCGTAATCTTTGGTGTTTATTACAATGCATATTATGTGCAATCTTAAATGATTTAAATGCAAAAATAAAATATGGCGTAACATATATCTATCACCGATCATTCAATTAATTTATTAGCTCATAACGCTAATTGCTTTCTTCTATTCTTTTAATGTCACTTGAAAGTTATGTATGGATATTAATATTAGCAAGTGCAAAATACATGAACAAAAAATGTAATTATTTCAACAATTTAAATCATTGTGAAGACAACTCCCAATACAATATTTGATGAATTATACATATGCCTATATTGTGATGGCTTTGTCGAGATCCAAAATCTTGCGAGAGGTTTACCCAACATACCATCAACTGATATATTCATGATGGATTCCACGTATTCGATTACAATTGTTCGGATACTTTATATATAGCTCATCATTCGGTTTGTGGTCGTAATTAAAATAGAATTAAACTTACCACCGACAACTACATGCACTAATGAATTTCAATAGCACCCATTCAAACCATTGTTAGAATACTTATAGTATTCTAACAATGGTTTGAATGGGTGCTATTGAAATGCATTAGTGCATGCAGACCGCGCAAACCTAATAATGGCGGCCTCCAGCGTTCGCGTGAAGAGTGGGATACCCGATAGAGTTTTCTCATATTTCTTCCAAAGCAGAAATCTGGGTTGAAGTAATGTTAAATATAATAAACAGGTATATTACGATATATAAAGTAGGATAAACTCTATTCTTGAGTTGCATTGCCCTTTAACTATATATACACGGGAACGCTACATGTTAAATCATGTAACGCGCATAAACTGATGTTTATGTAAGTAAAGAGCCCTATTCAGTAAATGTAAAAGTTATAGTTTATGTTACTATTTTCATTTAATCATTTGTTTTTTTAGATCATGACAGATGTTCATTAGCTCCCTGTCAGAACAGAGGCGTCTGTGTTAATGATATTGATCACTATAACTGCACATGCCCCGCGGGATTTAGTGGAATCAACTGTGAAATGGGTAAGTATTAACCCTTACATTGCTGGAGCAAGTAAGTACGCATCTCAGTTTGATTATTTATACGTAGCAATAAACGACAAATTATACAAACGAACGATAAAATAAGTATATATATTTATATGTTTGTTTTTATTCCAAACCATACATTTGTATACACTTTGACTCGTCAAGTCTTCTTCTTTTGGACCATTTGTTCAACCTGATCTGCTTAAAAGAATATGCACACTGTTAAGAAAATCTCTGTAATTTTACTGCAAATCTGGCGTCAGCATAGTTGCCATTAATTCTGATGTAATAATGGAGGTTGGTTGTTATTTTCTTCTACAAACATTTCATGTATTCGTTGTTACAAATTGTATGTTGATTATAATTACACGAGAATGAATGTGAAAAAATAGTAAATAGTAAATAGTGATCCCTGTACAATTTATTTCAGAAAATGATCATTCATAATGTCATAATCTATTGATATCCCCCCCCCCCAAAAAAAAAAAAACTAACCGAGATTCGAACCATCACCAGTAAGATCGTAAGTCAAACGTCCGTTCCACTACGCCAGCGGTAATGTTTACACTTGCTGTGGCAATTATGCTGTATGAGTTATGGATACTTGTTATATAAACTTGTGTTACTCTGTTATGGTTAAACAGTGAAATAACTCACAATGAAGTCACAATGATCAAAACTGTAAAATTTTCCCCAATTCTGATTACATATCAGTTTTGAGGCTTCAGCATGGAATGGTATTAGGTATATGAAAAGGAATGACTGAATATCAATCGAGAAAAAAAATTAAAACAAGAAAATGTCTGTAAAATGAATGTCCCCTTTTATTTTTTACTTGGGTGTTCCGTAGGAAAACAACAAGATGTAAAATTACCGTTGTTAAACAACTTGAAGTGTAAAATTACACACAGTGTGTAGTTTAATGACAATGTTACGTATGTTTATTCATTAACTGCTTTAGAAATACAGATTTCATTTGTATATCATATTCACAACAAATTTTGCTGTATTTTACTACAGCCATATTGAATTTTACATAAGATCCGCTGTATTTGTACTTCGCTTGTTCGATCTGTATTTTGTTTACTGTCAAAATACAGGGTTTTTTTTACAGTGCATGTATGTATTATAATGTATACATGAATGAAATGGACAATTTGTTACATTATACGAACAACATCAACATTTGTGTAAGCAAATAGTTATCTTCATTATCTCATAATAATAAACAATTACATAATAAACATGAATACAGGCCTGTAGTCAGAATATCAGATCGGTCTTGTTGACGCCCCCTCCCCCACCCACCCCCCTAAAATGACTCATCCATGATCTTACGGTCTCGGCCAAGATCGGTCTCGGTCCCGTTTGTGCCCCCCCCCCCCCCCCCCCCCCCCTTGAGAGAAATCTGGGCTACGGGCCTGGAATATGAAATGTATTGACGGAATAAGAGTTCATTTTGTTATTAAGAGGCATTTTTATGTCAACATATAATTGCAGTGATGGACAGGTTGGTGTTCGTCACCGATATCAGTGGCGGTGAAATCCTGATTGGATCACCTGATGATTTGAGCTTTTCTCCTCTTGCTGTTGCTAACGTGGTTACCCCGCTGGCTATCGACTATGACCCGCGTGAGAGAACCGTTTACTGGACTGATGTTACGTTGAACTCTATCCAAGCGGCTGATCTAGACGGCTCCAATCAACGGGACATTGTGACGGGATTGGGATGTAAGATATTCTTTACGTAAACTCTTAAATGACAATTCAATTGTTGGTTTGAACAACTTTGACTTCCAGTTAACTTGCCAATACTAAATAATTTGTATGGATATATGTGTGTCACTAGAATCTTTTTTGTTTGTATGTTAGTGGCATTAGGCATACCCCCCTAAACAACCGAATGATAATAGAAGAGGGTGCACTTAAAGGGATCTAGGAACTTTGTTGACATTATGCACAAACTGAGAAATGGTTGATAAAATGTTTATATCTGTTACAGTATCTGATATGTTTACTGAGCTACAGTATGTGAAAATTCCATGGTACAGTAATATCATATGACCGAGTAATGAGCGGAAATGCAAAGTAATAACTGCTTACCAATTGCACTGACTTTGTACACAGTTTACATTATCCAGTGGATAATGTCAAATCGGTAATTTCAATCATAAATATATTTTAAACAAAAGATTCCTTGGGAAAAACAATACTTGTTCCGTGTTTGTATCGGTTTAATATATGATGAGAACTGCTTGGGTTATAATTAAAGGGTACAACCACCCAAAAATAATATTCTTATTAAAGCAAGGTAACATCTTTAGTATTCCATTCCATCAACAAGTTCACAAAACTATGTTTCCAGAAAAGAAAAAATAATTGGAAAACGCATCGCCATTCTAAAGCATGCGTTCATGCGGTCTGAATTGCGAAGACAAATGTGTGCAGAGCGAACGAATCGCCCGGGAAACTATTGTCTACAAACGTACGCGTGAATAGCATTGGCGCACTCGCAAATGGTTGGCACGTAATGGAACCAGGAAATAGTAGTGGTTCCGTAAGTGGTGGAAATAAATTGCTTTGTTTATGAATTACACAAACCTTTGCAAAATGTTGGGTATATATTTGATATCACAAAACGGTACCAAAACATATAATAATGTGTTGTTCTTTGTCCGGTGGTCCCCTTTAAGTTTTGTGGATCGGGACAATGTTATACTAGATTTCTTCAGCACTTTCGTTTATGCGAAATTGTGTAACTGAAGGGTTGCGGCAAAACTTCTATGACTATCGTTGGCACGTTATGCTGTACAAATAAGTATACATCTAATTGCCAAACTAAGCCTTTCACAATTGCTGGCTGTTTCAGAGGTGAATTGACTCATCAGATATAGCATTTTGTGAACACCGAGTGTAATATGATTATATTACACCCAACACCTCTGTTTGGAGCATCCCTTTCATCGGAAAAAACAAACCCACGTCATTAATGTGATGACAATCTGATCTAATATAAACATGCGTAGTTATTCAAGTATTATCATTGCAAATGTATGGTATGTGTATTGGTATTTATCGTTTGATTTAAAAATAAAGATATTAACTCCCTAAACATGCTTAAGAAACTAAAATAAAGCGTACATTTCATGAATGAAATAATAAACTAATACAATATTAGTTTATACTTTTGCAATTTGCCTTGTAAACACTGTAATAAAGTTTACTTGACTTGATATGTATAACAATAATAGTCATGGCTTTATGTTATCATAATCAATTATAGCTCCAGAAGGCTTATCTTTTGATGGTCTGACAAGGACCATTTTCTGGACTGATGCTGATATCGACACGATAGAGGCTATGCATGTCAACGGAAGCAATCGACGTGTTTTAGTGCAGAACTTGGATCAACCAAGAGACATCATTATCTTACCAATAACCAGGTGATATTTTAAAAAGATGAATATGTTGTACTGTTTTATTCTTCTTTATTTTTATCGTCATACAGTGATTCCCTTCTGAATAATATTTGTATGATAATTAATTGATTAATTAAAGTGTAATTTGTATATCAACTCTTTTAAATGGAATGTTCAAACATTTGTCGCGAACAGGCCCAACAAGGTAACTTTACAAATGGACCAAATGTGTGATTTATAAACAATCTTTATAATAAACTATATAAATGTGTTGTCTTGTTATCGTTCTTTCGTATAGTGGGATGTGCACTTCTGGACAAAAGCATGAATTTTGGCACACAGATAGTTTAGACCTTCCTCTTCAAGAAATTTGATGGAAGCAATTTTGCACGGCCCATTGGTGGCTTTACCCACATAATGGGGGCCAACGAATCACCTGAATCGAATATCAAGTCTTAAAATGGCAGCCATCTTGAATTTCAAAATGGCCGCCATTTGGCACCTGTTGTCATCAATATCTCAGCAAATAAAACAGCTAGAGAGTTAATTTCAGTGGCTATACCCACATAATGAGGGCCAACGAATCACCTGAATCGAATGTCAAGACTTTACAGCCATCTTGAATTTCAAGGTGGCCGCCATGGGAGGCCTATATTTAACTCCATCTCAGAAACTAAAGCAATTACGGAGTTTATTTCAACTGATATGCCTATCTGTTTGTGGTCAACTCATAACAATTTAACAATAGATGGATGGAAGCAATTATTCACTTCCCATTTTAACCGCCATCTTGAATTTCAAAATGGCTGCCATCTGAAACCCTATTTTCTCCAATATTTTAAAAACTAAAACAGCTGGAGAGTTTATTTCAGCCGGGTACACTCACATTTTCTGGGTCAACGAATCGCCTGGATCATCTTGATAAGGTTCAAATCGTAGCCATCTTGAATTTCAAGATGGCTGCCACGGGTAGCCTATTCAATTATGTATCTCAGAATAAAATTAGTAAGTGCATTTCGATGGGTATGCCCATCTTAGGTTGGAAGCAATTGAGCAATGTTGCTGATATATAATGATATAAAGATAAGTTGAACAGAAATCTACTTGACCATTCGATTCATGAAACAAAGTTATCGGGTAGGAGGTAGTTCAAAAGAGAATCAATGAGTGTAGTAAAAAGTAACATTCATTCGAGCATTTTTGCAAATGTTTCAGTCCCCATTAATGAAAACTAACTAAATGGAAAAAGTTTGAACATTTTGTTGACCTTTCTGTTGATCTTTCTTACAAAAACGATCAATTTTCTGATGGTAGACGTCATCAGGTAGTTTGTTTCGCGCACTGTCTCTGTTCAGTGTGTGTTGAAATGCCAAGATGTATACATGCATATATCTTCCTTCACCCTTTTTGTATTGTGCGACATTTCTGAAATGTAGACCTTTTGCCAGTCCGATCTGACGGTCGGGAGACTCAATGTGGCCTGTTTTGAGACACTCCAGATGAACGAATTGGGCGTCGGTGTACCAAATAGCTGGTCTTGGGAGATTGCTACCTTTCTTTCACTTATGATTCATTGCATAGGACTGTTGTTTGATTCTTGCAGCCAAATGGCTAGTAGTCCACCCTTGGCATGGAATTACAATGTATGTACTACGCCCCACAATTATTGTTGATGTTGTCTTTAGGCGATACTAAGATTTGGTATTTTGTTCTTGTTGGCTTTAGATACACCCTAATGCCGAATTAAATTGAAATGTAACAATACCACCAAATTTATGTTTTCGGTGCATTGTCAATGTCTATTTTTTCAAGTGTTTCATTTACAAATTTCATAGGATGGGAGTGAGAGGGAATATTATTGCTTTTGTCGGTAAAAGATCCCTTGTAGCCAATATATGTGGACCCTGTATGTATACATGTTCTTTCAGGGGTTAGAAACCTGGCTCACAGACAAACTGGTCCAGACCTATCCTATCATATCTCCTCTTGTGTAACATACATGTCACCACATAGCCAACTCTCGATTAGGTGTATAGAAACTATCGAGAGTGGACACGTGGAAGACGAGAGCTTCGAACATTATCACGTGACTTTACGTACATTACCTACTTTAGTTCCCATAGACAAAACAACACTTCAGGACACAATTATCTAGAGTATATATAGGACCAGCATGTCTGAGTTATATTGTCCAACTCCTGGAAGCAGATTCCTATAGCGGCATGACACTCAACACCAAATTCAAGAAATAATTCGCGCAGGAGTTAATCAATCACTTGAACTCCATTTATCCGGACTTAGCGTTACCTATCGAGGAGAAGGAGGGCATGTTGTGGTTGCTTGGAAGATTTATCGGAGAGAAAGTCACACAGTTGGTTTATATAATATTTCACCTCCAGTCACCCCTGTGAACATTAGGAGTGATCCATACATTGTTCATTCCGATCCATATCAATCCCTTGACTCTCTCCACTTGTGGCTAATCTAATTGGGCTTTCAAAATGGGCCAAAGCCGACTAGATAAACCCACACTTAAAAGGACATATCGTTCTAACCCATATCAAGGGTGCCTTAAAAGCTCTTTGAAGGAATTTGGCATCAAGAACAAGCCGTCAAGAACATTACACCACATCTTATCATCATAACGATACGACTGAGAAAAGGAGCATGAATGGGGGTGTATATGATTCCTTAGCACGGACAAACTACAAAAGGATGTTTGCAAGGAATCACATAAAGGAGATACGGAGCTGTCTCTCAAAACCATATTCGTGGAACACCGAAGCAAGAATTAAATCAATACAATGATTCACAAGATAGCTACCACCTGATATTTTAAAAGCAATCCAGGTAATTTAGTAATTAAGTATAACCACTCAAATTAACTGTGTTGCTGCAGTGTGATCAGTAATACAGAGCTAGAGCTAAATACAGTTCCCAGGGTGGCCATCTTGAAATTTATGATGACTGTCATTTGAAGACATCTATAAAGTCGATCTAGGTCATTAAATGACGCCAACAATGACGTCATAACCTCTGACATTATTATCCAGATGTTATTGTTTCTGAAATATGAACCCCTTGCCTAAATATATAAACTGAGTGTGCTATATTTACAAAATATATGGGAATGTCACAATTTTGAAGCGAACAAGATTTCAGGTGGTGATCATTTTGAAATTGAAGATGAAGGCGAAAATTGCTTCCAACCACTGTAGGTGCATCTGAATTAGGTCTTTCAAATGTACTCCATGTTGTTTATTGCGAACACCAGACTGCATACCCACAGTAATGTACTCTGTTGTTTTTTAGTCTCGCAGAACTTCAAGATGGCCCAATATTGGCTTTCAACCTCATGTTTCTTCAAAGACAGACAAGTCGTTGGCCCCAGCAAAAAGGCATATCAACTGGAAACAACTTTGTACTGTTTTTAGTTTCTGATATGATAAAGAGTTAAATATGCTAAACCCCATGGCTGCCATCTTGAAATTCAAGATTGCTGCCATTTGACGCCTTTGAGGTGGATTCAGGTGATTCGTTGGACCCAAATAAGTGGGTATAGCCGCTAAAATTAATGCTTTAGCTGTTTTAGTTTCTGAGATAAAGGGGATAAATGGGAAGTGCATAATTGCATCCAACCATATATTGGTAGATTGTTACAACTTACAAGTTGACCACAACCAGATAGGCATATCACTTGATATGAACTCCGTCATTGCTTTAGTTTCTGAAAAGGAGTTAAATATAGGCTTCCCATTTCAAGATGGCTGCCATTTGAGGTCTTGATATTCGATTCAGGTGATTTGTTGGCCCCCATTATGTGGGTATAGCCACTGAAAATAACTCTCTAGCTGCTTTAATTGCTGAGATATTGATGAAAACAGGTGCCAGATGGCGGCCATTTTGAAATTCAAGATGGCTGCCATTTTAGGTCTTGACATTCGATTCAGGTCATTTCTCTGGCCACCATGATGTGGGTATAGCCACTGAAAATAACTCTAGCTGTTTTAGTTGCTGAGATATTGATGAAAACAGGTGCCAGATGGCGGCCATTTTGAAATTCAAGATGGCTGCCATTTTAGGTCTTGACATTCGATTCAGGTGATTCGTTGGCCACCATGATGTGGGTATAGCCACTGAAAATAACTCTAGCTGTTTTAGTTGCTGAGATATTGATGAAAACAGGTGCCAGATGGCGGCCATTTTGAAATTCAAGATGGCTGCCATTTTAGGTCTTGACATTCGATTCAGGTGATTCGTTGGCCCCCATTATGTGGGTATAGCCACTGAAAATAACTCTCTAGCTGTTTTAGTTACTGAGATATTGATGAAAACAGGTGCCAGATGGCGGCCATTTTGAAATTCAAGATGGCTGCCATTTTAGGTCTTGACATTCGATTCAGGTGATTCGTTGGCCCCCATTATGTGGGTATAGCCACTGAAAATAACTCTCTAGCTGTTTTAGTTACTGAGATATTGATGTAAACAGGTGCCAGATGGCGGCCATTTTGAAATTCAAGATGGCGGCCAAGAATGGGCCGTGCAAAATTGCTTCCATCAAATTTCTTGAAGAGGAAGGTCTAAACTATCTGTGTGCCAAAATTCATGCTTTTGTCCAGAAGTGCACACTTGGTCTCATATATTGACCTAAGAGTTACGTACATTCTAAAATATTGTTGCTGCGTGCAGTATAAATGTTGTATCAATATATTGACTATACACTTCTTGCAGGAAGCTGTATTGGACGGACTGGGGTTTTGGTAAGATCGAAATGTCTGATCTGGATGGTCAAGGACGACAGGTCATCGTAGACACGGACCTCGGGTGGCCTAATGGACTGACATACGATGTAGAAGGTAAACCTTTTAGTTGACGTCTGCAATATCAATTGATAACAATAATAATAAAGAAGTGTTCAAATGCGCCAATTTCAACTTTTTCGAGGTGCTCAGGGCGGAGTTAACTCATATTTACACACAAAAAGAGAAGGGAAAACCAAAAGCCATAAACATTTTAACATAAGTATGAACTAGTTTGATACATAAACATACATGTGTATACAACACAAAACTATTTTCTTCTTTTATTTGTGCAATCACTGCTTATTTTGCCATTAATAAATCTGTTTGGATCATAAGTAATATAAGTACAAATATTATGGTAATTTAGGTTATCCTATGTAGTGGTATACTTACTTCTACCATTGCTAACATCAAAATTCTTTGGGAAACTAGTGGAGTTTTATGAATATTTACTGACGTAGATCTATGAGCGGCTTCCTTTGTTCAATGGAGGATGATGTAATCATTCATCCCTCTGAACAAAAACAACACATCAGCGGATCTAAGCCAATGTGAATATGGTTCAAGATGCTGATGTGCCAATGGTGCACATTATATAACCCGGGGTCCAAGGTGTGGATATAACTGGTCAATTCACTCACACATACAAAACACACACACTTTTTATTTATTTTTTAAAGTGATTTTTATTCCTCCAAATATAACATTTACATTTGAATATACATACTAAACAAAATATACATATACAATTATAATGTAAGAACACACATGTAAGGACACACACACACACACACACACACACACACACACACACACACACACACACACAAACAACACACACACACACACACACACACACACACACACACACACACACAAACACACACACACAAATATCGGCTTCGAATTCAGCTTTTCTTGATAGGACGTCTTTCTACATTTCAACTATTGTGCCAAAACACCAGCAATAGGGTTTAGACAATGAGTCGATTACTCGAGCTATCTTCATAATTATGATGAAACGCAAATGTGAACTGTGGCATGAAATTTGAAATATGTATTAAATATATGCGTGTTTTGCTCTTACATACACATACAAAATTACGGGGGGTAATCACACCTCTTTCTACTTCTTCTGTAATATCTTTAATATCATAAGATTGTGACTTCTCATATATTATGTCCTCAAAATTTTAACAATCACAAGGAATGTTATCAACCTATTACATTGTTTTGATTAATGTGTTTTACTATTTGCTATTTGACATTCTATATCATTCAGGTAGTCGCATCTATTGGTGTGACGCACTGTACAATAGGATCGAGGCTTCAGATATTTACGGCGGGAATCGAACAGTCATCCTCGACGACTCGCATGGAGTCGCTCATCCATTTGCGCTAGTTTGGTATCGTCAGTTCCTAATATGGACAGACCGGACTTTTCGTGGGATCGGCGTTTTCGACGGAAATATAACGGAACACCATATCGATATCTTCGTTTCGCCGGGTGATATTGTGGTGTATGATGGCGGTATGAAAACAAAATTGATTAATTTATCAATTGTGATTTGGTTTCTTCTTTAAAAGGCAATGACATTGATAATGGTGCAGAATGTAGACTGTCATGTACGCATGATCGTTCACAATTTTGCGAGAAAGGGTTTCAATTTTAACATGTGTTTTTTTTTAATAACAGGGCAATTCCACGCCAAAGTGGACATTTGACCAAAAATTTTACAAGCACTTTTATGATCCAAATTTGGTATCAAATCAAAGCCTAAATTCTATATTTTTGGAATTCAATGAGAAAATTTTAGTTTTACATAATTTTAGTTTTTTTTTTATAATAACTTTATAACCATAATTGAACCCCACAAATTTGACATTTTTGTGAAAAAGTGTTTTGATCCTGTGTTTGTTTTATATTTCCCCAGTTAAGCCTAAAATCCATTATTCTGACTCCCGAGATATGACCATTTCGTATAATAGTAAATTTGTATGATGTATTTGATTTGTTATGCTTCAATGACTTCTTATTTTCAGCCTATGAAAATGTCCTTCCGTTACCAAAAAATCAATATTTTTAATTTTGTGGCTCACATAATTGTTAGAGAGCAGACCAATCTTCAGTGCAAAGCAAGTTGAAGTAGGCCTTCCCATTGCTAACAATTGTATTACTCATTGTTTCTTCGTTAATTAATAAATAACAAAAGAAAATGTCCTTCCGTTACCATACACATGGTAACAGATGGACAAGGTACCTCAAATTACATATTATGACAAAAATTATGTTCAAAAATTGGTCTCTCATATATGAAAACCCAAAATAATGAGACAATACCTGCAATGGCCAGCTATCAGTGGCGTAGCGTGGTCAGACTAGTAATTTTCTGTGTTTCAACCAATCAGATTTGTGCATTTAGAACATTTGATCTGGCTCACAATTGATTTTATCTCTTTCTGCAACAGGGCCCTTGTACCATGATGCCATTTGTCTGGATTTCTATCGTATGGGGATTAGTAGGTCTATTTAACTGTGGTGAGCCAGGGTGTGAATAGGCTCTGATCATGACTTTGAATAGGTCTTTTTTTATACAATACACCCCTATAGAATTCTTGGACATGGGTGTAGGTCTAAAATAATTAAATTTTACATGAAATTTGCAAACTAAAAACAAGGCTGTAGAAAAAGCAAGAAATAATATATCTCCAATTCTTTCATATGTTGAAGAAATTATATCAAGCCAAGATTTAAGCAAAAAAAATCTCAAAATTATTTGATCCACGAGGTAAAACGGAAGCTCAAAATCTAAGGTCAAAGGTTATCTATCCAAACTCGCTCATGCATGAACACAAATGGCAGAAATGGATTGCACATAACATCCCCAGTCCAATGACACCTTTACAAAATAAATTGACCCAACGGTTAATGGACAATGGCCATTTGAAAAATGGTGCCCACGCCCATTTCTTACAAAACTCCCCCATAAGAATCGACCATAGCACCAAAACCATTGGGCGGATTGGGCTAAAACTTAAATATTTGCGCTTTTAAAGGTTGAAATATCATACATACCAAATATTAGCAAATTTGAAGGGGGCTGCGATGAAAATTTTCAAATTTTTTAAAGGTGATTTGACATGGAATGACCCTACTGTGTTATATCATACATTATAGTCCATTATGTCCTTTCGTTACCGAACATTGGTCCGCTTTGTGTGAAATAACTCAAATATCTGCGGACAAATTTTAATCAAAGAACAAGTAAATTCTTCTTAACCCTTCAGAGAATGAAATGTGTACCCTTAAAATATTTTGTATTATTTAATATCACAGAGTTTTAGTTAAAACTGATTTGATAACAAAACCTTGTCCATTGTAGTGTCCTTCCGTTACCGACCTCATTTGTATGCATATTCAATAATGTGCGGAGATAAAAAAAATTAAAAAAATTATGGGACCTTAAAACTGTATGTTTTGGAAGTATTGTTATCAAAATAGACTGTTCTAACAACACAAGTATTTAAAAATGTCTTTCTTAAAGTTGACAAGTTGTGTCTCAGTGTCCTTCCGTTACCATGGATTGACCATGAATAAAAGCCATTGGAGCATGAAATATAGTAAGAAAAAAATAGAAATGTAAATGCTTGTGATGTCCATATGCTATCTATGATACAAACTCATTTTAGACGACAAAAGAGATGTTTCCTTCTCATAAATGGTCTTTAAATTTCAAAATTAATTTTATTGTACAATTCCAATAGACTTTTCAGAGGTCCTTCCGTTACCGTCCTTCCGTTACCGAACACTGGAGTAATTAATTTCTCATAATTAATATACCAATGTAGATATTTTTTCTTAAAAGGTGGTGTTATACTCTGTGAACATAAGGAAATTGACTAGTAGCCAACTTAACATGATAAACCTCGTAACTTCACAGAGATTGGGTCATAACTAAAGAAATTGAAAATCCATGTCCATTTTGGCGTCCTTCCGTTACCGGCCTCATTAGTGTCCATATCTAATTTACATAATGCGGTCAAAAATTTAGAAATAGTGGAAATCAAAGGTGTCCCAACAAGGATCAAAGACATGCCATTTAGAATAAAAAATCAAAAGCAGGATCCTGGAATTATTTGATTGAAGTTCCAAAATTGTGTCTGAATGTCCTTCCGTTACCGTGGAATTGCCCAACATATTCTCGGATATGGACAACCATGACAAAAGGGTATATATTAATTTAATATGTTCGTGGTGTTAACATTTCATAAGAACTTTTTAAAAATGGGAAAGATAGGTCGAAGATGGTCGAAGTGCGTGCTCGCCCTTCCCTTGCACAAACGGCGAAATATGTGCCGAAGATCCAATGAGCGGATACTTCTGCAAGTCCCATTGGCAGACAGGGCCAAAATCTGTGAGCGAGTTGTCGTTAAGTATTATTACATTCAGTTAGTTACAATACTATTTCCATACCTTGAACCCGTTTCTGTACCTGCCAAGAGTGTATACTTTATTGGGCAACTTGCATTGCTAGGCAACGTTTGTTGCTTGGGAACGATTATCATACATAACTTTTAAAAAAGGATATTTGTGTGGACCACGGAAATGACTTATCCATTCCACTGGTCTATACGGCGGCTTGCAGTTTATTCACATGATAGGGGGCTTATGGGATAAATCAGTATACGTGTATTTGTGTTGTTGACTACAAGTGTCACTTCTCTAGCTAACGAATTGGCGTAAGTAAATGTACGAACTCGATCCAGAAATACTCGGATGTTCTGTAAATTATGAATGCTGAGTGTGACTATTACAATGATGTTAAAAGGTGAACAGCATGTACCAGCTGTTTATTTGTCATCTTTATTTGTAACCAGATATCGACGAGTGTTTGTCAAGACCTTGTCTGAATGGAGCGACCTGTACCGATGGGAGTAATCAGTACAATTGTACTTGTGTTGCTGGCTACGAGGGAATCAGATGTGAAACAGGTATAATACCTATTTGACAAGTGACAACTTAAATTTCACCATTTCACTTCCATTTGTATTTAAAGTAAGCTTCGCTCTTCCTCAAATGATCGCGCTTGAAACTAAAAAGTATGTAAGGGCAGGGGGTACACCACTTGTTGGAGTAAAACAAAACTCCCATTTTATTACAATTTGCTCTTTCCAACTGCATTATTTTTAAATTTTAAAAGGGTACCACCACGCCAATATAATATTCGTATTAATAAAAGCCAACATATTTAGTAGTCCATTCCATCAACAAGTTTACAAAAACATATTTCCAGAAAATATATATAATTGGAAAACGCATCACCATTATATGGGTCTGCATATACGTATACGAATACTACTTTGTCGAGAGCGAACGAATCGTCTAGGATTCTATTGTCTCCAGACGTACGCGTGCATAGACATGGATCTCTCGCAACTGCTTGGCCCGTACGGAACCATGACAAATAGTGGTTCCGTAGGTGTGGTAATTTATTGCTTTATTTCTGAATTTACACAGCCCTTTGAAAAATGTTTGGTATCTATTTGATAACACAAAACGGTACCAAAACATAGAATTATAATAATCGTGTTCTTTGCCTGGCGGTCCCCTTTAAACGAGCAAACAAAGACTAATTTTTTAATTAACTTAATTTAAAAAGAGGTGAAAGAGAACAAAATACATATTCGACAACATATATTTCACTTGCCATTTGTATTTTAAAGTAAGGTTCGCTCTTCATCAAGCGATCGGGATACAACTGGTTGGAGAAAACTGTTAACATTGCATGCACTATGGTTTTTTTTGAACGATTATTCTGTCAAATTGTTGGTGCTATCCTCCGATCCGTATTAATGTCATTGCATAGGATTAGGACTTGGAATATGTAAACGATACGGATCCATGAAAACTCAAGCTGAAAGGTTTGAATGTTGAATTGGTCTATTAGAAAAATATAAAGCAAGTTAAACCAAAACTTCATTTCGATTACACTTACATGTACTAACAAGCCATGAAAATGCTTGACCACGTGTTTTCTTACTTGTAACCAGATATCAACGAGTGTTTGTCCAGCCCTTGTCTTAATGGAGCGACCTGTACCGATGAGGTAAATCAGTACAATTGTACTTGTGTTGCTGGCTACGAGGGGATCATCTGTGGAACAGGTAAAATACCTCTTTCACAAATTAAAGTTGACTTACCTTTAAATATTAAATTAATGTTCACTCATTCTATTCAAGTGATTGCACTTAAACCTTAAAGGTAGCCTATATACTTGCAGTAGTAGGGGAGACTATCCACTTATTGGAAATATATTATTTCCTTTTAAAGAACAAAATTGCTCTTTCGAACTGCATTATTTAGTCCATTTGCTGGCACTCCCCACAATCCCGTAGCTTTGTCACTGCTCTCTTAAACGACTTGGAATATGTTATCATTATCATTTGTACAAATGATTGTGCTTAAAGCTCGACAGTATTTACATAGAAGAGATGGGACACCACTTATTGGAAATTTCTATTTGCATTTCATGAAAATGTTGCTCTTTCGAACTGCATTAGTTTGTCCATGTGCTGGCACTCCCCTCAATCCCATAGCTTTGCCAGTGCTCTGGATAAAGATTTGCAAAATGTTATTAGGCCTACAGGATTTTCCGGTCAACTTCGTAAGTTTGCCATACGTATTTGTCACCTAAAAATACGCCAAGGAGCAAATTGTTCAAGGTCGTAAGTCAGGAGGAGGATTTATTCATAAACAATAATCAAAAACATAAACAGCAGGGCATAATTTTCTCCGGGACCTGGATTGGTGGCTACATATTATACATTTATAAGCCATAACAAAGTAAACGAATAATTATTTTATGACAGTTTTCATTTTGTGTGCATTTAATTCCGCCAATTTTATCACCGCAGCTATATTTTGTTATTCATATTTGTGTTTTAGCATTTTAATTCATATAACGATCATTTGAAAACATTTTGTTTGTCTTCAAGTTAAAACATGTTTCTTTTTCGTAAAATTTCTTTCAATTTAAAGCGAAACAATTCATGATAAGGGATACGTAATAACGTCTTCCGTGAAAACCGTTAGCGATATAGAATGATGATAGCGTGCCTTTTAAATTGAATGCTATTAGTGCTAAACAGTGTTGTATCCGAATCCACCCAATCCGAGTTCGTGTCCGAGTCCAACTCTTTTATTAAATTTGTTAACAAAGTTTTAAGCGTTTTCAAATTTGTCCGCGACCTTCGCGTCCGAGTCCGAGGCCGGACCCCGAGGCCGAGTCCGAGGCCAAAGCCGGCAATACCGGCCTCGATACTGTCGAAACAAACAATCAAAATGCATTACACATGTTTTCTTACTTGTATCCAGATATCGACGAGTGTTCGTCAAGCCCTTGTCGTAATGGAGCGACCTGTACCGATGGGATCAATCATTACAATTGTACTTGTGTTGCTGGCTACGAGGGAGTCAACTGTGAAACAGGTATAATATCTCTTTCATGAATTGAATTTGACTTACCTTTCGGATTTGAATTAATGTTTGTTATTCCTCTTCAAATGATTGTGCTTAAAGCTCGACAATGTGAAAATAAAGGAGATGGGACACCACTTATCGGAAATTTGTGTTGGCATTTCATGAAAAATTTGCTCTTTCGAACTGCCTTATTTTGTCCATGTGCTAGCATTCCCCTCAATCCCGTAGCTTTGCCAGTGCTCTGGATAAAGATTTGCAAAATGTTATTAGGCCTACCTATTTGACAAGTGAAAACTTAGGAATTTCACTTCCATTTGTATTTAAAGTAAGCTTCGCTCTTCCTCAAATGATCGCGCTTGAAACTAAAAAGTATGTAAGGGCAGGGGTACACGACTTGTTGGAGTAAAACACACAACTCCCATTTTACTACAATTTGCTCTTTCCAACTGCATTATTTTTTAATTTTAAAAGGGTACCACCACCCCAAAATAATATTCGTATTAATAAAAGCCAACATATTTAGTAGTCCATTCTATCAACAAGTTTACAAAAATATATTTCCAGAACAAATATATAATTAGAAAACGCATCACCATTCTATGGGTCTGCATATACGTATACGAATACTACTTTGTCGAGAGCGAACGAATCGTCCAGGATTCTATTGTCTCCAGACGTACGCGTGCATATACATGGCGCTCTCGCAAATGCTTGGCCCGTACGGAACCATGACAAATAGTGGTTCCGTAGGTGGTGGTAATTTATTGCTTACTTTCTGAATTTACACAATCCTTTGAAAAATGTTTGGTATCTATTTGATAACACAAAACGGTACCAAAACATATGATTATAATAATCGTGTTCTTTGCCTGTAGGTCCCCTTTAAACGAGCAAACAAAGACTAATGTTGTAATTAACTTAATTTAAAAAGAGGCAAAAGAGAAAAAATACATATTCGACAACATAAATTTCACTTGCCATTTGTATTTTAAAGTAAGGTTCGCTCTTCATCAAGCGATCGGGATACAACTGGTGTGAGAAAACTGGTAACATTGCATGCACTATGTTTTCTTTTTGAACTATTATTTTGTCAAATTGTTGGTGCTATCCTCCGTTCCGTATTAATGTCATTGCATAGGATTAGGACTTTGAATATGTATACGATACGGATCCAGAAAAACTCAAGCTGAAAGGTTTGAATGTTGAATGGGTCTATTAGAAAAATATGAAGCGGGTTAAAAAAAAAAATTCATTTCGATTACACTTACATGTACTAACAAGCCATGAAAATGCTTGACTACGTGTTTTCTTACTTCCAGATATGAACGAGTGTTTGTCCAGCCCTTGTCTTAATGGAGCGACCTGTACCGATGAGGTCAATCAGTACAATTGTACTTGTGTTGCTGGCTACGAGGGGATCATCTGTGGAACAGGTAAAATACCTTTTTCACAAATTAAAGTTGACTTACCTTTAAATATTAAATTAATGTTCGCTCATTCTATTCAAGTGATTGCACTTAAAGTTTAAAGGTAGCCTATACAGGGTGGCCCAAAAAAAACGGAACGGGGCACTTCCTAAAATAAAGTAACGAAATGACTGAGTCTATCGGATAGGATGTCTTTTCAAATAAAAATTGATACAAGCACAGTAATTTTGGTCATGTAGTTTTTGTTTTAGGGCGCTGTGAGTGAAACCATGTCAGGGTCCATTTTTCTTCAATTTCTACTAAGCTTTTGTCTGAAAACTGACCCTAACGGCTCATCATAGAATTACGCTGCACTCAACGCTCTCACCTTTGTTAATGTGCATTCGACTGAATAACCAAAGGTCAGCGCAGGGAGGGGCGTAGTAGGGAGATATGACATGTAGGAGGTGCACGATTACCATGGTTCCATTAATTGAGCCTCTCCACTGATCGTGGGAATTAAATCCTGCGTTTGACAGTATTTTGTGCCAGGTGGTGAAAGGGAAAGGGGTTAAGATGTTGGGTTGGGGTAAATTTCTAGGGGGAATTACCGCCCATTTAATAACAAAATGTCCTACGCCACATGGCTTGGAGAAACGGTGATATTTGAAAAATTACAAACGATAACCAAATTACTGTAATTTTCGACATTAACTATGTGATTGTTTTTTATTTTACCATCACGCCAGACTAGCTCGTGGGTTATTTAACCGTGTGGCTGCGTCAGTGTGACAAACCAGGCAAGGCCACGAGCGATGACTGACGCTTTAGGCCAATTACATCAGTAAGTGGCTCGTCTCGTGTGGCGTGACTGAACACAAAAAGCTTCAAGTTCAAACTATCACACATTCGCAAACGGATAGCTCATTGTGAACATCATCTTCGTAAAAAAGCTAGACAGTCTGGCAATGGCGTAGCACAGATAGCGTGTAGAAATAAATGGGTGGTTGCCCCCTATAAATATACCCCAACCCGACATCTTAACCTATTTCCTTTCACCACCTGGCACAAAATACTGTCAAACGCACGATTTAATTCCCACACACGATCAGTGGAGAAGCTCATTTAATGGAACCATGGTAATCGTGTACCTCCTACATGTCATATCTCCCTACTACGCCCCTCCCTGTGCGAACCTTTGGTTATTCAGTCGAATGCACTTTAACAAAGGTGAGAGCGTCGAGCGCAGCGTAATTCTATGATGAGCCATTAGGGTCATTTTTCAGACAAAAGCTTAGTAGAAATTGAAGAAAAATGGACCCTGACATGGTGTCACACACGGCGCCCTAAAACAAAAACTACACGACCAAAATTGCTGTTCTTGGTATCAATTTTCATTTGAAAAGACACTCTATCCGATGAACTCAGTCATGTCGTTACTATATTTTGGGAAGTGCCCCGTTCCGTTTTTTGGGGGCCACCCTGTATACTTGCAGCAGTAGGGGACACTATCCACTTATTGTAAACATATTATTTGCGTTTCAAGAACAAATTTGCTCTTTCGAACTGCATTATTTAGTCCATTTGCTGGCACTTCCCACAATCCCGTAGCTTTGTCACTGCTCTGGATAACGACTTGGAATATTTTATCATTATCATTTGTATGAACTATTTATAACCATACATAATTGAGTTGCAGTCTATGAATGTTTAATTTGTCCTTTAGAAAGTAATTATTGATATTTATATATCAAAAATAGGTAACACTAAACAAAAACAAAAACACATGTTTGTTACAACTTAATTGTAACCAGATCTCGACGAGTGTTCGTCCAGCCCTTGTCTTAATGGAGCGACCTGTACCGATGGGATCAATCATTACAATTGTACTTGTGTTGAAGGCTACGAGGGAATCGTCTGTGATACAGGTATAATATCTCTTTCATGAATTGATTTTGACTTACCTTTCGGATTTGAATTAATATTCACTATTCCTTTTCAAATGATTGTGCTTAAAGCTCGACAGTATTTACATAGAAGAGATGGGAAACCACTTCTTGGAAATTTCTATTTGCATTTCATGAAAATGCTGCTCTTTCGAACTGCATTAGTTTGTCCATGTGCTGGCACTCCCCTCAATCCCATAGCTTTGCCAGTGCTCTGGATAAAGATTTGCAAAATGTTATTAGGCCTACAGGATTTTCCGGTCAATTTCGTAAGTTGGCCATACGTATTTGACACGTAAATATACGCCAAAGAGCCAATTGTTCAAGGTCGTAAGTCAGGAGGAGGATTTATTCACACACAATAATCAAAAACATAAACAGCAGGGCATAATTTTCTCCGGGACCTGGATTGGTGGCTACATATTATACATGTATAAGCCATAACAAAGTAAACGAATAATTATTTTATGACAGTTTTCATTTTGTGTGCATTTAATTCCGCCAATTTTATAACCGCAGCTATATTTTGTTATTCATATTTGTGTTTTAGCATTTTAATTCATATAACGATCATTTGAAAACATTTTGTTTGTCTTCAAGTTAAAACCTGTTTCTTTTTCGTAAAATTTCTTTCAATTTAAAGCGAAACAATTCATGATAAGGGCTACGTAATAACGTCTTCCGTGAAAACCGTTAGCGATATAGAATGATGATAGCGTGCCTTTTAAATTGAATGCTATTAGTGCTAAACAGTGTTGTATCCGAATCCACCCAATCCGAGTTCGAGTCCGAGTCCAACTCTTTTATTAAATTTGTTAACAAAGTTTTAAGCGTTTTCAAATTTGTCCGCGACCTTCGCGTCCGAGTCCGAGGCCGGACCCCGAGGCCGAGTCCGAGGCCAAAGCCGGCAATACCGGCCTCGATACTGTCGAAACAAACAATCAAAATGCATTACACATGTTTTCTTACTTGTATCCAGATATCGACGAGTGTTCGTCAAGCCCTTGTCGTAATGGAGCGACCTGTACCGATGGGATCAATCATTACAATTGTACTTGTGTTGCTGGCTACGAGGGAGTCAACTGTGAAACAGGTATAATATCTCTTTCATGAATTGAATTTGACTTACCTTTCGGATTTGAATTAATGTTTGTTATTCCTCTTCAAATGATTGTGCTTAAAGCTCGACAATGTGAAAATAAAGGAGATGGGACACCACTTATCGGAAATTTGTGTTGGCATTTCATGAAAAATTTGCTCTTTCGAACTGCCTTATTTTGTCCATGTGCTAGCATTCCCCTCAATCCCGTAGCTTTGCCAGTGCTCTGGATAAAGATTTGCAAAATGTTATTAGGCCTACCTATTTGACAAGTGAAAACTTAGGAATTTCACTTCCATTTGTATTTAAAGTAAGCTTCGCTCTTCCTCAAATGATCGCGCTTGAAACTAAAAAGTATGTAAGGGCAGGGGGTACACCACTTGTTGGAGTAAAACAAAACTCCCATTTTATTACAATTTGCTCTTTCCAACTGCATTATTTTTAAATTTTAAAAGGGTACCACCACGCCAATATAATATTCGTATTAATAAAAGCCAACATATTTAGTAGTCCATTCCATCAACAAGTTTACAAAAACATATTTCCAGAAAATATATATAATTGGAAAACGCATCACCATTATATGGGTCTGCATATACGTATACGAATACTACTTTGTCGAGAGCGAACGAATCGTCTAGGATTCTATTGTCTCCAGACGTACGCGTGCATAGACATGGCTCTCTCGCAACTGCTTGGCCCGTACGGAACCATGACAAATAGTGGTTCCGTAGGTGTGGTAATTTATTGCTTTATTTCTGAATTTACACAGCCCTTTGAAAAATGTTTGGTATCTATTTGATAACACAAAACGGTACCAAAACATAGAATTATAATAATCGTGTTCTTTGCCTGGCGGTCCCCTTTAAACGAGCAAACAAAGACTAATTTTTGAATTAACTTAATTTAAAAAGAGGTGAAAGAGAAAAAAATACATATTCGACAACATATATTTCACTTGCCATTTGTATTTTAAAGTAAGGTTCGCTCTTCATCAATCGATCGGGATACAACTGGTTGGAGAAAACTGTTAACATTGCATGCACTATGTTTTTTTTTGAACGATTATTCTGTCAAATTGTTAGTGCTATTCTCCGATCCGTATTTAAGTCATTGCATAGGATTAGGACTTGGAATATGTAAACGATACGGTTCCATGAAAACTCAAGCTGAAAGGTTTGAATGTTGAATTGGTCTATTAGAAAAATATAAAGCAAGTTAAACAAAAACTTCATTTCGATTACACTTACATGTACTAACAAGCCATGAAAATGCTTGACCACGTGTTTTCTTACTTGTAACTAGATATCAACGAGTGTTTGTCCAGCCCTTGTCTTAATGGAGCGACCTGTACCGATGAGGTAAATCAGTACAATTGTACTTGTGTTGCTGGCTACGAGGGGATCATCTGTGGAACAGGTAAAATACCTCTTTCACAAATTAAAGTTGACTTACCTTTAAATATTAAATTAATGTTCACTCATTCTATTCAAGTGATTGAGCTTAAAACTAAGGTAGCCTATATACTTGCAGTAGTAGGGGACACCATCCACTTATAGAGAACCAATATTTGAATCAAGACAAATTTTGCTCTTTCGAACTGCATTATTTAGTCCATTTGCTAGCACTCCCCACAATCCCGTAGCTTTGTCACTGCTCTGGATAACTAATTGTAATATATTATCATAATCATTTGTACGAACTATAAAGATATACATAATTGAGTTGCAGTCTATGAATAATGAATTTGTCCTTTAGAAAGTAATTATTGATATTTATATTATCACAACTTAGTAACACCAACAAAAAAAAATAACCACATTGTTGTTACTTGTAACCAGATATCGACGAGTGTTCGTCCAGCACTTGTCATAATGGAGCGACCTGTACCGATGGGATCAATCATTACCATTGTACTTGTGTTGATGGCTACGAGGGGATCAAGTGTGAAACAGGTCATTATGTTTATAGAAATATATATTACTAATTTAAATTGATATATATTTGTTGGTTATTTTCTCCTTTTATTATATTCTGTATTCAATTTTGTATTTCAAGGGACTTTGTAACATTGTCCAAGTCTTCCACATCCATTTGGAATTGTAGCGGTTCAATCATGTCTTGTTGTATTATTATGAACAAAAAAGCACGAGACAGGTTTCAGTTTGACAAATTTCCATTTCGTTAAAAAGAAATGTACGATTGAAGTGTTCAGATGTAAAATTATCGAACGGATCGTCAGAACCATGTACAAAGTGAATGCAATGAGTTAATGAATATCACTTTGCATTTCTGCTCATTTCTCGGCCATATTAAGTCCATTTAACTTGAAATGTTCACAAAACACCCAGTGGACGTATTAAATAACAGTAATATACATTGCATCAACCACTCATTAGTTCTAGCACATGTCAACAAAGTTACTAGATCCCTTTAATTTATATTGAGTTGCATCTGTATGTGTCGGATATAAAATCGAACATTATATTATTTTTAATTGTATGTAGCGCCCATTGAGAGACCAGTGTTTTTGTTGGTAGTTGAACGGACTACCCTGTTGAAAGAAAACATGAATACATGTTTTAAATATAGGTTTTTCCATTCGGTTTAACACCTTTGTCATTCAATTTTGTCCCGAGAAGCCGAGAATGTGCCAATGCCAACTTCAATTTCGTCTATTGTCGACCAATTTCACAAATAGTCCATTCATTTTAGTCATTTGTCACACAAATTCGTCCAGTACAATTCAAACTCGTCAGTCACAGATGTGTTCAGCAAATGTGACCGACGAATTTGAATTGCAATCGACAAAAATGTGTGACGAACGACTAAATTGAATGGGCTTTTTGTGAAATTGGTCGACAATAGACGAAATTGAAGTTGCCATTGGCACATTCTCGGCTTCTCGGGACGAAATTGAATGACAAAAGGACGAAAATGAATGGGTAAACCTATTTATATGTCAATGCATAACACATACGTGGTCGATTAGGATGCAATTCGCCAGACTTACACGGTTGATGTGTATTTACGTTCTCATTTTAGTAAATAATCTTATTCTGAAGTTCACCAGGACAAACTTTATGGAAGTCTTTGTTCTATGAAAAGGTGTTGATGAATATTATTTATTAGTTGTCGGTTACATTATATTGCATAATTTATTCGAGAATTCATGATACTTACTTGTTATCTTAATTTTATTCACATTTACATAGAAATAAATGAATGTTCGTCGGCCCCATGTCAGAATCAAGGAACGTGCATGGACCTGTTCGATGCATACACATGCAGCTGTGTGCAAGGTTTCAGAGGAGACAGATGTGAAGAAGGTATTAATATGTATGTAGGGTATGTAATATATAAATATAAGCTAATTGTGGCTACTATGGCGCACATTCCGCCTTTCGATGCTCGCGACGCAACAGTTGTATTACCATAGTCATGAGATACACTCTGCAAGCAATCCAGGGAATAAGTCCACATGTCCTATTCCTCGGTGAGTATTCCATACAGGCACCTAGGAGGAGCACACAGTGCCGAGGAACCACGTACCCATTTATGCACCAGAGTTTTGAGCAGCAAATGTTGATATATTTTCTTGTTGAATGAAACAGACGACGGGCAAACTGTTTTTTTGTTTTGCTTGGGCCCTTATGATTCGAAGGCATGTGCTCTACTAATCTTGCTACACCACGTCAACGGGTGTTGAGATGCAGTTAAGATATAATGTTCCAAACGTTGCAAACATTGTCTATCAAGCATGACTATTACAGAGGTTATTGCAATGCTGTATAACTATGTGTTGGCTTTATAAAGCAGTGCGAGTTATACATGTTTCTCATGTTTGCATTAACATGAAAATAATTTCAATTATTCTACATTGCATTGCATAAAGAGATGAACGTAAATAAGAGTAGCTAAGAGTAGATGTGATATGCATCTGTCATGACTGTGTAAGATCACAGAATTTCAAAAATAAATTGATTGCCATCCTTCTGTCATGTTTAATTTGATAGCATATGATCCGTGTGATGACTGCCTGGAAATACAGACATGCATGAGAGAAGGAGGGGTGTTCGTTTGCGTCTGTTCTCGGGGTAAGGTTGAGGACCCCTTGACTGGGCTCTGCCTCGAGATCGATGAGTGCGCCCACGAAACGCTGAACGACTGCAATGACAACGCCCAGTGTACAGACACCGACGGATCATACCGCTGCGACTGCGGAGTCGGTTACGTCGGGAACGGAACCTATTGCGAAGGTATGGTAGCGCCTTTCAGATGAATTTAAGTTTAGCGCCTTTTCAGAGCTCAAACGGGTGCGCTTAGTTATTCCGAAGGTTCGTTATTCCGAAGGTTCTTTATTCCGTACACGCAAATTTCGTATACCTGAGTGTTCGTTAATCCTAAAATGAAATAGGGTTCGTTAATCCGAACATTTGTTGCATTATTCCGAAGGTTCGCTATTCCTAAAATGGAATCATGTTCGTTATTCCGAAGGTTCGTTAGTCCGAAAATAAAATCGGGTTCGTTATTCCGAAGGTTCGCTATTCCCAAGTTCCGTTATTCCGAGGGTTCGTTATTCCTAAGGTTCGCTATTCCTAAAAAGACATCGGGTTCGTTAATCCGAAAACGAATTCGGGTTTGTTATAATGCTATAATTTCATCTAAAGAGATAAAATAAACTTAAATGTTTGATTGGTCTGGCCAAGGGAGGGAAAAGGGAAGGGGTATGCTTAATGCAGGCAGTAATTTAAATAAACAAAACACAAATTATAGTATTATAACAAACCCTATTTACTTTTCGGATTAACGAACCCTATTTTATTTTCGGACTAATCAACCTTCGGAATAACGAACCCGACTTCGTTTTAGGAATAGCGAACCTTCGGAATAACGAACCCTCGGAATAACAAACCTTCGGAATAACGAACCTTCGGAATAACTGAACCCGACTTCGTTTTAGGAATAGCGAACCTTCGGAATAACGAACCCTCGGGATAACGAACCTTCGGAATAACGAACCCGACTTCGTTTTAGGAATAGCGAACCTTCGGAATAACGAACCCTCGGAATAACGAACCTTCGGAATAAATGAACCTTCGGATTAACCAACCTTCGGAATAACGGACTGTAACCGCTCAAACATGGTTGTTCCGGATATTCCTTGATATCTTCCAATCTGCTATCGGTAGTTCGCAGTTGTGTAGGTACCGCAAAATAATCTTCCAAAATAATTACACAATCCTTATCAATGTAAGCGTGTGAAGGGGTGCGTGGGGTGGAGGGGGGGGGGGGGGGTGATACAATATCAAAAGCACACCCTCTATTAGGTTAAATCCATTAATGTCTTATACTTGTATACAAATTTGTTTGTATTGATTTTGTTCTTACTTTGTAGTACTTCCTGAACCGTGCACATCGAACCCTTGTGAGAATTGGTACCAATAACCAATATGAGAGATTGGACTGTCATTCCTGTATAAACGTAAAATGACTAAACATGTTTGTTCCATGTGTCCGGTTAAACGCTCGGTGGGTGTGAGGGACGTGTTGTATTTATTGATATTCTTTTTACTTTGCAGTCATTCCTGAACCGTGCACATCAAACCCTTGTGAGAATGGAGGTTGCGTCAATAGAGAGGGAGCAGGTTTTCAATGCATGTGCGATGACCAGTGGGAGGGTGTCACCTGCAATATCAAGATTCGTCCCGTCTGTGAGTTCAAAACATCATATTAGCGAACGATTGGTGTTCTTGTATTAACATCGTTTTATCAAGTATGATTATATACAGTAGCGAATGCAGTATTCAAACATACGTGTATTCTCTATACGTAAATCGATGGATTGGTGTTTGCCAGCTGACTTTCAAGTAGATTGATCAAATGAAAATGTAACCATAAACCATTTACTCTTATGTATATTAAAGGTCAACATTTTGCTGGTATATGACCCAATCGATAACACAGTGTTATACATGTATTGTGAGGATAACCGTAAGATAAGTAAGAGGAACTGTTACATGCATGACAGATTTTCGACATTACACATTTTAAATTTAACCAAAAAGGGTTATATTTAAGCACTTGTTTTGTTGTTTTAATAGGACTAAAGTAGTCAGGGGTTTTGACTCCTTTTAACAGTTTTACCCTGTACATGTATCACAAAAAGCAGCTGGTCACGCTAAGCCAACAAGATGTGTTCATCTCAGGATAGTGGGTGGAGCCGGACGTGACGAGTGCCATCTCGTTGTGAGTGAATTATTAGAGGAGATTCAAACAATTTTTTAAGGATCTCGAAAAATCCTCACCAACACCGTCCTCCCCCCTCGAAAAATATTCACCAACACCACCCCCCTCACAAAAAAATATTCACCAACACGCCCCCCCCCCCCCCCCCCCCCTCCCCCCCCCCCCCCCCCTCGAACCAATCCTGGGTACGCCACTGTGGTTAAGCATAGTGATTATGACGCGGGGGAAAAAAACAAAACCAGACAACTGCTTTGAGTAAATAAAACATCGTAATTAGTATCATGGTAATCATTAATTCATTTCCCCACAGTGCCGGTGGTAGTTATGACATCCCCGCTCAGTCAGACGGTGAGTCCTTTTGACACGGTCGTCCTCTCATGTAGCTTCGACAATGCCGTGAGCTTCCAGTGGCAGAAGGACAATGTTTCAATCCCTGGTACGCAGGACGAAGGTTCCCTCACCATAGTATCAATGACTCCGAAGGATATCGGTTACTACCAGTGTGTTGGTGATGGTCGTGCCGGGACAAGAGCAGTAACGAACCCGGCGGCACTCTACATCAAAGGTAATGATAATGAAGATAATGTTAATAATTATCATGAAGGTTATTGTTATTATGCTTGGGGCCTAAAATTACAAGCACATGCTGCTTCTCCGGGGTCCCGGTTATTATTTATAAAGTGTACATTTGATTGTGTATTTTCAAAACTTGTATTTGCCAAATAAATTGAACTTGAAATTAAATATTAATAATACTGCTTCTGCTCCTACTACTACTACTACTACTACTACTACTACTACTACTACTACTACTACTACTACTACTACTACTACTACTACTACTACTGTTGCTACTAATACTACTACTACTACTACTACTACTACTACTACTACTACTACTACTACTACTACTACTTATAAGTATAACATAATTATCATATCTAATATAAGCAGTTTACACTATCATTACCCCGGTCATAGCAAACACACGCCATCATTCATTATCATTGTAATTGCATTTGATTAGGCACAATGTTTCCAAAATGACTAATCCTTTCTTGATATAAACAATGAACTTCTATATAATGTATATATGCCTACTTGACATAAAGATTTATGAAATGTATTAACTTACCAACTTGATGCGACAGTTCTGAAAGTAAATAACTCAGGACCCACCTGTTCAGGGATAAGAATTGTTTTCACGTGGTTGTTGACTGAGCTCTAAACGTATTAATAACTACTGTATATCACATTGTACTGTATAGTGTTTTAAATAATTGTATTGTTTTCTTTTAAACTTCATGTTGATGTAGATCTGGCAACATTTCAGGTCAGAGATTCTAAGTTCAACATCAACGTCTCCTCACCGGCAGATCTGTCTAACCCAAACTCAGCAGCTCACATGGAAGCGAGTAATTATGTAACGAGCACTGTGAGTAAAGACATCATCTTGCGATACATTAACCCTAAAAAGGCCGGGCTATTTGAAGTCTTCCTACGGCCGGGGGGGGGGGGGGCATTATGCCCCCCCCCCCCAAGATCTCGGCCACAGAGCGGCCGATCGCCGTAAAAATTTGCACGCATGATAAGTGAAGTGTATAGAATACAATGGTAATTAAAATTAAAAAAAATCATTAATTTGCATATTTATGGTAATTTATGCAAATAATTCATGAAATTCACATTTTTACCCATAAATCATATATTCTTCATAATTAAACTCTGGTTTTCACTACATATATTCTTTAGAGCATTTGGAATGATAATACGACAACAAAATTTGGAAGAGCCCCGTTCTTCCTTATGTTGTCTATTGTTTTGTTAATTTCTTATGTATTTCTTTGTTTTTTTAAACTTATGTATTTTATTGTTTTTGTTATTTATTTTATTTCTAACTATAATGTTAACAACATCAAATAACTGATGATGCACCTCATTTTACGAAAATTGATATTTCCATAATGTTTTGTACACAAATCACGAAATTGAGCGATTTTCGGACTGATGTGCATATACAAAAGTTCACGTGACTTTGTAACGGTAGGTCCGATTTTCGAAATTTTTATTTTAAAATGTGCGCAAGACCCGAAAGAAAAAAGCCACCAAGCAGCAGCGCGTCATCGTACAGCGTTTTGGAGCAATACGAAACATCGCGGAGGAGGGGGGGGGGGGCCATTATGGCCCCCGGCCTTATTAGGGTTAACGTGTTAACATCCGGGGACTGGTAATGAATACTCTCATGCTGCAACCATAATGGGGGAGGGAGGAGAGAAAAATAATGTAATATTGGAATCCTCTGGTAATTATGGGATCCGGTAATTTGTAATCGAACTGGTATGGTGGTCCGGATTCGTAAATCTGTTTTGTGGTGCAAATGAATATTGTGAATGCCTTGCGCAAGGTGTGTATTATAATGCAGACTGGCTCAGTGTTATGCAGTGCGCACAAACAAGCCTTGTTCAACATGGCGACCCGTGGTGTAGCATCTGGCTCCACGCTTGACAATCTTTAAAGTGATCTCTGTAGATATTGCACACAATGACATTTGAGACTTCAATCCTATATATATCAATATCATCCTGCCGTAGATTTGTCGCAGTAATAATCGTCAGTTTGGCGATATCCGCACCCGTGTATTCAGACGGTACAGAATTTGCACGCGCTCGGCTCAACAGTGGGGTCCATCGACTCGTTGCGCTTCCCTGTCTATCGGCCGGAAGGTGCATGATCGCGTGGCGCGCTGGCCCTGTGTGTTCAGCTACGACAAATGTACTTTTTACCGAAAACGTTGGGCAACGCTTTTGAGATGATGATTTCAAATGATAATTAGCTTCATACTAAAGGGACATTTGAAAAAATCTCACCCTATTTTATTATTTTCTTATCATAAGCCAAACAACACGGCAGAAGAGAAACGATGAAGCTCCAAGTAATTTTCATGGAGTTAGACACTTTACTTTAGACAACTTTAAACCTGCTTTCATTGTAGATTCAGAACGGACTTCAAAACGACGACGAAGTCTCCGGCTTATCACCCAACGTCGTCCCCTCAAATCTTCGACCAGGAAGCGTGATCGCGGATCTCAATATATTCCTTGAGTCGAACACGTCATCGTTCGATCTTCTAGACCGCATGACGTTATCTCTCCAATCGCTGTCTAACTCACTGGGTGGCCTGCTCGACTTATCTCAAAGCACCTTTACATCCACATGTAAGACATCGTGTTTCAGTGGCGTAGCGTGGTTTGGAGCGGGGAGGGGAGATTGGGGTCCGCAGTTTTCGGGACACGCTTGTTATAATACATATATCTCTATTGTGTAAAGGACTATCTCTTATCTTTGTTTATTGCTTGTATCAAATTATTTTGTGCTACGCCATTTGTTTATCTATCAGAGTATGTATGAATTGTTGCATGTTTGTTCTTTTTCCTATTTATCTATTATATTTAATGTTATTATATATTCAACAAATATTTAAAAGTATTGTTGAATTTTTTTGAAAAAGTTTAAGCATTTTTGGTAATTTTGTCTTAAATCTTCAAATAAATGCTGTATCCCACATGTATTCCAATTTAATCTATTGATAATCCAGCTGTTTTGTAACCGACTTTGATCAAATAAGTTTATTATGTCATACAAAGTGTATGCTCTTTCAAATATGACACTCGGTTTTTCATTAGCTTACTAACAAGTTGTTCTTGAAGTGCTCTCTATACGAAAACTGAACTATCTATTTGATTAATTAATTAGACAACAAGTACATACTCACAATGATTAAACTCTCTTTTATTGGTACTGATGTCTTATCTTGTAGCGATTTGTTATGGAACCGAGTGGAATTCGAGATTTGGCCAAGTCTCTTTTGGAGATGGTGAATTGGACTCGTGGACCAACTCGACAATGAAGTGTCCTTTTAACACCACGAATGGTAAGTTCGCAACTCAAAGATATGTGCATATAGTCCAATGGACATTTTATACATGACCTGCAACCACAAGGCCATGTCGACCCAGCTATGAATATGAACCTAATTTAATTGAAGTACATGTATATGATTCTTCTTTCAACTACCGCGCCGTTGGCACGCCGAGCGCGGCTGTACCACCAAATCACCGTTTACTGATCCGTTGGTTAACCTATAGCTGTTTTATTTTGCATACTAGCTCATCAGCCAGTCGCCCTTGCCCAGTGTGTCGGCGATAGAATCAGCCAGGCCAGCTGGAGCCCTATCGACAATTGCGGTCCCTTCAGGAACGTTTCAGAACTGCTCGAAGAACTGGACGAGGTGATCTTTCAATATTTACTTCAACATTAAGACTAACTGTTTATTTTGATATCGTTTTCTTTTTTTTTTATCAAGGTCTGATATTTTCTTACACTTGCATGACTTTGTCCGTTTCCTCTTCCTCGCGAAAAGCTATTTTTGAACCGCCCCATGAACCAGAATATTGCTATCCCTTCAAATATCAATCATTGAAGATAACAAAGGATATACGGGATGTTCGGGGTTCAACAGTTCTCATTTAGCCATCATACTAGTCATTGGGCAGTGGAAGCCTAGGACGGTACGGTATACAATTGAGCTACAATCAGGAATATTTTCGAGAACCATGTAGTGACACAAAATAAGTAATGATTATTTAAGCGGTTACAATGAATGACCCAATCCCCGAGAAAAAAGTTACCTTGAAACTTGCATGACATTGATAGTACGTTGAGAACGATCTTCTTGAGCCCATGAGCGCTTGGAAGGAATGCTCCTTAGGGAGTGGAGATGGTGCACACAATGTGTGCTGGTTTGCATTGTATCCTATGACCGGGGGTAATATAAACATTGTAAAGCGCTTAGAGATGATTATCAATCATATTAGGCGCTATATAAATCGAGATCATTATTATTATCATTATAAAGACACCACATCCTTGCTTTGGTCTGCTACACTATACAAGTGAATCTGTTTTGAAGTTAGACAAACTGAAAAATAAAATATCTACCAAATCATCGTGAAATCGTTCGTATTCTTGTTTACTTCGTTTGTGTTCTTCTTTTTTGGTACCAACAAAAGGTTTCAATTTCGGACATCAACGTGGAAGAAGTGACAAACCAAGTTGCAATAGTCACAGGCAACACGATGGATATAACTTCCAATGACATCTCAACGGTCGGCAATATTGCTAATGAGATTGTCAGTCAGAATTCTGGTGATCAGGCGGTGAGTAGTCGGTCCTGACTGATTTATTGGACTTTTGAATCATTATCTGTGTTCTTCGTAATTGTACTTTGGTTTGTTTGATGTATTATGTTTTTTTACGATATTAGTCATTGGGCAGTGGAAGCCTAGGGCGGTACAGTATACAATTGAACTACAATTAGGAATTTTCGAAAACCATGTAGTAACACGAAATAAGAAATGATTATTTAATCGGTTACAATGAATGACCAAATCCCCGGAAACAAAGTTACCTTGAAACTTACATGACATTGATAGTACGAAAATTACGATCATTTTGCCCTTACGAAGATCCTGCTAGGATTGAAGGCTAGGCTGTATACGACTCTCGTATTAATGTTTTTGTTTGTTGGTTCCTGAATGAAATTATTGTCAAACAAAATTAACACGATAGATAACCCATATTCGATATAAATTGGATGCAGTGGCGTAGCGAGGGCCAACGGATTGGGGGGGGGGGGGGCACAACTGCGAGGGAGCGGAGCGACCAAGCCCGAGGTCGCGTAGCGCCCGAGGGCGGGGGGGCTTGGTACGAACAGTCACGTCACGTTCACGTTTACGTCACGTGAACGGTTCTGTACCTTTTGTGAAACAGGTCACCCAAATCTACGAAGTGTAGGGTAAAGTGACCCAACAATTTGTCGTTTTCCATGCCGGTAAAACTCGAAGTGTCGCGTTAACCAAATCGTGACGTGAGCGTTTAATCAAGATTTTTTAAATTGCAAACGCTTGTTACTAAGACTAGACATACACGCACAAAGAGATTTTAAAATGTCGACGAAAATGCCGATACCCCCTAATCAAATCTTTTCAATCATTATGTTTATAATATGTACGTGCATAATTCAGAGTAATCTGAGACGATAATATGCAGTTCTGTCATTTAGGTAATGTACAACCATACCACTTGCATTATTTGTCTTGTTATTGGAGTATTTCTAAAGACGTGTCGTGCGTGGATTTTGGCAAATGTTGATTTCCAGCTGAATTGCTACACGCAGCGGACAATTCAGTTCGCATACGCCTGAAGTTCCCGTGCTCGACGTCTGCGCGTACTGGCGCTGCCCTTAACGGCGTTGCATAGCGCATGTGCATGCCTGTGAAAGTGAGTGAGTGAGTGAGTGAGTGAGTGACTGGCAGCTGCAGTGATCAATGAGTTTAAAAGTAATAAAACAATGATTTGATTAATAGTGTTTATTTATGGTTATTTGAATCGAGTCAATCTATAAGTCAGTCATTTAATCTAATAAACAATCAATTAATCAGTCAATCATTATAATGAAACAAT